>CAMAPE010000029.1:5520000-5850000 GCA_945859875.1 Cuscuta europaea
CATTTTGTTGTTTCTCCAAATCATGTTGAAGAAACGTGTTAGCCACTCGATGCCTTTCTCTCTCAAACTTCTCCAAGACTCGATCGGTATGCCATCTGGGCCCACTGCTTTCTTCCGGCCCATTTTTCTCATAGCCTCTTTAACTTCTGTTGTTTGAATCCTTCTCACGAAGTCCCTATTTACCATACACTCTGGTATAGTAAGATCATCAATACCTTGGACTTTATTCCCTCTCACGAAATTCCTCTTTATTAAATCATGTATTTGTTCGAGTATTAGTACTTGACCTATGATCAAGTACTAATACTCGAACAAAAACATGATTTAATAAAGACACAATGTACAGGTCCGGAGTATAGTGGCATCGTCAAAATCATTCAAAATTGGGTACTAACATGTTCATTTTCATGTTAGGAGTAGTATGTACAGAGGCTGGTTCACTGGTATTTATGGTAAACATAATTACATAACCAGAAGAGAGCTTTGGGATTCTCTTAAGGCCTTTTCAGCTAATATTTCTGCCCCTTGGATTTTGGGTTGGGATTTCAATGAAATTGCAAAATACAGTGAGCATCAAGGTAATTCTTTACCTGTTTTGAGAGGTGTGAATGATTTCTCTGATTGCATTGCTGCATGTGAGTTGGTTGATTTGCCATATTCAGGGCCTAAGTTTACATGGACTGGGGTCAGATCAAATGGGTGGGTTTGGAGAAGACTTGATAGAATATTGACTAATCAGAAATGTATTGATTATTTTGATCATATTCGGATCTCTTTGCTTACCAGCACACCTTCTGATCATAACCCTATGCTCATACAGTGTACCAATAAAGGTTTTTCGGGGCCTAGAGCCTTTAAATTTCAGAATATGTGGTTTTCTAATGCCTCTTTTATGGATTTTGTCAATGAAAAGTGGCAGTCTTATGATTATGGAGGTGGTATGAGGGGTCTTGTGTTCAAACTTCAAAATCTGAAAAGGGACCTTAAAGTTTGGAATAAAGAGGTGTTTGGGAACATATTTGATGATATTAAAAATTGTGAAAATGAGGTGCTTTTCGCTGAAAAAGCTTATGAAGATAATTCAGGTGTGGTTACCAGGGAGGACTGGACTCATAAAAGGGGACTTTTATTACAAAAATACAAGATTGAGCGCAAATTTTGAAAACAAAAGGCCCATATTAACTGGATCAAGGAGGGGGATTGCAATTCTAAATTCTTTCATTCTTTTGTTAAGATAAGGAATATGAGGTAGACTATTATCTCTATTAAAGATATGGCTGGGAATACACTTACATCTCCTTCCCAGATTGGTGAGGCTGCAGTGGATTTCTTCAGGGGCTTATATTCTGTCCAAGATAATGTGGCTCATAATGAGATTCTGCATCATATTCCTCATTTCATTAGTCAGGTGGATAATGATAATCTTACTAAATTGCCAGAGCAGGAAGAAATTAAACAAGCAGTATGGGATCTCAATCAAAGCAGTGCACCTGGTCCAGATGGATATAATGGGAAGTTCTTTAAAAAATGATGGGGGATTGTTGGGATGGATGTGATTAGAGCTGTTCAAGAATATTTTATGGGGTTACCTGTCCCTAGAGGAATGGCCAGTTCTCTCATTGTTTTGATTCCTAAATCAGATAACCCTTCTTCTTTTGCTGATTTTGGACCTAAGGTTTTGACATCTAGACTTAGTACTGTTTTGCCTAAAATTATATCTAACGAGCAGGCTGGTTTTATGGCTTCTAGAGATATGGATGATCAAATTCTTATTGCACAAGAAATGATTCATTGCATTGATAAGAAGATAAGAGGATCAAACATGATTATCAAGCTGGATATGGAAAAGACTTTTGATAAGCTATCATGGGCCTATCTTTCTGAGGTTCTTGCTAGGTTTGGTTTTTCCTCACATTTCATTAATTTGGTTATGAACAATCTCAGGTCTACTTTCCTTTCTATCATGGTTAATGGCAGGCCATTTGGTTTTTTTAAGCCGACTAGAGGGGTCAAACAGGGTGACCCTCTATCTCCATTTTTGTTTATAATTGCATCTGAAGGATTTTTCAGAGGTCTTAATTGGCTCATAAATAAAAGGAAAATTCAACATTACTGGTTGGGTAGATCTGGCTACTCTTTTTCTCACCTGAGATTTGCGGATGACCTGCTAGTCTTTCTTAATGGGAGCTCTAGATCTTTATTGAACTTCAAGCATTTTTTGGATTGTTATCAAGAAGCCTAAGGTCAGTCTGTCAATCTTGAAAAAAGTTCAGTTTACTATGGCAAATCTGCATCTTTGAGACGTAATCACATCAGGGACCTGCTGGGTATGAGAATGTCTTCTCATCCTTTAAGATATCTCGGAGTGAATCTGCATAAAGGAGTGAACAGATTTCAGTATTGTGGCCATATCATCAAGCAATTTGAGAATAAGTTATTTGCCTGGAAGCAAAAGAATTTATCTTAGGGTGGCAGACTTATTCTTATAAAGCATGTTCTTAATTCGAAACCTCTACATGTCCTGCCTGTGGATACATTGCCTAAGAAAGTTATTACTTTGCTCAACAATAAGATGGCAGCATTTTTTTGGGGATCATCAGCCTCTAAGAAGAAACATCATTGGATAGGTTGGTCTAAATTATGTCTCCCTACCAGTGAAGGACGGCTGGGGATAAGGTCATTATCTCTTATTGAAAAGGCGTTTACTTTAAAGCTCTGGTGGAAATGGAAAACAAGTAATTCCATTTGGGCTGATTTTATTAGAACAAGATATAATAGAGAAGGTAATATGGTACCTAAGGTTTCTGATTCACCTGTGTGGAGGAGAATTTGCCATATTGATGAGTATGCATCTTCTCTTTGCACTACTAGCCCTTTTGGTTTTATTACCTGGAATGGAGAGGACAATGGTCAGTTCACATTCAAAGCAGCATATGAGGAAGCTAGAGAACAAATTACTCCTAGTTTTTCGTTTGAGCATATTTGGCACCCTAGACAGGAGTTGAAGATAAAAAAAATTCAGTGGGAAGTGTTAAAAAGCATTCTTCCTTTTCATGACAATCTTGGCAGGTTTAACAAGGTTCCGAATCCCTCCAGATGCCCTCTTTGTAAGACGAATATTGACATGCACTTTGTCACGGTTCGTCAAAATAAATTCAATACTAGCACTAATACGTAGTATAGGTGAAGTAGAGTTCGTATTCACAGGGAAAGGAATAATTCTCTTTTTATGAAACTAGTAAATAAAAGGGGGTTTTGGGATTGAATGATTTAATTTAAAAACTAAGATGAACAACCTATATGTGTTTTAATTCAAAGATAAAAGAACTTGGCATTGCTACTTTCCACTTGTTGATATATTTTAGTCGATCATTGTTATATCTATAACTTATTCCCTCTCGAATACTCAATCGAGGAGTATATCCAATTCATCGAGGGTAGTTATTAACAACGACCGTTCATTAATAACCCTTACTATTAGTCAAGTATAGAACACCGCCATATACCGACTTGATAGTAGCATTTAATCTCTTAACTCCTTGATGAAATCAATTGAGATTGATAACCTCAACACAACGGTTTCGGTTTAACCAACAAAATTAATCCCTCTTAAGTTTATCAACCACGACCGTGCATTAATAAACTGAAGTTACTTACTTGTGAAACCATCAACGATTAATCATCGGTTCGTCGATCGTTTCTAGTAATAATTAATATATGAAACAAAACTAGTTGATCCTTTAAGTAATGTTCAAAATATTAATATGAAATATGAATAGGAATTAATTTATATTCTAGGAAGAATATTATTAAAGGAGATGAATCCTACTATAATTAATATCAAGATGTTAACTAATTGCCATCTTAGCAACACTCCCCAACATTAATATAGAGAAACAAAATACTACTATAACTAATGTCAAGATGTTAGCTAATTGTCATCTTAGCAACACTCCCCAACATTAATATAGAGATAGTATTAAGGAAAGAACTAATAATTAATATTCAAGGGAAGAACTTTAAGAAAAATAACTCACAAATTTGCTAATATTAATTGAATAATTTAATATTCAAAATTGGGTACTAACAATTTCCCTCTTTTTGATGATATGAAAACTAAACAACACAGGTGTTTGTCCTTGTTTATACGATTTACAGCAATAGAGATTGATATAACAAAGATAGAGAAGCAGAAAGATATACGCTCAGATCCTTAAACTCGTCTTTGATATACCGTGAACTTTACAAACACAAGGATGAGCGCTAAGGCTGATAAGATTGATATGCAAAGTTAACGCAAACCTAATCCTAAAGCGCCTTTTTATATGCGCAGGTATTAGGTTTGCGTAAAGGCTTTCAGCCTGATATGGGCCTGACACATTGGCCCCATATCCTTTATACCCTAATAAATACAAACATTAAATACAAAGGATATAATAAAGCTAATCTATTACAAGACATATGATAAGCTTGATTCACAATAAAAAGATCTTCAACAATCTCCCCCTTTGTGATCAAGTGCCGTCTTGCTTTTATTTTTGAGCTCTGAAGTAGTGTTTCCTGAAGTTTAGCGCATGCTCATATGATCTCAATGACCTTCTCTTGTCGAGTTGCTTGATGATAGGCTTCAGTATAGTTTCAACTCTGTCACATTCTCTCAGCTCTTCATCAGTGGCTTCAGCAAGTCTTTGATCAATATCTTCTTTGATAGGCAGTAGCTTTTGTTGAATTACTTTTAAAGTTCCATCACAATATTTGTGTATGTCCTCTACCCACATCAGACGCTTTTGCTATTGATGATTGAGATATAGAATTCAGGGTGGATCCGTAAAGATGTGGTAGGGTTCATATTCCTCAAGTTCTTCTCCATACAGAGTCGGCCTAGTGAGATTTGCCTTCCGAACGTTGTTCTCGAGAGCCATTTGTAGGTCATGAGCAGCATGGAATCTGATCTGTCTGAGCATAAAGCGCTTAATTGCCTCAAATCCTTCTCTATAGACCTTGTTGTGATTTAACGGAAGAAATCTGCAGACCATGAACATTTGGTAGATGTCATCCATGTTCATCATAATGAAGTCGTTTTCCTGACGGATGAATTCACTTGAATCAGGGCGTTGAACTCTGAAGCTGTAGAAAGGTACTGAGTGGTGGTCTTCTTTATGTATGTCGAGAATAGCATGGATTGGATGAATGCTGGACCTCATGTCTTGCTCAAGAATTTGTCACTGTTTACCTGATGACCTATGATGTAGCATGTGCAGATGTCCACCTACTAATTTGCCTTTCAGGTGTGTGAGGCCACGTATTTTTAGTTCATTTAGCTGCTTAAGTTTGTCTGGTTTTCTCCAGATTCCCTTTCTGATTTCCTCTTGAAAGGGGGCATTGATTCGTAGGTTCTCCCAAGGCTTCGCCGTTGTTGGCATTTGACCTGTTGATTGTCGAATAAGCGATTCAAGTTCCTTGGGAGTTTTCTTGTAGTCTTCCCCTTTCTTGAATTCCTCTTCATCAAGGCGTATGATGTCTTCAGCACATTTTGCAAGCAATTCACGTAGCCACCAATTCCGTTGCATGTCCTCAGTTTCAGCTTCACATCTTAGATCATCCCACTCAGTCCATTTCCTTGGCCAATTGTCATGTATCACCGCATCCTCCAGTGTGTCATGTATATCTTTGTTTGGAGGGATGTATGGGGTTTTTGGCTGCTGTCGGAGCGGTGATGTTGCTAGAGATGCACTACCGGGTTCACTTGGATTGCCCGTTGTCATCAGCTTTGAACTGGGTTCTAGCTGATGGCCTGACTCAATGGATTTATCGGAGATAGCACCGTCAGGACTTCCATCCCCTCCTCGGACAGTATCTCTTGGAGATAAGCCTCGGGATGTTGACATCAGTTTTGAACATGGTTCTGACTGATGGCCGGTACTTGGTGATGTACCGAAGGTAACATCGACAGGACTTCCATCCCCTCCTCGGACAATATCTTTTTGAGATAAGCCTCGGGATGTTTCAGCTAGCTCGACCGTGCTAGTTAGTTTGGCTTGGTTGTGGCTAGTAGTGGGTGGCTGTTGGTTGGTTGGAGATGGAGGTGAGGGTTGAGTTGGCTGCGGGATGTGACTAGAAGAGGCGCCTTGCTCAAGTGTCCGGGGCCGCTTGTTCTCCCCCTCATGAGGTTCCGAATCATCGGAGTCCTCATGGGAACGTTTGTGGCCCCGGGGACCGTCACGGCAAGTGCTCGGCGGTGGGCGGTTATGTTTGTAGAAGACCGCCATCAGGTCCTTTTCAAAGGGGGTAAGGGTACAGGTTTCAGAGGAACAAAGGCAGAGGAAAAGGATATCTGTTAGTTGAGGGGTAGGTATGGAGTAAGGATTTGGATATAGTGTGGTCGACGTAGGGGAAGACACTAGCCGTGTATCTTGGGTTCCCCGAGACGGTGAAGGTAAAGGAAGTTGGTTGATGGATTGGTTAGAGAGGGCTGGGGAAGATAGCGGTTGGGTATGAGAGAGGAAAGGTTCGGGTGAAGGTTGGGCTGCGTGGTGTTCAGGCTGAACCGCTTGGGTGGTCCTGAATTCCTGTGCAAAAGTGGTCATTGCTCCTTGCACCCATGGTTTTATGGTGGAATCTAGGAAGCGATTCAGGAGAACATTGATATCTTCAAAGGTGGGATGGCCAGTTACGGGGGTTGTAACTGTTGTCACAACATCAGTGAAGACAGTTGATGTGTGGCCTGCATTCAATGATGGAGTCATCGTGGGCATAGCAGGACTTCCGACCGTCATAGCTTGCACTCTGGTCGTTGCATTCAGGGTGGGTGCACCTGTATGTGCAGTGAATAGTGTTGGTGTCCTAGAAAAGGAAGAAAATGTGGGAAATGTGACACCTAGACTCGATGTGTGGGAAGGAGGGGTCGTGACCTCGGGCGGTTGGCCAACAATGCGCTCAACTGATTCGGAAGGAACCAGAGAGGTGGGGGAGTCCCGTGTTTGTGAAACGAGAGCCTGTTGGGAGGCTAACGAGTGGCTAGGTGAGGGATGTGCATGCGCAGGTGAGCCAGATGCTGCGACTTCTACCCGGGAACCGAAAAGATCGGCTCCTGTACTTAGGGATTCAGCTTGGCTTATGTTGATAAAGGGATCACAGCCAGCAAAGATGTCCTCATCAGCTTTATCTATTAGGCTCTTCCTGATGCGTGGCTGTGGCTTGGGTTTTGAGAATTTGTCGTTCTTGATTTTTGCCCGTTTCTCTCGGATGATGGCATCCTGAGTATTTTTGATGACGTATGTTGCTTCATCGTAGTCAGCCTTGGAGTTGCAGATTTCTTTGTGTACACTCTTTGATTGGCGTACGTCCTTTATGGTGAACGTCTTGGGACGTCTGGCGAGTATGGGTGCTGCGTCCTCAGCGGTTATCTTCTTTGGAGACTCGGCAGGCAGCTTACCCTTTCTGATCAGAGCATAGGTGTGCTCAACATCATCACTATCATCATCGTCATCATTTTCATCAGCATCAGAAGTATCGCCATCAATACCCACGCTATCGGATGCCTCATCATTAATGTTATTGGGGGCAGCACTGGACGATTCATCAGCAGATTCCTCAGCGTCCGTTGAGGTGCCCTCAGCCGTCCGACTCATCTCGAGAGAGTCGTCGGACTTTCCTTCATAGGGCGGACGTGCCACTGGTTTCTGTGGCTTTGAGGCTCTCTTGGACCCTCACGTTCACTCGGCTGTGTCCCCGGGGTAGGTCCAGTTGGGTTTTGCTGAACCATAGGGACTGTACTCAGAGCTTCTTTGTACTTGAGGACAGCAGGATTGGACTGATTGGCAAGATTGAGCAGGGACTCTGGGATCCACAATCCAGTTACTGGGTTTTTGTCAGTCTTGAAGTACAGAAGCTTTGGCGCGGAGAAATGTGGATCATCACCTCGTTGAGGAATGGAGTGATGTGCTGACATGGTGTCATGGATGAGGAAACTGAGCCATCTGGCATATGGAATGGTGCCCATTTTGTTCTTCTCCTTTTCTTTCACCAGATCCATGAGCTCAGTAAAGAACAACTGAGCCATGTCATAATTCTTATTGTAGGCAATGTCGTGGAAGACTTGAAGTATTTGCTGGTTGCATTTGTCAACCCATGCATGCTTTGGTGACAGGCACTTGTTCACTAGCCCAAACAGGCTCTTCCATGGATGATGGAGGTATGCCCCGTTGAAGCTTGATAGATTTGGGAGAAGGGAAGCATATCCTAGAGCCGCGATGTCCTTAAGAAGGTCTGGGATAGATGGCAGAGGATAATAATTGCCATGAGTCGGCAGCTCGAGTGTGGACCGTAGTGTAGACAGGGTCAGAATCATCCTCATATTATTCAATTTGGTCAGGATTTTGGAGCGGTCCTTCACAGATTCAGTATGCATGTGCCCCCAGAATTGTTGTAAGTATATTTCTGGTACTGGCTTGGCATTGTGGAGTGCGGTCCAGAGATAGTGACCCTTCATGATCAACAGGATGACCGGGTCCTGGCACTTGAACATCTTCAGGTCTAGCTGGTAGTTGTTTTCCAGCACCTTGATCCATTTCCTTTGCGGGTAGATGGTGTCGTCAATTTGGGCTTGGTGTGTTCCTGCCATAATGAACTGTAAAAGCAATGGGTCAGCACATTAGTCCGGTGTTTGTTTGCTTTGCTTGTGATAAGTGATGTTTTTGGAGTTTTCAGAAAAATGGGGTGCAGGTGGACTTTGAAAAAAAATTATCAAGTCAAATCTCGAGATCAAGATCTCGAGGTTTAAATCTCGAGATCGAGATCTCGAGGTTTAAATCTCGAGATCGAGATCTCGAGGTGTAAATCTCGAGATCGAGATCTCGAGGTGTAAATCTCGATATTGAGATCTCGAGGTTTAAACGTCGAGATCGAGATCTCGAGGTTTAAATCTCGAGATCGAGAACTCGAGGTTTAAATGTCGAGATCGAGATCTTGAGGTTTAAATCTCGAGATCCAGATGTCAAGGTTTAAATGTCGAGATTGAGATCTCGAGGTTTAAATCTCGAGATCCAGATATCGAGATCTAAATCTCGAGATCTCTTCTCGAAGTTGAAACGACGAGATCGAGATCTGCAGATTTAAACATCGAGCTGATGAAACTCGAGTTTTGGCTCGAAGATCTAATACGATGTCCACCTGCAAAGATAAGAAAACATATACAAAAAGATGGGCTAAACAAGGTTGTTCATCGCGATTTCGAGTGCTGCAAATCGAGTAACAGATCTCGCAAACTTTGAAAAGAAAAAAGAATTCATGCGATGATGGACGAGAACAGTTTGAAAGCCTTTCCATTGATGTTCGCGAAGATTGGTTTACTACCTTTGAGTGATTTGCGAGAAGAGAAGCAGGGGAGACGAAGAGTTCGAGAAGAAAGGTTGGAGGAGCTCTGGAGTTCGAGAAGCAGGACTGACGAGGAAGATGAGGGTTTAAGGGTTCCAGTCCGGCTTATATATGCGAAAAGCTTAGGATTTGGGCCTTGCGAGAAAAGGTTGGGCCCGAAGCCTGAGTTTTTCCATTTAACCTCTCCTTTTTTTAAAAAAAACTTTGAGGGTCCAAATTGTCAAAAATCAGAGCTCCCCCGGAGAAAAAAAAACAAAACAAAAACAAAAAAAAAAGAAAAGAGAGAGAAAAAAATGCAACGCACACTATGAAAAGATGCAACGCACACACACTCTTTTTGATATTTTACACTTTTTCTCCCCCTTGACACATGCAACTCACACGATGTACAAGATGCAACGCACACACACTCTTTTTGATATTTTACACTTTTTCTCCCCCTTGAAACATGCAACTCACACTATGTACAAGATGCAACGCACACACACTCTTTTTGATATTTTAAACTTTTTCTCCCCCTTGACACATGCAACTCACACTATTTACAAGACTCACACATACACACTATTTACAAGTCCAACACACACCCACGCACTTTACAGACCAGTGGAGATCAAATTACACAAACTCGAGGTTCAACATGCCCAATTTGGATACCAGGAACTAGAATCGTTTTTCATCCAGAGCCTTTGTAAACAAATCGGATAGTTGAAGCTCAGAGCTTACAAAGTACATATCGATATCCCCTTTCTCCACATGGTCTTTGATGAAATGATAGCGCAGATCAATGTGCTTGGTGCGGGAGTGATGAATTGGGTTGCTGGTGATGGCGATGGCGCTCTGAGAGTCATTGTAGATCGGGATATGGCGGAAAGTGTACCCATAGTCTTTTAGCTGGGTCTTCATCCATAATATTTGAGAGCAACAACTAGCAGCCGCGACGTATTCTGCCTCGGCTGTAGATGTGGACACACAATTCTGCTTCTTCGAAGACCAGCAGATTAATTTCTCGCCCAAGAACTGGACGGCTCCTGATGTACTTTTTCGGTCCATTCTGCAACCCGCAAAGTCAGCATCCGAATATCCAACAAGGTCAAAATCTGAGTTCTTGGAGTACCAAAGGCCTAAGTTCACAGTGCCTTTCAGGTATCTCAAGATTCTTCTTACCGCGGTCAGATGAGATTCTTTCGGATTTGCTTGAAAGCGTGCACATAAGCATGTGGAGAATACGATGTCAGGCATGCTAGACGTGAGATAAAGCAAAGATCCGATGATGGCCCTGTAGTTTGTAGCATCGACTGGTTTCCCTACGGGATCTGAGTCCAGTTTATTGTTGGGTGACATAGGAGTTGTCATGGAAGATTTGCCGTCAATGTTGAACCTCTTAAGCATTTCCAGGATGTACTTAGACTGATTGATGAAAATGCCATCTGAGAGCTGTCGTACTTGCAGGCCTAGGAAGAAATTCAGTTCTCCCATCATTCTCATTTCAAACTTGGTTTTCATCAGTTTCTCAAAGTGTTTGCACAGACACGGATTTGAGGAGGCAAAGATGATGGCATCGACATAGATCTGAATTAATATGATATCAGATTTCTGTCGCTTGATGAATAGTGTAGTATCAATCTTTCCTTTTGAGAAACCTAAATCAACCAGAAACTCTGTCAAGGCATCGTACCAAGCCCTTGGTTCCTGTTTTAACCCATAGAGAGCTTTCTTGAGCAGGTATACGTGATCTGGGTATCTGGGATCTACAAATCCCTCGGGTTGAGCGACATAGACTTCTTCTTCTAACACTCCGTTTAGAAAAGTTGTTTTCACATCCATTTGAAAGACGGTGAAGTTCTTGTGTGCTGTGTACGCAAGAAAGAGGCGAATGGCTTCAATTCTTGCTACGGGTACAAATGTTTCATCATAGTCTATGCCCTCTTGTTGGTTGTATCCCTTTGTGACCAGTCTTGCTTTGTTGCGCACGACAATGCCTTCTTCGTCCTTCTTGTTCTTGAACACCCACTTAGTGCCTATTATAGTTTTCTGAGGGGGTTTTGGAACGAGTGTCCACACTTGTAATCTGTCAAATTGATTGAGCTCATCTTGCATAGCAATCACCCAATCTGGATCAGTGAGTGCCTCTGAAACTTTGGACAGTTCATTCTGGCTTAGGAAACAGGCAAAGTGACATTCATTTACTGTGGCCGATCTCGTCCGCACACCTTGACTCAGATCACCAATGATTTGTTCTACAGGATGAGCTTTCGTCCATTTCCTTTCAAGAACCATGGGAATTGGAGTTATGATGGGTTGATCTGAGTCCTCATAGGAAATGGTTGTTTCGTGAGTAGCTGTGGTGTGCGGTGGAGTTGATTCTGGTGTTGAAGCAAACCCATGATCATCCACTTGAAAGTGATTGGATGGGGGAGTTGAAGGCGTAGACGGTACATCATCCGGACCGATAAGAAGTGGGATCTCTGCAGTGACAGTGGGTTGTTGTGGAGCTGCTCATGTTGATGCTGGTGTGCATGGAGGAGATGAAGGTTATGAATTCTCATAGAAGTTTCTGAAGAGAGAATTAAGAATCACACCTTCATGTTCTAAGTGTTCTGTTCAACTTTATCAAAGGCCTCTGGTTCTACCTATAAGTGTTCTGTTGCAAAGTCAGCCATTTCATAGAATGTTACGTTCACACTCCCAATGTTTGTTCGCTTTTCTCGTAAATAGACTCTGTAAGCTTTAGACTGCAGTGAGTACCCAATAAACACGCCTTCTCTGGAATTTGGGTCCAGCTTACTTCGTTCAGTTCGGTCGTTCAATACAAAGCACTTACAGCCAAATATCTTGAAGAATGAGATATCCGGAGTTCTGTTGAAAAGAATTTCATAAGGAGTCTGGTCGAAGCGTTTGTGGATGGATGTTCTGTTCTGTGTGTAGCACGCAGTATTGATTGCCTCTGCCCACATGAAATGAGGCAGTTTGGATAAGCATGGTGCGAGCTGCTTCAACAAGTGTCCTGTTCTTTCTTTCAACAACTCTGTTCTGTTGGGGAGCATTGGCTGCCGCAAATTGCTGAGTGATACCGAGAGATTTATAGAAATCGGTGAGAGTTTGATTCTTGAACTCGGTACCATTGTCGGTTCTGGTTATTCGAACACTGTGCTGTAGCAGGTTTTGGATGGTTCTGATAAAGGTCATAATGGTTTCAGCTACCTCGTCCTTTGTACGAAGAAATTTAGTCCATGTGTACCTTGAGAAGTCATCAACGATCACTAGTGTATATTTGCGACCATTGATGCTTTGTACTCTCATGGGTCCACACATATCCATGTGAATCAGTTGCAGCGGATGAGTAGATGATGGAACTGTTTTTGGCTTGTGGGAGCTTCGTGTCATTTTGCCCATTTTGCAGGCACTACAAAGGTTTTCAGCGGAAGACTTCAACAGAGGAAGCCCCTTCATAGGTTTGTTGGAGGAAAGGATGGAAAGATTCTTGAAGTTTAGGTGAGAAAGGCGTCGGTGCCATAGACTGTTCTGTTCAGTTGAGGCTCTAGACAGTAGACAGATGGAAGTGGTAGATTGAACACTTTTCAGATCCATAGTGTACAGGTTTGATGTCTTGTTACACGTTAATAATAAGTTCCCAGTGCTGTCCAACACACATCATTGTTTTGAGAAGAACCTCACTTCCATCCCACTGTCACAAAATTGTCCTATGCTCAGCAAGTTATGTTTGAGCCCTTTGACATAAGAGACAGCCTTAATGGTGACGCTGGCACATATGACATCCCCATAGCCAAGGATTTGAGATGAGGCGTCGTTGCCGAATCTGACATTTCCTCCAAAGCAGTTAGTGTAGTTGCTCAACAGGTGTTTTAATCCGGTCATATAGGTTGAGCATCCAGAATCTAAGTGCCACACATGACCGCCCTGCAAAACAGTTAAGCAGATTTAGGTCCCCATCTTGAAATGGGTCCTTCCTTATCAACAGTGAACACCCTTTTTAATTTCGCTTTAAGCTGTGATCCAAAGTCAGCAGCCTTCTCACCAAAAGATTTATCTTTTGTGGGCTCTGTTATAGCCAGTTCTGATTTTGCAGAACGTCTGGCCTTAGGAACCCACTTTTCAGTTTCAGTTTTAGTGAGTCCGTTTTTGGGTACCCACCTGGCAATTTCAGGTTTAGTAGGTCTGTTCTTAGGAACCCACCTGGCAGTTTCAGGTTTAGTAGGTCCATTCTTGGGGACCCACTTTGCAGTTTCAGTTTTAATAGGTCCATTTTTGGGGACCCACTTTTGTTTAGTGTCAAGAGAAGTGTAGACTTTTGCTTTGTGATTGAAAGGTTGTTTGGTGAGTTGAGACTTAAAAATCTTCTCTTTCGAGAGTCTGTTAACATGTTTCTCAGAGTGAACTTTGAGGGGATATTTTAGATTTGGAAGACAGAATACTCCCTCAAAGGTTCTCCTCTTGTTTCCTTTTCTTTGTTCAACCTGTCTTCGAGGTCGTACCTTAACAACATTCGAATCACATTCATAGTTGTGAGGGTCAGGAACAGAATAGCCATAAGCATCAGTTGAATTATAAGAAGCAGATTGTTTGAAAGATGAAACAGAAATTTTCAGCTTGGAACTCAAAGCTGAATTAGTGACTGAATGTTTGATTGAAACAAAATTACAATTTTTCTTAGAATAAAGAAGAGAACTAGAACAAGGGCTGGACTTCTTTTCTTCAAAAACTTTCTTCTTTCCATCAGCAATTTCCTTCCTTGTTTGCCTCCACTCTTCCTTCTTCTTCCATCTCTTGTTCACTTCTTGTCCTGTGGACAAAAGAGAAGACGAATGAGTGGGCGTTTCTTTCGAAAAATTTGTTTGTTTAGGAGAGATGTGAAGTTCCTTATGCACTGAACTAGATGTGGATTGGGGAGTGTTTTTAGAGTGGTACTTAATGCTTAGTTGGTTGAATTCATTTAGGAGCGTTTCCCAGTTACTCTCAAAACCTTTCTTTTCTAAAGCAAACTTTTCTCTCTCATTTTCTAAGGTTTTCTGGAGATCTTTGAGCTTTTGGGCCATTGGAAAGATATAAGGTTCCTTTCCAAAAGTAGAAATACCTAATCTAGGAGGTGGGTCTAAAGGATGACCCAGATGAGGTACATCCTTCCTAATGGAATAAAGATCCATACACTCATTAGTACAAAAACTTTGCTCTTTGCCTGTGAGGCTTTTTTCATTTAAAACAGAATAATTGCAAGAAATGGCAGCCTTTGGGTTCTTTCTCTTTTCTTCTTCTTTTTTGGAATTTTCTTCATCACTTCTAAAATACATTTTCTGACCATATCCTTGTCTCATGTGATCTAAGTCATAGAGCTGAATGCAATAAACTTTCTTTAGATAGCATGGATTAGACATACCAAGCCCGGATCTGGGATTGTAGTACCGGTCATCACTAATTTTGTTTAAGAAAATAGTTTGTTCTGACTGACCTCTTGTGGCAATTAAATCCTCAAGTTCTTTGATTTTGCCAAAGAGAGAATTTCTTTGATTTTCAAGAACATTTTTGTCACCTTTAACTGTATTTAACTCTATTTCAGTTTGAAAAACCTTATCAGTCAGATCAGCAACCTTGAGTGTTAACTCATCAAGTTCGAGTGTCATCTTCTTGGTAACTTGCTTTTCATTTTCAAGTTGTATGCTTAAAGATGCTTTCTAGTCTAGACACCTAACAAACTCTTGATAGTTATTGTCTAACTTCTCTTTAAGGTCGTTAATTAAGTCATCCTTAGACTGTAAGGATTGACTTTGATTAACGCAGGAGCATTGAGAGTCAGAGGTACTAACCGTGTTGTTCGAGCCTTCACTTTCGGGGATCACAGCATCACCCTTTTCTTCTTCTTCTTCTTCACCTTCCAACAATGCCATAAGTTCATAGTTATCCTCATCTTCTTCGTCAGATGAGTCCTCATCCCAATGTTCATTCTCAGTTAGCAGTGCTGCATTCTCCTCTTCTTTCTTAGCTAGCAGCAGCTTTTGTTTGTTCAAGATTATTTTATGTCTGTAGAAGTTAACATCCTTTTTCTTTGGAAGACGACAGTCCTTTTGGAGAAGTCCAGACTTTCCACAGTTATAGCATTTTGGAGAGTCATCAGCTGCAGCTGCTCTGCCAGAGCTGCTTTGATCAGGAGTCTTCTGTTTGTAATTAGAAGAGGAGGTTCTCAGCTTGTTTGAGAAGCTATTCTTCTTTCACCACTTCTTGGTTAGGAGTGCCATCTTCTTCTGTAGCTCTGCCATCTCATGCTCGAAGTCAATTTCATCTTCACTTTCTTCTTCTTCTGAAATTACAACCTTTTTCTTTTACTTCTGGACCTTCGTGGACCTCTGTGGCTGAGCTTCCATAACAAGTGCTAGTGGATCAGTTGAGTACAGTCCTTCTAGTTCTGCAGTATCGTTCTCAAAGGTTCTCAAGTGGTCTCGCAGTGTGCAGAGATCCACTTCATCCAGGTCTAGGCCCGTTCTTCCGTCTTTCACTCGATTTCTCCATTCTGGATTCAGACTTGACATAAATCTAATGTTCGTTTCCATATTGGATTTGAATATTTTGATCTTTCTAAGTTCGTTGATTAGAGTCATGAATCTTTTGTGAGTTGAAATTAGTGATTCGCCAGGTAAGGCTTTAAAGGAGTCATAGGCCGTCAGAGTACTGGCCTTCTTTGTTTTTAGTCCAATGGAAGTTCCCTGCAAAAGTTTTGCAACTTCATCCCACATTTCCTTAGCAGTTTGCATGCTGTCAATCATGATGTAGATATCATTGGGAATGGCTTGTAGCAGGTAAGTTTTGACAGTGAGATCAGCCTTCAATCTCTCTCTGTCCTCTGATGTGTATTCTGTGGCAGTTTTAATCCGTCTTACTTCTTCAATTGGTGGATTATTGTTCTCATTCCCCAGGATAGTTATCCAAAGCACTGCAGGGCCTTGAGTGAGGGATTCTAGCAGATTAGAGGAGTTATCCCGGTTCTCTAGAAAGTTGAGAAATCTAGTCTTCCACATTTGGTATTCCCAATTTCTCAGAACTGGAGGATTGTTGCTGTTACCAAGTGTTGAAGAGTCTGTTTCCATTGCTGTTATAAACTGACCGTTCGAGATTTGATCAGAAAAAAATTCTAAGGCAGAACCTCGAGATCCTGAAAATCGAAGATCAACCTCGAGATTTAGGATTTCGATATAGAATCCTCGAAATGAAGATCTCGAGATTTGTGTTTCGAGATTTCAAATGTCGAGATTTGAAATGTCGAGATATATACTTCGAGATTTTGAATATTGAGAAATCAAAAGGTGAGATCAAGATGTCGAGATCTTGAAATTTCGAAACCCAAAAGCTGAGTTCTGAAAGTCGATATCCTTGATGTCGAGATCCTGCAAGAAGAAAAATTTGAGATTCCAAAATCTGAAAGCTATTCCCTATACTTATTGATGTCGAGATTCTACTGTGAAAAGTTTAGCTCGAAAAGAAGAGCACAGCCTGGAAAAAACACAAATCTCGAGATCTGCCTGTCGAGATCTCAAAAACAAAAAATTTGCAAAAAATGAAAACGAAGGTATACTGCTTGATCGTCTAAAGAGTGCGATTTCAACAGTATATCTTTCACAGCTTTTTGATCGAGAACAGGAGTAAAGATGATAAAAACGAAAAGCATAGATGAACGATGAAAATAGCAGAGTCTTCGTCGTTGATGTTCTGATCAGTTCTCGATCGGCTCTGATACCAATTGTTTGTCCCTGTTTATACGATTTACAGCAATAGAGATTGATATAACAAAGATAGAGAAGCAGAAAGATATGCGCTCAGATCCTTAAACTCGTCTTTGATATACCGTGAACTTTACAAACACAAGGATGAGCGCTAAGGCTGATAAGATCGATATGCAAAGTTAACGCAAACCTAATCCTAAAGCGCCTTTTTATATGCGCAGGTATTAGGTTTGCGTAAAAGCTTTTAGCCTGATATGGGCCTGACACATTGGCCCCATATCCTTTATACCCTAATAAATACAAACATTAAATACAAAGGATATAATAAAGCTAATCTATTACAAGCCATATGACAAGCTTGATTCACAATAAAATGATCTTCAGCAACAGGAAACAAATTTTTTTATTGATTTTCGATAAGGCAAATGTACATTGGTCTAAAGTATACAATAGTTTTTAGTCACTTTCGGACTTTTCATCAAGTCTTCTTTTGTTGACATCTTCTAACCTTTTCTTGGCCTCTTCTTTTGCTTTGGCTTCTTGTGCCTTCCTTTTCCTGATTTCCATTTCCTCTTGGAGGCGTTTGTTCTTTTTCCTTGTTTCTACCGCTTTCTTGGCTGCTAGTGATCTTATGGAGGAAGGGCATGCTTGTGTTGTCCTTTCCCCCTTTTTGGCATCAGCAGGGGTCTGAATATCTCTGAAGAGTGCCTCTATTTCAGGATCAGAATCAACTTCTACTTGTCTTACCTTTCCTGGTTGTAAGTCAAGGACTTCAATGGACAAGGCATTGACAAAGTTACAAACGTCCATTATATCTGTCTTGATGTCATCCTTAACCTCACGTTCTAAGCCTTGAAGCTTGGTCTTTGTTGTGTTCAGATCTTGGCCCAACTTCTGAATATCAGTTCCTTGCTTCTAGAAGGTTTCTTGAGTTGCTTTGTGTAAGACTTCGAAGTTGTTGGCTACGTATGTTGTGATTTGCTTGATGGCTCGTTCATGGGCTACCTGCTTGTAAACAAACTTTTTGGAGAAATTGAATATGACAGGGAACTCATCGGTCTTCAGTTTTTGGATGTATGCCTCGTGCTGTTGTATCTTTAGAAGAGCCTGTTCCAGGTTAGGAGTTAAAGTAGGTGTGGAAGGTACCTGGGTAGAGGACTATGCTGCCGGGTTGGAGGCATTTGCTTGCTCCTGGTCCCGCAGTTGCCTGATGTATGTTTGGATTTGAAGCTCCAGTTCTCTGTCTTTGGCTCTTTGATCTGCTAGCTCCTTGTGTATAGCTTCCAGATTAGCAGGCTGCTGGGATAGTTGAATGTTGAGTTGGGCTTTTTGTTCTGAATTGAACACCTGCTGGATCATCAGGTTGCTCTTGATGTGGCAATGAACTTCTGCAAACCTTGCTTCCAGTAGTTTGTTAAAATGCTTTTGCATTTTGATCAATCTCCTGTGAAGCCGCACCTCAGCGTTGCTGATGAACTTGGTTGTTGCCCTCCTTTCTTGGATAAACACTTCTGCCAGTGTTGAGGTATCCTCTGGTCCTTCATTGAGAATCTACTCTTTGAGGTCGGCAGAGACAGTAGGCCTTGGTTCAGAAGATTCTCCATTTTGTTGAAATTCCATGTTTTTTTTGTCAGAAATTGAACCAACTGCTGATCTGAGACAGTTTCCTGCTCCAGATTTTGTGAACTAATGTTTTTACCTTCATTGTGCCTTTCTTATTCCATGCTTGTCTTCCACTTTATGAAAGTAGTAATGCAAGTCCTCTCATTACTCAAGTAGGAGTGGGCTAGTTACCAGTCGCCTGCTGAGCCAACTGCTGCTGGAAGGCAGTCACCTGCTGAGCTCATTGCTCGAATTTTGACTCCTTTGTGTTTGAAAGTTTGGGATTGACTTTCTTCACACCTTGATGCTTCATTCCTTGTGTTATTTGAGTAGCTTACATTTAGTAGTTGGCTACCCCTGAGTACTTCCTAAGAGTTCCCCCTCGATTTAAGAATCAAGTTCCCCCTGAATAGGTGCATGGTTATTCTTTCATTTGATCTAGATCATCTAGCATTCCAAGGTCTTGTCTTAGTTCGTTGAATCTAGCTTCATTCAATGGCTTGGTGAAGATGTCAGTCAACTGCTTCTCTTAGGGATGTACTCTAGCTTGATCGTCTTCTTCTCAACATGTTTTCTAATAAAAAAGTGCCTGAATTTAATATGCTTGGTTCTTGAGTGAAATACCGGATTATGAGTGATAGCTATAACACTTTTGTTATCACACAGGATGTTAATCTCCTTTGTTTCTTCTCCATAATCCTTCAATTGATGTTTCATCCATAGTATTTGAGCACAGTAGCTGCCTGCAAGTATGTATTCAGCTTTGGCAGTGCTAGTAGCAAATGAATTTTGTTTCTTGCTGAACCAAGAGACAAGTCTTCCACCAATCAATTGAAAAGTACCTGAGGTACTTTTTCTATCAATTTTTCATCCGGCAAAGTCTGAGTCTGAATAGCCGTAGAGTTCAAAACCTCCATTTGTTGGGTACCATAATCCAGAGTTAAGATTACCTTTTAGATACCTTAGTATCTTCTTTGCAGCTAATAAATGGCTTTCTTTAGGCTTTGATTGAAACCTAGCACAAACTCCAACTGAGTAGGATATGTCTGGCCTACTAGTAGTGAGATATAACAAGGAACCAATCAAACCCCTATAAAGTGTAGGATTAACATCTTTCCCATTTTCATCTTGACTCAAACCTTGTGAAGTATTCATGGGAATTTTCACAGTGGACTTGTTTTCAACCTTGAATGTTTTCATGAGATCTCTTGTATATTTAGCTTAGTTGATGAAGATACCTTGTGGAGTTTGTTTCACTTGTAGTCCCAGAAAATAGTTCAACTCTCCCATCATGCTCATTTCAAATTTGCTTTGCAAGAGAGTTGAAAATTTCTCACATAGTGCTTTATTTGAGCTTCCAAAGACAATGTCATCAACATATATTTGAACAAGCAGGATGTGGGGACCTTCTTCACTTTTGAATTATGTCTTGTCTACTTTTCCTTTAGTGAACCCATTATTCACTAAATATCCAGAAAGAGTGTCATACCATGCTCTTGGGGCTTGCTTGAGTCCATAAAGAGCTTTATGCAATTTGTAGACTTGGTCCTTCTCTCTATTGATTTCAAATCCAGGAGGCTGCTCCACATAGACCTGCTCTTCTAGTAGACCATTTAGGAAGGCACTTTTCACGTCCATTTGATAGACAATGAACTGCCTATGAGCAGCATAAGCTAAGAATATTCTTATTGCTTCAAGTCTGGCAACAGGAGCAAAGGTTTCATCAAAATCTATTCCTTCTTCCTGGCAGTAGCCTTTGGATACCAATCTTGCCTTGTTCTTAACTATGGTGCCTTCCTCAACCATCTTGTTTTTGAACACCCATTTGGTTCCTATCACATGTTGATGATAGGGTCTAAACACAAGCTCCCATACATTGTTTCTTTCAAACTGGTTGAGTTCTTTTTGCATGGCTTGTATCGTGTCAGAATCAAGTAGGGCTTCTTCAATTTTCTTGGGTTCAGTTTGTGAGATGAAGCATGAGAAAATTGCTTCTCTCTGAATTGCTGACATGGTACGAACCCCTTCATGGATGTTTCCAATGATTTGGTAAGGAGGGTGTTTGTTTAACCATCTAATGTCAGATGTACTTGTTTTGGTTTGGAGTTGTTGGTCATCCTCCTCTTTTTCTTCTTCATTATCCTCTGGTTTGGAGTAGAATTTCAGGCCTTGTGATTGGATCATCCGGAATGTCTGGAAGGTTAGTTCTGGGTGAGTCACCTGCTGGCAGTGGTCTGTCTTTGGAGCCAACTGCTGGCAGTGGGCTACCTTTTGAGTCAACTGCTAGCAGTGGGCTGCCATACGGGTCTGAAATTCTTCCATCTTTTTTAATCTCATTACTGGGAAGGAAGCTTGGAGCCTTTTCAGTATCCTTCTTTGATTTAGATGGCTCACCCTCATTCCTTTTATGAGCAGTAATGTGGTTTTCAAAGACCACATGGATTGATTCTTCTACCACCAGAGTTCTTTTGTTGAGGATCTGGAAGGCCTTGCTTGTTGCTGAGTAGCCCATGAAGATCCCCTCATCAGATTTGGGGTCAAATGGCTTGAGATAGTCCTTTCCATTTTTTGGAATGAAGCATTTGGATCCAAACACATGGAAATGACTAACACTTTGCTTCCTTTCTTTCCAAAGCTCATATGGTGTCTTTTTGTAAGTCTTATGGATAAGACTTCTATTCTGGGTGTAGCAAACTGTATTGATTGCTTCTGCCCAAAATCTTTTGGGCAATCCTGCTGCTTCAAGAATTGTTCTTCCAGCCTCCTTAAGTGTCTTGTTCCTTCGTTCGGAAACACCATTTTGTTGAGGTGTTCTAGCAGCAGAGGTTTGGTGATGGATTCCATTTTCTTCACAGTACTTAATTACTATAGAGTTAAGAAATTCAGTACCTCTGTCTGACCGGATCTTTTGAATTGAGAGACTTTTCTCATTTTGGATCAGTTTCATCAATTCTGGGAGCTTTTTCTCTGTCTCATTCTTCTTCTTGAGGAATAAGGTCCAAGTGAATCTAGAGAAATCATCAACTACGACCAGGGTGTACCTTCTTCCACTTAAACTTGTTGGTTCAACTGGTTCAAACAAGTCAAGGTGTAGTAGGATTAATTGTCTAGTTGATGATTCTACATCTTTGGATTTGAATGATACCTTTGTTTGCTTCCCTTTTTGACATGCATCACATAAGTGGTCCTTCTTGAAGTTGATTTCTGGAAGTTCCTTCACCAATCCTTTTCTGGACAGTTTGTTGATGGTTTTGAAGTTGAGATGACTGAGTTTGTTATGCCAGTCCCAACTTAGATTTGAATCTACCTTTGTTACCAAGCAAATTCCTTCCTTAGCCAAGATCCAATCAACAACATACATGTCCTTCTTCCTTCTACCAGTAAGCACAATTGTTTTTCATTATTGACATCTTTGATCAAGCAGATGTCTTTGGAGAATGTTACATTGTAACCATTGTCACAGAGCTGGCTTGTGCTTATGAGATTGAACTTCAAACCCCTAACATAAGATATGTTTTGGATTGTGAGTCCATTGATTGATAAGTCTCCAGCTCCTTTGGTTTCTCCTTTCTTTTCCACATTCCCAAATGTTACTTTGGGTCCATCCCTAGCCATATAGTTAGAAAGTAACCTCCTACTGCTTGTCATGTGCCTGGAGCAGCCTGAATCTATGTACCATGCATGTGAGTCAACTGCTCCAGCACCTTCCTGTTTACATCAATGTTGAGTAGTAGCCCACAAGTTAGTGGGAAACTTCCCTTGTACAAGTTTAGGCATCCATGCCCATCTAGAACCATTTAACTCTAAGCAGATTGGTCTATAGCCATTTGAGGTGATGTAATCATAGGGGATGGCTATGTATTGGTTAATCCTTTTCCTTCTTGATGTGGAAAAGAGATTATTTTCTTTTGGAGGGGTCTGCTTAATGTTTTGGTTGTGGTTGGTCTTATTGGTTGGTTGCCAACATGTTTTTGGGTTTTGATGGTTTGGGAGTGTTTGTTTATACAGGGATTTGGATTTTGACTTGGGGGCAGGTTGGTTCCTTCTTGTGGGAACACTTTGGGAATGGGATTTTTGGTAGATTAGCTTTCTTGTATCCTTTTGGTGGTTTGTGGATGGGGAGCTTTGATTGATTCTTGTGGGGGATATGTAGTCGAGACCTCTTCTCTTCCTATGTAAAATAATTTCAGCAGTAGGGTCACTGGTTTTACTATCCATGCTGAGGTTATTCATTTTGTTTTTCAGCTCTTTGTTCTCTTCTTCTAAGACATTGTTTTTGGTTAAGGGATCTAACAGTTTGGCATGAATAACCTTAATGTCTTGTTTTAAACAATCATTTTCTGATCTTAAGAGAACATGGCGATTTTGGACTTTTTGGAAGTCTTGTAGTAAAGATTCCAGTGTAATGTTAGACGGTCCAGAAATACTTGAGCTATAGGAAGAGCAGGATGTTACCTCAACATCATTGTAGTGGTCTTTAGCCATGAGGCATCTAGGAGAGTAGTTTTCATCATCTTTACCGAGCCACCAACTGCTTTCTCCAGTGAGCTAACTGCTGCTTTCTTCAGCCACCTTCCAGGATCCTAGACAAAGAAGTGTTTCTTCTGAGCTTTCAGATGAAGAGCTTTCATCACATCAGCTACTCTCTTCATCTGTTTGAGATTCTACTTTCTTCTTTTCACTTACAAAGGCTAGTCTCTTCCCTTTGAAGTCCTTCTTGTATCCATCTTTTTGAGCAATTGCCTGCTACCCTTGATACTTTTGTGCCAATGGTAGAGGGCATTCATTTTTGTAGTGTCCTGGATGTCTACAGTTGTACCATAGGACCGTGTCCTCACTGGATTGAGGTCTCCCTTGTCTCCTGGGTGGCAGATTGTACTGCTTCTTTGGAGCAGATCCCTCCTTCTTCATGAATCTTTGAAACTTTCTTACAAACATAGCAAACTGCTCATCAGTGAGGAGATTGTTGGGGGATTTCTCAGTAGATCTTGATGTGTTAGGCTCAAACACTAGAGCTAGTGTTTTGGATTCTTCTTCCTTTTCATCTTTGATTTCTTTCATCTCAAATTCATAAGCTTTTAGATCACTGAAAAAATTATCAGTTGACAGAGTTCGGAGATCTCTGCTATCCCTCATAGCCGTCACCTTCATATCCCACTTTGAGGGCAAGCCTCTCAGAACCTCAAGGGAAATCTCTTTTTGAGATAGTTCTTTCCCTAGGTCTGAGACCTCTGCTACAATTTTTAGGAATTTGGACTCCATCTCATGGATTGATTCACTATGCAACTTTTTGAAGTCCTCAAACTTCTTCAGGGCTATGGTCAGTTTATTGTCCTTCTCCTGTTCATCTCCTGCTCCAATCTTTGTGAGCTCATCCCAGACATCTTTGACAGTTTCACATTTCCTAATCTTAGGAAATATGGATTCATCTACAGATTTGAAGAGAATGTCATTGGCAATGTTGTCAAGATTGTTTCTCTTCCTATCTTCAGTTTTCCATTCCAATTTAGGTTTTGGAATGTACACATCCTCTTGATCATCATTTCTAGATGTGCTGACCTTCATTATTTTGATAGGTTCAGCTATAATCACCTTCAGCATTTCATCATGTAAGGCACTGAGATGTGCTTTCATTCTTATTTTCCAGTCATCAAATTTGTTAAAGTTGAACAAAAGATTCTTTGCAAGCTGATTGTCCATTTTTAGAAAGTGTTTGGGAAGTGAAGTGGATTTGGATCTTTAGCTCAAATTAGTCAGAAACTGACTCTACGAACAACCGGCTCTGATACCACTTGATGGTCCCGGATAGAGGTAAAAGTCTACAGGGGGGAGGGGGTGAATAGACTTTTAAAGAATTTTCGATTTTAAAAGCTTTTCCCTTCTAGATGAGTTGATCTATAATCTTTTGGGAGATTTATAGATGCACATCGGAAGTCTTTAACCTCTAGATGATCAGTGTATGACAACTTTCTAGATTGGGTGAAGTTTGGACTTTATGCAGTGAGCAGTTGGCTTGGCAGTTGCCTTAATGGCAGGGAACTGTTGAGGCAACTGCTAATAGAAAATAGGAGTTTGGGAAAGATGATTATATGGCTTTTCACAGAATGATGAGAGCTTTCTGAAGAGACACTGAGCTAAGTTGAAAAGGGAGTTTTGCTTAAGCAGAGGTCTAAGCAGTTGGGTAGTACCAAGAAACTGCTAAGGTACCTGCTGCTTTTGAAAGATGTATTTTTGAGAAGTGGCAAAGCAGACCTTTTAGTAGTGATGTTCCAAGGCTCTTGTGAAGCAGTTGTCTCAAGAAAAGTAAGCTATTAAGCAGTAGGATAAGAAGTAAAGTCAATTGAGACTACTGCATAGGATGCTGCCTGCAAACTATGATCCCTTTTGTGAGAAATGTTGGGTGTGTGCTTTGTTGAATAAAAGTAAATCAACACACAGTATATCCTGGTTCAGAGGTGGTGTAATCCTCCTACATTCAATCCTATCCTATTTCAGATGGATTTCCACTAAAGTATTAAGCCCAATACATTTAGTGTCAATCTAGCCTTGACAACTCTGGCCTAGATTGAAGGTGTTTCACGAGGAGTACAATACCACTCCAAGCTACTCAATCCTTTAGGATTTTCTCGATTGATCCAGTGGGGATCAAAAGGTACTCTTGTCCTATCTAACCACACTCAGGCCGGGAACAACTGTCCTCCTGAGTGTTTACAACACCTTGTGAGATAACACAAGAAATTCCTAGCCACCAACTAATAACTAAACTTCCGAAACAATGCAATGATAAATAGAAACATGGAAGTTTAGTGAAGCATGAGTCTAAGCAGAGAGTAAAGTTTAAAGTAGCACTTTCTCTTTTGCTAGATATCTCTTGAATGACTATAAGTGTTTTTCTCTACTTAGATGGTTCAAAGCTTGTTTTCGAACTCATGCTTCGGTCTCTATTTATAGGCGTCTCCGGCAGATTAATCTCATCCGTTGGTTGAGATGACTTAATCTTGGTCGTTGAATCATTGTTTCAGAAGATAACATGTTGTTGTTTGTCTTCTTTCTCTGGAGCTGATTTTGTTTTTGCTAGCCGCTGCAGACCTAGGCTGAACATCCCATGCTTTGGGTCCCTGTACTTTTTCCAAGCATTTAATTTGCTCGTCAATTCTTGTCTTCAATTATATATGCAGTGTATGTAATTTACGTGACCTGTATTTGTGACATTTTTTCAACCTTTGAGACTTAATTAAATATATGCCGGTAGGATCTAAATATACTATTAAGTTAAAAAATTACCTTATTGCATTTTTATTTTTCCGGTAATATTTTATTAGTCTAAAAAATTGTACATTTATTTTGTCACCTATGATCAAGTACTAATCAACAACAACAACATCCAAGCCTTAATCCCAAAAGAATTTGGGGTTGGGTAACATGAATCGATCTATGATATCGATGCCAAAAAGAGAAGGCGGACAAGAAAAGGAAAAAAAAGTAAGATAAAATGAATAAAATAAAGATACATAAATATAAGATAACAATAACACAAGAATATAACCAAGATAAAAGAAAAATAAATAAAAGAGCATAAAAAAGCTAGAAGATAAAAATCACATAAGAATATACAAAGATAAGAAAGATAAACGATAAAAGAAACAAGAGAGGAAAGGCAGAAAAGACATCAATCGTCCACATAGATGTGAGCCCTCCACTTTGCTCTCTCCAAAGCCATACTCTCATCCAACCCAAGAAGACGCATATCAGTTCTGATTACTCTAATCCAAGTCTGTTTGGGTCTTCCCCTCCCTCTCTTCTCTGACTCTTCTCCCCACCCCTCAAGTCCTCTAACAGGTGCATCACTCGGTCTTCTATGCACATGCCCAAACCACCGCAAACGAGACTCCTGCATCTTATCTTCTATAGGTGCTACTCCCACCTTTTGTCCGATTACCTCATTCCTCAGGCGGTCTTTTCTGGTATGTCCACACATCCAACGCAACATACGCATCTCTGTCACACTCATCTTTTGAATGTGGCATTGCTTCACCGCCCAACACTCTACGCCATACATTAATGCCGGCCTAATTGCTGTACGATAAAATTTACCTTTCAGTTTAGTCGGCATACCTCGATCGCATAGAAATCCTGAAGCACTTTTCCATTTCATCCACCCAGCTCTGATTCTATGACATACATCTCCATCTAATTCACCATCCTTCTGAATTATGGATCCCAAGTAACGGAACATATCACACACCGGTATCTCCTTACCAGTAAGAGTAATCCCACTGTTGCTAGCGCTTCTACCTCCACTGAACTTGCACTCCATATACTCAGTCTTGCTTTGGCTCAGTTTGAAAACCCTTGCTGTCCAATGTTTGTCACCATACTTCCAACTTTGCTCTAACACCAGATTGTGTCTCATCAATCAATATAATATCGTCGGCAAACATCATGCACCACGGTATATCTTCTTGAATTGACTTCGTAAGTTCATCCATGACTAAAGCAAATAAGAAAGGACTCAGAGCAGATCCTTGGTGAACTCCAATAGTAATAGGGAACTCTGTAGTCCTCCCTACACTAGTGCGGACGCTTGTAGTACAAGCATCATACATATCCATGATGATGCTGATATACTTACATGATATGCCTTTTCTAGTTAAGGCCCACCAAAGAACTTCTAGAGGTACCCTATCATATGCCTTTTCTAAGTCATTGAACACCAAATGCAGATCTTTTTAGTGTCTCTATACTTCTCCACAACTTGTCTAAGAAGGTGAATGGCCTCAGTTGTTGAGCGTTCAGGCATAAAACCAAATTGATTCTCCGAAATGTTCACACGTTTACGTAATCTTTGCTCAACCACTCGCTCCCAAAGTTTCATGGTGTGACTCATAAGCTTAATCCCTCGATAGTTAGCACATTCTTGCACATCACCCTTATTTTTAAATAAGGGAATGAGAGTACTCTTCCACCAACTCACTGGCATTTTGTTGTTTCTCCAAATCATGTTGAAGAAACGTGTTAGCCACTCGATGCCTTTCTCTCTCAAACTTCTCCAAGCCTCGATCGGTATGCCATCTGGGCCCACTGCTTTCTTCCGGCCCATTTTTCTCATAGCCTCTTTAACTTCTGTTGTTTGAATCCTTCTCACGAAGTCCCTATTTACCATACACTCTGGTATAGTAAGATCATCAATACCTTGGACTTTATTCCCTCTCACGAAATCCCTCTTTATTAAATCATGTATTTGTTCGAGTATTAGTACTTGACCTATGATCAAGTACTAATACTCGAACAAAAACATGATTTAATAAAGACACAATGTACAGGTCCGGAGTATAGTGGCATCGTCAAAATCATTCAAAATTGGGTACTAACATGTTCATTTTCATGTTAGGAGTAGTATGTACAGAGGCTGGTTCACTGGTATTTATGGTAAACATAATTACATAACCAGAAGAGAGCTTTGGGATTCTCTTAAGGCCTTTTCAGCTAATATTTCTGCCCCTTGGATTTTGGGTTGGGATTTCAATGAAATTGCAAAATACAGTGAGCATCAAGGTAATTCTTTACCTGTTTTGAGAGGTGTGAATGATTTCTCTGATTGCATTGCTGCATGTGAGTTGGTTGATTTGCCATATTCAGGGCCTAAGTTTACATGGACTGGGGTCAGATCAAATGGGTGGGTTTGGAGAAGACTTGATAGAATATTGACTAATCAGAAATGTATTGATTATTTTGATCATATTCGGATCTCTTTGCTCACCAGCACACCTTCTGATCATAACCCTATGCTCATACAGTGTACCAATAAAGGTTTTTCGGGGCCTAGAGCCTTTAAATTTCAGAATATGTGGTTTTCTAATGCCTCTTTTATGGATTTTGTCAATGAAAAGTGGCAGTCTTATGATTATGGAGGTGGTATGAGGGGTCTTGTGTTCAAACTTCAAAATCTGAAAAGGGACCTTAAAGTTTGGAATAAAGAGGTGTTTGGGAACATATTTGATGATATTAAAAATTGTGAAAATGAGGTGCTTTTCGCTGAAAAAGCTTATGAAGATAATCCAGGTGTGGTTACCAGGGAGGACTGGACTCATAAAAGGGGACTTTTATTACAAAAATACAAGATTGAGCGCAAATTTTGAAAACAAAAGGCCCATATTAACTGGATCAAGGAGGGGGATTGCAATTCTAAATTCTTTCATTCTTTTGTTAAGATAAGGAATATGAGGTAGACTATTATCTCTATTAAAGATATGGCTGGGAATACACTTACATCTCCTTCCCAGATTGGTGAGGCTGCAGTGGATTTCTTCAGGGGCTTATATTCTGTCCAAGATAATGTGGCTCATAATGAGATTCTGCATCATATTCCTCATTTCATTAGTCAGGTGGATAATGATAATCTTACTAAATTGCCAGAGCAGGAAGAAATTAAACAAGCAGTATGGGATCTCAATCAAAGCAGTGCACCTGGTCCAGATGGATATAATGGGAAGTTCTTTAAAAAATGATGGGGGATTGTTGGGATGGATGTGATTAGAGCTGTTCAAGAATATTTTATGGGGTTACCTGTCCCTAGAGGAATGGCCAGTTCTCTCATTGTTTTGATTCCTAAATCAGATAACCCTTCTTCTTTTGCTGATTTTAGACCTAAGGTTTTGACATCTAGACTTAGTACTGTTTTGCCTAAAATTATATCTAACGAGCAGGCTGGTTTTATGGCTTCTAGAGATATGGCTGATCAAATTCTTATTGCACAAGAAATGATTCATTGCATTGATAAGAAGATAAGAGGATCAAACATGATTATCAAGCTGGATATGGAAAAGGCTTTTGATAAGCTATCATGGGCCTATCTTTCTGAGGTTCTTGCTAGGTTTGGTTTTTCCTCACATTTCATTAATTTGGTTATGAACAATCTCAGGTCTACTTTCCTTTCTATCATGGTTAATGGCAGGCCATTTGGTTTTTTTAAGCTGACTAGAGGGGTCAAACAGGGTGACCCTCTATCTCCATTTTGTTTATAATTGCATCTGAAGGATTTTTCAGAGGTCTTAATTGGCTCATAAATAAAAGGAAAATTCAACATTACTGGTTGGGTAGATCTGGCTACTCTCTTTCTCACCTGAGATTTGCGGATGACCTGCTAGTCTTTCTTAATGGGAGCTCTAGATCTTTATTGAACTTCAAGCATTTTTTGGATTGTTATCAAGAAGCCTAAGGTCAGTCTGTCAATCTTGAAAAAAGTTCAGTTTACTATGGCAAATCTGCATCTTTGAGACGTAATCACATCAGGGACCTGTTGGGTATGAGAATGTCTTCTCATCCTTTAAGATATCTCGGAGTGAATCTGCATAAAGGAGTGAACAGATTTCAGTATTGTGGCCATATCATCAAGCAATTTGAGAATAAGTTATTTGCCTGGAAGCAAAAGAATTTATCTTAGGGTGGCAGACTTATTCTTATAAAGCATGTTCTTAATTCGATACCTCTACATGTCCTGCCTGTGGATACATTGCCTAAGAAAGTTATTACTTTGCTCAATAGTAAGATGACAGCATTTTTTTGGGGATCATCAGCCTCTAAGAAGAAACATCATTGGATAGGTTGGTCTAAATTATGTCTCCCTACCAGTGAAGGACGGCTGGGGATAAGGTCATTATCTCATATTGAAAAGGCGTTTACTTTAAAGCTCTGGTGGAAATGGAAAACAAGTAATTCCATTTGGTCTGATTTTATTAGAACAAGATATAATAGAGAAGGTAATATGGTACCTAAGGTTTCTGATTCACCTGTGTGGAGGAGAATTTGCCATATTGATGAGTATGCATCTTCTCTTTGCACTACTAGCCCTTTTGGTTTTATTACCTGGAATGGAGAGGACAATGGTCAGTTCACATTCAAATCAGCATATGAGGAAGCTAGAGAACAAATTACTCCTAGTTTTTCGTTTGAGCATATTTGGCACCCTAGACAGGAGTTGAAGATAAAAAAAAAAATTCAGTGGGAAGTGTTAAAAAGCATTCTTCCTTTTCATGACAATCTTGGCAGGTTTAACAAGGTTCCGAATCCCTCCAGATGCCCTCTTTGTAAGACGAATATTGACATGCACTTTGTCACGGTTCGTCAAAATAAATTCAATACTAGCACTAATACGTAGTATAGGTGAAGTAGAGTTCGTATTCACAGGGAAAGGAATAATTCTCTTTTTATGAAACTAGTAAATAAAAGGGGGTTTTGGGATTGAATGATTTAATTTAAAAACTAAGATGAACAACCTATATATGTTTTAATTCAAAGATAAAAGAACTTGGCATTGCTACTTTCCACTTGTTGATATATTTTAGTCGATCATTGTTATATCTATAACTTATTCCCTCTCGAATACTCAATCGAGGAGTATATCCAATTCATCGAGGGTAGTTATTAACAACGACCGTTCATTAATAACCCTTACTATTAGTCAAGTATAGAACACCGCCATATACCGACTTGATAGTAGCATTTAATCTCTTAACTCCTTGATGAAATCAATTGAGATTGATAACCTCAACACAACGGTTTCAGTTTAACCAACAAAATTAACCCCTCTTAAGTTTATCAACCACGACCGTGCATTAATAAACTGAAGTTACTTACTTGTGAAACCATCAACGATTAATCATCGGTTCGTCGATCGTTTCTAGTAATAATTAATATATGAAACAAAACTAGTTGATCCTTTAAGTAATGTTCAAAATATTAATATGAAATATGAATAGGAATTAATTTATATTCTAGGAAGAATATTATTAAAGGAGATGAATCCTACTATAATTAATATCAAGATGTTAACTAATTGTCATCTTAGCAACACTCCCCAACATTAATATAGAGAAACAAAATACTACTATAACTAATGTGAAGATGTTAGCTAATTGTCATCTTAGCAACACTCCCCAACATTAATATAGAGATAGTATTAAGGAAAGAACTAATAATTAATATTCAAGGGAAGAAGTTTAAGAAAAATAACTCACAAATTTAATAATCAACAAGCTTCAAGAGCAACACCAAGAAATGGAAGTTTAGCTCCTCATTTGGAGACTAAACATAGCTACAAAAAATATAAAGAAATGTTATTCTAAACTGAGCTTAAGAGTATGGAAGAAGGAATGATTCTTTGTGAAGAAAAAGTGTGCTATTTATAGGTGTTTTTCAACACCTTGGGCTAGGTACCCGACCGGGTCAAGTGCTCACCCGACCGGGTTCGGTCAAAATCAGATAATCTTCCACGTTCTGGTGATCTTTGACACGTTCTGGTGTTCCAGGTCAAGTCTGACCTGACCGGGTGGAATAGGGGACCCGACCGGGTCCAATGATATTCCAGGTACTTTCGGTTGTTAAATCAGACACGACCGGGTGAAGTCTTCTACCCGGTCGGGTAATTGCTCCTGGACAGTTAAAATCCCTTTTTCTTCACTTCAAAGTCCTCCTTTTCAACACCATAATTCCTAATTCTTATTTAAAACTTACAAATGAAGGTTAAATTACAATTACAACTAAAATTACACAAATGTTTACAAACTAAATAAAACGGTAAACAATCCACACAAATCAAACATAAAAAGATACATTTATGCACTACTAATTAGTGCATATCAAACACCCCCACACTTGAACCTTTACTCGTCTCGAGTAAACCAAATCATGTCTGAGAAGTCCTTTAAATGACAAGAGTATCAACACCAACCTCCACGAGTGTTTATAGAAAATAACACAAAGTATCCCCAAAACTAAAAGAGTAAGAAGGGGTCTTCAACTCCAAATCTCCTATCAAATTCTCTTTTTTCATTGTTACCCTTAGGATCCTGCAAAGATATTCTTTCTCTCGTTTCTCTCATTTTGCCTAGGTGCCCTTTCGGGTTTTCATCTCAGCTTCCCACATTTTTCTATTTTAATCCTCTCAAGTCACTCTTATTGTTGTTTTATTTTCGCTTAAGTTGCCCTTTCAGATTTTCAACTTAACAAGCTTTTATTAATTTTTTTAAACAAGAATAAAGAGTATGAATGTGAGTATTCCATAAAACGCTTCTCCCAAGCTAACCAAAGCACTGTTCCTAGTGCTCATCGTCATAGAAGATGAACACTTTTTATGGTGTCATTTCTTTCTTTGTTGGTTGAGCAAAAATTTTGACTTCGTGTAGGTGGAGTTAGGGAATTCGGATTTCTTTTGGAGATGGATTTGGGTGGGATTTTTGGGTAGAAAATGGAAGAGGGTGTTGAGGAGAAGAAGAAAATGTGTTTAAGTGATGGATTTGGTGGAGAAATGGGGGGAATTGAAGGTTTGAGGTGCGAAAATGGAGGTTTTGAGAGGTGTGGTCCGTATGGGGGAGAGGAGAAATGGGGAAGAAAGAGGATTTCCCAACCCTTTTGCTGTCAAAACCCGATGACCCGGCGGGGTGGGGTACGTGACCCGGTCGAGAGTTCTTCATTTTTTAAAAAAAATTGACCTCTTACCCGGACGGGTTTTCGTTCCAGATGGTTCAAAGGTAAAAACGCCCGACTGGGTGGTGTAGCAGACCCGGTCGGGTGTTTTGATTTTTTCTCTTCCAGAACTGCCTCGCCCGAGTGATTGGGCCTGGTGATGTGTTTTATGAATGGACCCGACGGGGTTCAATCCCCAGGTCATTTTTTTTTGAAATGTGCAAAAATAAAACAAAACAAGTAAACGTACCTTGCATGGGTTGCCTCCCAAGAAGCACCTCATTTAACATCACGACACGACGCTATCATTGTGCTCAGTCATTCAAACTTGGATCATGATAGTTTATCTTCTTCATACTTTCACTCCTATGACTTCCATAGGAGTGCTCAATTTCTCAACTCTTCACTTTGGAAATCTTTCCAGGATCAAATATCCAGATTTTCATTTATTCATGTGGTGGGAGGAAAGGGAAGAAATTATCGTTTAGTATGGTCAATGAAAAGTTTTTCAATCCCTCAATTTTGAAGAAGATTTCAAAAATGTCATTGTCCTTTCCAACTTTACGAGTTTCACTTAAAGCTTCCAGAGATGATGGAGATACCTCAAAGGATGACAAGGACTAAAATTGGATTTGAAGCTCAGCTTATCGTCTTCTTTAACCAATTGGAGTTCCGTGTCTTTTTCTTCCTCTACTTCTTCTGGATTCTGGATCTCCTTTTGCATTTCCTTTTCATTTGTCAATGTGATTGCAAAAGTTTGTTGTTTAGGATCACATTCTATTTGAGAAGAAAGTTTTTCCGAATCCCTTGTTTCAAGCCTATTCACGGCTCCGGCTATTTGACTCACTTGAGTTTCCAAGTTTAAAATACTAGACTTGGTCTTATTTTGAAATTGCACCATGTTTTGTTGCATGGTGGTCACACTGTTAGTAAGAGCCCGAACCATGTCCTCCGTGGACATATTAGAGTTGGAGAATGGATCATACCTCATGTGAGGTACATAATCAATTTGTGCAAGGTATTCTTCTTGTAGCTTTGGGCAAAAATCCGTAATATGCCTGTGAGACATGCAAATATTGCAGGTCTTGGCATCTTGAGTTTCTTAACTTAAGATAAACTCTTTTATGAGAGAAGCCAAAAACGGAAATTTGACTATCTAAGGATGATGTGTTGGTTTCCATATACTCATGTAAGCTCAGAAATAGAAAAGATTATTTTTTTTAATTTTTTTTATATTTTTATTTGAAATAAAATAAAAAGAAAAATAATTGCCTTTCCCCGGCAACGGCGCCAAATTTGACGGGTACTTTGTCACAGTGCGTCAAAATAAATTCAATACTAGCACTAATACGTAGTATAGGTGAAGTAAAGTTCGTATCCACAGGGAAAGGAATAATTCTCTTTTTATGAAACTAGTAAATAAAAGGGGGGTTTTGGGATTGAATGATTTAATTTAAAAACTAAGATGAACAACATTTATGTGTTTTAATTCAAAGATAAAAGAACTTGGCATTGCTACTTTCCACTTGTTGATATATTTTAGTCGATCATTGTTATATCTATAACTTATTCCCTCTCGAATACTCAATCGAGGAGTATATCCAATTCATCGAGGGTAGTTATTAACGACCGTTCATTAATAACCCTTACTATTAGTCAAGTATAGAACACCGCCATATACCGACTTGATAGTAGCATTTAATCTCTTAACTCCTTGATGAAATCAATTGAGATTGATAACCTCAACACAACGGTTTCGGTTTAACCAACAAAATTAATCCTTCTTAAGTTTATCAACCACGACCGTGCATTAATAAACTGAAGTTACTTACTTGTGAAACCATCAACGATTAATCATCGGTTCGTCGATCGTTTCTAGTAATAATTAATATATGAAACAAAACTAGTTGATCCTTTAAGTAATGTTCAAAATATTAAAATGAAATATGAATAGAAATTAATTTATATTCAAGGAAGAATATTATTAAAGGAGATGAATCCTACTATAATTAATATCAAGATGTTAACTAATTGTCATCTTAGCAACACTCCCCAACATTAATATAGAGGAAGAAAATACTACTATAACTAATGTGAAGATGTTAGCTAATTGTCATCTTAGCAACACTCCCCAACATTAATATAGAGATAGTATTAAGGAAAGAACTAATAATTAATATTCAAGGGAAGAAGTTTAAGAAAAATAACTCACAACTTTAATAATCAACAAGCTTCAAGAGGAACACCATGAAATGGAAGTTTAGCTCCTCGTTTGGAGACTAAATATAGCTAGAAAAATATAGAGAAATACTATTCTAAACTGAGCTTAAGAGTATGGAAGAAGGAATGATTCTTTGTGAAGGAAAAGTGTGCTATTTATAGGTGTTTTTCAACACCTTGGGCCGGGTACCCGACCGGGTCAAGTGCTCACCCGACCGGGTCCGGTCAAAATCAGATAATCTTCCACGTTCTCGTGATCTTTGGGATGTTCTGGTGTTCCGGGTCAAGTCTGACCCGACCGGGTGGAATAGGGGACCCGACCGGGTCCAATGATACTCCAGGTACTTTCGGTTGTTAAATCAGACCCGACTGGGTGAAGTCTTCTACCCGGTCGGGTAATTGCTCCTGGACAGTCAAAACCCCTTTTTCGTCACTTCAAAGTCCTCCTCTTCAACACCATAATTCCTAATTCTACTTTACAACTTACAAATGAAGGGTAAAATACAATTACTACTAAAATCACACAAATGTTTACAAACTAAATAAAACGGTAAACAATACACACAAATCAAACATAAAAAGATACATTTATGCACTACTAATTAGTGCATATCAAATATTGATTCTCAGAACCATGTCCTTTTTCAATGTGCTAAATAATAGACTAGGGTTATTTATGTATTTTATACATTACTCTCTATTACTAAAGTTCGGCCAATCATTACTTTGTAACATTTAAGTCTCTTTCCCACCTCAATTACAATCATTACTTTCCAAAAGTAACTTTTTGGGGTAATAAACATCAATTTTCAAAAGTGCCTTTAATTAAATATATAAACCTTTTCATTTTCTATCCTGCAATAAACCTCAAACTAGGAATTATCTATATCTAGTTGGTCCAATAAAAGGTGAAATCTCCTACCTCAGGATCCCCACCTCGACCCGACAGGATAGTGGGGGAGTTAATCACGGTGACTCAGTCAGCAAAGCGGCGGTAGGCCTTATATACGTGCGCACAAGAGGTCCAGTCTTATTTCAGGTTCTGTAACCTCCACACGATCGTTGCGGATTTCGAACTTTGGTCACTTAATCTAATTTTCTCACCACTCGACCAACGCTACTTTATATAAAGATATGCTTTTGAATAGCTTTACTTAATATACCGCAGATGTAGCAACACGGCATAGCAAAAGTTGGTCTCTATTGGAAATTGGGCATAATGAAACAGTGATAGTGCGAAAAATTACCACGCTAGAAGCCTGGAATGAAATTAAACTTATAATGAAAAGTTAGTCACCAATCAAATTATATACGTAGTACATATTTGTTCACCCCCATTATCATCTGTATAGTTAATGGAGTATACTATGATATGTATCCAGGATTTTTTGCGAGAGGCAAATTTACACTATGAAAGTTGATATCACTATCAAAAAAAATACGTCATTGGGTCGGATTTTGGCACCTTCACAAAAATCCCAGACTATCGTTGTTGGTACGGATTAGGCACGGATATGGAATCTGACGCACCTAGCTCGTGCCAAATGCTTTGGCACGGGAAAAAATATCCGCGCCAACTCTTGGCACGGCTTTGGGCACGGAATTTCAGAGACAACAACACCGTTTACTACCCCAAAAAATTTAGCTCGGATTTACCTTGGCTCGGATATTGGCCCGGAATAAACCGGGTTACCCAAATCTTTACCCGTTTGTTGGCTCGGATAAGGTCGTGCCAAATTTTTAACCGAAACCCGTTCGGGATTTTGGGACGGACGACATCCGTGCCAAATTTAATTTAAAAAAAAATAGTACACCGTACATATGTACGGTGTACAATTTTTTTCTTCAAATCATTATAAACAAAACATTTAACTGGGAAACATATAGAGCAAATGAAAGATAAACATTATAGAGCAAATGAAAGTGCACAAATTAACAGAAGATTATTTTGTTACAGCAGTCCAGGCAGATAAACCACTGCCAAAATAGAATTAGAAATGGCAAATAAATTGCCAGAAGATGTCCAGAAACAGTACAGAAAATTAAACAGTTTGTTCATTACACAAATAGATCAGAAATCTACACTTCATTCGAATCATGTAGCCCATTCATTTGGGCGGAGGTCGGGGTAAGAAAAGGAGAGAAATCAGGTAGCGGGACAGAAGGGTTCGAGCTTCGCACTTGCTCCATGTACGCCGTAAAAGCAGAAGTCATGTTCGCCATCTGAGTTTGCCACTGCTTTTCCTGCTGCGCAAACCGGGCTTCGAGCTGCTCCTTGATGCGGGAATCGATTTCTACTTGAGTCGGCCCCGATATCCTGCTGGTGCATTCAAGATCAGATAGTGCTTCAGCTTTAGATCCCTTCCCAAACCGCCTGCCTTTGTACAGCGGGACCATCGCGCAAAACAGCTCAGAATCATTCTCTTCGTAAGACTTCCCTTGTGATTCAGCCTGGGCTTTCATCTCATTGTATTTTTGCTGCACAATCAGAAGATAGGAGGTTCAAATATATTCATTCTAAATTACTAAGACATATACTTTATATATATATTAATAAGAAAACAAATCGATATATAGAATTTACCTTGGTTTCAACTACACGTGCTGGGGGGTCACCCGATTTCGGGACATAAACCTTGTCAAACACTTCAATCTTCAAGGGGGGCCTATTCAACTCCTTCGTCTACAGAATTAAAGATAGGAGATCAATAAAAGGTAAAATGCAGTTGAATACAGTTCAATTAAACTCACCAGCCTTTCAACATGCGTAGTCACCGGTATCCTACCACCGCGATATCGTGATTCCTTCCCAGCTTTAGAGTTCCTGTTCTTCTTTCCAACTTGGCTCTTTTTCTTAAAAGCATCAGAGGCCCAATATTCTTCCAACAGCTTCCAATCTCCATCTCCAATCCAGTCCGGCTTCTTGTTCTCCCGCCTAGCTCTGCCAATATTTTTGCCTAACCATTCAGAGGCCCGAGACTTGAACTTCTTTTTCATTTTGGTATCAAAGCAGAGATCCCACTCATACTTTCTCTGAAAATACAAAAAAGACTTCATCAACCTCATAACTCACAATCTGTCAAATAAAAACTAAAAGTAAGTACCTATAACAAACCTGAAACAGTTTCCACCAACGGTTGCATTGATCAGCGTCCGCATGCATATAAGAACGCCATGGCCCGTGGAAATTGTTAGTGAGGATTGAAATGATGTTGTTGAGGACAGTAGGATTGCTTCATCAAAAAAGAACATATAAGTGTAATGTATAGATACGAATTTATTATATAAAAAATGCCTTGTGAAATTTTACATTACCTTCTCATTTCAAAGGGTGAAATGAAAGTCTTTTGCTGAATAGATTCATCAGGGGTCGAAGAATCAAAACCACTTAAATGATCATCAGTAGGGTGTCGGGATTGGACAGACTCATGCGAATGACCTAGAGGGGATGATGGATAGTGTACCGGGGGGGGGGTAGCTTATCCGAGGGGTTATTGCGGAGAATAACTAGAGAGAAGTCAGAGCAAATAAGTAAGAGAGAGAGTGTATATTCGATATGTATTCAACGTGGTTTACAATGGGGGAAAGGGGTGCTATTTATAGTAGTAATAAATGCTAGATAAGGACACGTGTCAGTTTTCTGGTGGTAGAGGGGTCACCTCGACCGGGGTGGCACTGGCACTCGCATGTGGCCGCATTAAATGCGGTGGTTGGATGTGACGTTTGTACTTGGTACGATGATCCAGGCGCATGTGAAGAGGATATTCTGTCGAGGTGGATGCCTTTGGCTGAAGGGTGCTGGGACGAAGGCTCTTCTAACCGAGGGCTTCTACCTGCCAAGGGCAGCAGGTGCCGATGGCTTGGTTTTCAAGCCTTGTTCTCCTGTGATGTCTCTTCTAACCGAGGGCTCCTACCTGCCGAGGGCTGCAGTTTCCGAATGATTGGTTTTCAAGCCTTGTTCTCCTGTGATGTTTCTGAGCTCGATTCCGTCACTGGTAGCCTTCGGCCATGGGGCCGAAGGCACCCCTTTGCGTATTGTGGGCTGCTTAGAGCTCCATTTTGCTGGGCTTGGCCCGTTTGGGCTTATTGGGCCTGATTGTAGTAGAGGAAGTATGTGGGCCGGGGGTCCCTGGGCCATATACTCCATCAGGAGTCCCCCACTCCTTTTGCCGAAAGGTACTTGAGGGAAAAGGAGTAGCTGTGGTGATTGCCTCAAAGGCTTCCCTGTTCTGTTGGGTGCCTCATTTTCTCAATTCCCCCATATGTCGAGGGCTGAGAGCTTCCTGAAGGGAGTGTAAGTGTGTTGCTCGTGTAACACCGACCCCGAGCATATTTACTTTTAGTAAATTATGTAATAAACCTTGAAGAATGATTTAACAAATTGTGTGATTGTAAATTTTTACTATTTCTTTTACGTGCATAGTAAATTGCATGAAAAAGAAAGATGGAACACTTCGAATGTGCATTGACTATCGTCAACTGAACAAAGTCACAATCAAGAATAGGTATCCCTTGCCTAGGATTGATGACTTGTTTGATCAGCTCCGAGGAGCGACGGTGTTTTCGAAGATTGACTTGAGGTCGGGGTACCACCAACTGAAAATAAAGGAAGATGACATACCGAAGAGTGCATTCCGCACAAGGTATGGTCATTTCGAGTTCCTAGTTATGTCGTTCGGGCTAACCAACGCCCCGGCGGCATTTATGGACTTGATGAACCGGGTATTTCATAAATACTTGGGCCGGATTGTGATTGTGTTCATAGATGATATCTTGATTTACTCGAAGAGTGAAGAAGAGCATGAGGAGCACTTGATACTTGTTCTTGAGACACTACGGGAGAAGCAACTCTATGCCAAGTTTTCCAAATGTGAATTTTGGCTAAGGGAGATTGGCTTCCTCGGGCATGTGGTTTCGGGATCAGGGATTGCCATAGATAACAAGAAGATTGAGGCCATTACCGAATGGGAGAGGCCAAAGAACGTCAAGGAAATTCGTAGCTTCCTGGGATTGGCAGGGTACTACCGAAAATTTGTGGAGAAGTTCTCAGTTTTGACATCGCCATTGACAAAGCTCACACGAAAGGGGGCCAAGTTTGTATCGGATGACCGATGTGAGAAGGGATTCCTTGAACTGAAGAAGAGATTGACCAAGGCACCGGTACTCGCACTACCCAAGCAGGGTGTGGGGAACGATGTGTACAGCGACGCAAACATCCAAGGGCTTGGATGTGTCTTGATGCAGAATGGGAGGGTGATTGCCTATGCTTCACGACAGTTAGAGAAGCATGAGGTAAATTATCCCACCCATGACTTAGAGCTGGGGGCGGTGGTGTTCGCATTGAAGATTTGGAGACATTATCTCTACGGGGAAACATGTCATATATACACCGACCACAAAAGCCTGAAGTACGTGTTTACTCAAAAAGAGTTAAACATGAGACAGAGACGGTGGATGGAGTTGATAAAAGACTATCATCTAGTTATCGAGTACCACCCCGGTAAAGCCAACGTGGTAGCGGATGCCTTGAGCCGAAAGAATTCATCTGGGGCATTATTGACTAGCTTGAGGGCATTGAGAGCCCAATTGGAGGTATCTAGCGATGGTGCCTTGTTAGCTAGATTCGAGGTGAGACCTACATTACTTGATGAAATCAAGAAGGGTCAAGAAACCGACGAAGAACATATGAAGATCCGTGAATGCATGCTAGCGGGACCGGTTGAGGATTTCAGGGAGAGAGACGGTGGCCTCTTATTATTTCGTGACCGAGTGTGTGTACCGTTGGATGATGAGCTCCGAAAGTCCATCTTAGAGGAGGCTCATTCATCGGCGTATGCCATGCACCCGGGAGGCACGAAGATGTACCTTGATTTGAAGGAAAGTTACTGGTGGTCGGGTATGAAGAGGGAAATAGCCGAGTACATCAGTAGGTGTCTTACTTGTCAGCAAGTTAAGGCAGAACATCAGCATCCGGCTGGGTTACTACAGCCACTTTCCATTCCTGAATGGAAGTGGGAGCACGTGACTATGGATTTCGTGGTGGGGCTGCCACGGACGATTAAGAACTATGATGTCGTATGGGTTGTGGTCGATAGGCTCACAAAGAGTGCACACTTTCTACCTATCAACACCACCTATGCACTGGAGAGGTTAGCCAAGTTGTATGTGGATGAGATCGTGAGGCTACATGGGGTTCCTATAACCATTGTATCCGATAGAGATCCGCGATTCACATCACGATTTTGGCCGAAGTTCCAAGAATCTATGGGGACAAAGTTGAAATTCAGTACAGCTTTTCATCCACAAACGGATGGGCAATCTGAGCGGGTTATACAGATATTAGAGGATATGCTGAGAGCCTGTGCATTGGAGTTCCAAGGGAGTTGGGACAACCATTTGTCACTTGTGGAGTTTGCCTATAACAACAGTTATCAGGCAAGTATAGGCATGCCTCCATACGAGGCATTGTATGGGAGGAGATGTCGTACACCGTTGTGTTGGGATGATGTTGGCATGGCCAAACTCGAGAGCACAGAATTGGTGGAGATCACCAAGTCTAAGGTGAAGATGATTCGTGAGAGACTTAAGGCGGCCCAGGATAGACAGAAAAGTTATGCCGATAAGCGCCGAAGAGCCTTGGAGTTTAAGGTGGGAGATGAAGTATTTTTGAAAGTTTCACCCTGGAAGGGAATCATCCGATTTCAGAGCCGAGGGAAACTTAACCCACGATACATAGGGCCATTCATGGTTCTTGAGAGGATTGGGGCCGTGGCATACCGATTACAGTTGACTTCAGAATTGGAGAAGATACATAACGTATTCCACATGTCCATGCTCAAGAAGTATATGCCGGATCCATCTCATGTATTAGGAAAACCACCCGTGGAAATACGGGAAGACTTGAATTATGCCGTGCAACCGGTGAGAATACTTGACAGGCAAATCAAGAAATTGAGAAGCAAGAAAGTTCCAATGGTTAAAGTCCTTTGGAAAAGTGACCGAGTCGAGGAGGAAACTTGGGAAACGGAAGCTTTGATGAAAGAGCAATACGCGTTTTTGTTTGAATGAGCATTGTGAATTTCGGGGACGAAATTCCCGTTAAGGGGGGTGAACTTGTAACACCGACCCCGAGCATATTTACTTTTAGTAAATTATGTAATAAACCTTGAAGAATGATTTAAGAAATTGTGTGATTGTAAATTTTTACTATTTCTTTTACGTGCATAGTAAATTGCATGTGGGGCCCACAGCGGGAACGGGGACCGCCCGATAATTACCGAACCACACATTATATTCATCTTGGTCTAGATAATATGTATATGGTGGTGGATATTTTATTTGGGCCCTAAGAAAGGCATGGAGTTGACCGGTTGGTCAAACAGGGCCCAATTACCGGTATTGGTAATTTAGCGGATAACAGCCCGAAATGTGTTTCGGAGACTCCTAAATTAATGTTGGGGAATGTACATCTATTCTAAAAGCCCATAATTATTAGGAACACGTGATATATTTTATCCGGCCCGATAAAATAAAATATGACTAAAGTAGTCCGAAAAATACAACTTTCGGGGCCGATTATACACATCAGGACATAATGGGATGACCTCCCACGTGAGTGGGGGCCACCCCACGATTTTATGTGTCACAAATGACCAAGAAGCATGCTAGAACGTGCAGAGTAGGTAAGGAGTCTCATTAAGACAAAAACCCATCCCTACACCCTTTCTACTCAATCAATTGTATTGATTGAGAGGAGCCTATCTCCCTCCTCACTTGCAACCATCCGGCCAACTCAAAGGAAAGGAGAAGATCCAGCAACTCCTCATCAAGTTCAAGCTTGGAGGAAGTAAGAGCAAGCAAACTCCAGTAGAAAACTAGCTAGGAAGAAGGTAAGAACTCAACTATCTTCTTTTAACTAGTTTTATAGTGTATGATTTTTAAGAAATCATATGGTGGATTAAACATGATGTTCTACACGTTTAAAAGTGTAGAATATTGATATAAAGTAGTGATATTTAACTTAGAAGGGTTGGTGAATCGATAGGAGTCGAAATCGCCGGAAACCGCCACTTTAAGGGAGCTGCTCGTTTCTGCAGGACACGAAAGCCGCCCGGCTTTCGTGAAAGTCGCCCGGCTTTTGCCCAGCAGTTCAGTTTTACACCTTCAATCGGCCTAGAACGGGGATTGATCGAGGGGCTTAGCAAAGGCAACTTTTTCAGCACTTCATAAGGTGAGGATGACTGACTATATTGCTTATAATTAATGAGTTAATTTCATGAGATTACCGAAGGTAATTAAAAGTATTTTTATGATTTATTAATGATTAATAATGCCTAAAAATGACAAGACTGAATGTCTAAAGAAAAAGGGAGCATGATATACAAATTTAAGAGCAAATTGTGTATGTTCATGTGTTATGAGTATGTTGACTTGAAAGTGGAATTTATTATGAAACATATGTTGAAATATACTTTTTCATCATATTAGAATATATGAGTGATTAAAAGTGATATTTTGAATATTGAGATAAATGATATTTTTCAAAGGAAAATCAGTTGCAATTGTCTATATGACTATGAGTTGAGAACTTGGTGTGTTGATATTAATTTGACTAGTATTAAGATACTATTTGGACATTAAAATGAAATGTTGTTAAAGATTGATCCTAAGGTTGGATTGTGAAATGTTATGCCTTAAGTAGTCTTAAGAGATGCTTTAAGGTAGGAAAGTATGAACTTTAAGTTATACTAGGGGTAGGCCTTAAGGGATACCCAAGTTAATGCAAATATTAAATTGATCCTAAGTATAGGATTGGCCTACGGGTGTGTTCGGTAGTCCTTGTGGATAGCCGGTCGAATTATGGAAATAGTAAGGACCATAGCCCTTCCCGACTCTAGAGAGCGGGGTTGGATAGCATGGACTTACATCGTGATCACGGGTTAGGGTGGAATCCGAATCGGAGACCTAACTAGGTTCCGGTAGCGGTAACACATAAGATAGGACCCCGAAGGGCCTTACCATCCTACGGGATGATGGGTACGAGTCCAGGGGCGGGATGTTGGAGTCCGAACCGGGAGCCTCATGAGGTCTCGGACAGTGGTAGCAAGTCCCGTAGAAATAATAAGACCCAAGGGTTGGGTTGTGCAAATGTTAAATGAAAATGAATAAGTAAGAAGGGGCCGTGTGCCGGCATTCGTGTCCGCAGGTCGCCCGCGCACACGAGTCGGGGTTTTTCTTCTCCGTTTCGGGATTTGATCGGCACCCCCCCCCCCCCCCCTGCGCGTAAGAGAGAGCCTTTCCCTTTAGGAATCTTAACTCCTTAAAAGAGGCTTCCCTTTATAAGGGGGTGAAAATCCCTTGAGTTTTTCGGTGTGGGATAAAACACACTAGAAACTCATCATTTTCCCAGTTTTTCCATTTCAACGAGCGAACTTCGAGAATCAATTTCTCATTCACCCGTTATCCGTTTTGAGCGTACCATATATATATCGAATTGTAGCCCTTAACAAGGACAATCCGAAACCACTTTGACCCGACCCAAATCGGAAGTGGACCCCACTCAAATAATTGCCCCAAAATGACCATATGATGCAATTTTTAACACATTTTTCCAACAATCCCCCACATGAATGAAAATCGATTTTCGAGACTTAAAAGACACGAAGATAGGAGGACACGTTGTGTTCACCGGATGATCCTTGCATACGGAGAGGTAGGTTTTATCCTTTGAACCTTCCGTTGTAAAGACACGTTTATTTACTGGCTGTCTAGTAGACTCGATGTCCTTGAACTATACTGCCGTCGTGTAAACATTGACTTATCTTTACACAAGAACCTTCCAACTTTGTTCCGTTCTCATGGGTGTGCCCGTTTTGGCCATGGGTCACCGTCCTGGTTCTGCAAGAGTTTCTAAAGAACTGAGCCTTTACAGTTCTCCTTTGAAGTGGCCCTCTTCTCTCTCACATAGGTGATTCTTTCACGAGTATCCCGCATACTCTTCCAATGTTATCGAGTAGATCAACATTTTAGAATCATTAAAGTAAACGTTTTTTGCTAACCTCGTGCGGGAGTCACTGTTTTTTAACGAGGAGTGGTTAGGAGTCCGGGACCCCCACAGTGACCATCCTTCGCTCTATAATTTAGTTGTCCCTTTTGAACCTAGGACCAACTAGGTTGGGTATCCACTATAGAACTTTTCAATTCACGGGCTTTAGTCCCATTCCTCGTGACAACTTCTCCAACAATTCTCTATCCAATGCCTTGGTTAGCGGATCCGCTATGTTATCCTTTGACTTCACGTAGTCAACAGTGATAACACCCGTTGTGAGGAGTTGTTTAATGGTGTTATGTCTACGACGAACGTGTCTAGACTTACCATTGTAGAGATTGCTCTGTGCCCTTCCAATTGCCGCTTGACAATCGCAATGTATGCATATTGGAGGGACAGGCTTCTCCCAACTTGGAATATCCTCGAGAAAATGGCGTAGCCATTCAGCCTCTTCAGTGCACTTATCCAAGGCTATTAGCTCAGACTCTATCGTGGATCTAGCTATTAACGTTTGTTTCAAGGATTTCCATGACACGGCTGCACCTCCCAAAGTGAAAACATATCCACTTGTGGACTTAGAGTCCTTTATGTCGGATATCCAACTAGCGTCGCTATACCCTTCAAGTACAGCTGGATATCTTCCATAGTGCAGTCCAAGGTTTTTGGGTTTTACGTAAATACCTCAAACCCCGTATTATTGCCTTCCAGTGTTCATCACCGGGGTTACTAGTATATCTACTTAGCTTACTAACCACAAAGGCAATATCAGGCCTGGTACAATTCATTAGATACATCAAACTTCCAATAATCCTAGCGTATTCTACTTGAGAAATACACTCTCCACGATTTTTGGTAAGATGAGTGTTTTTATCTAATGGCGTCCTTGCCTCTTGATAATCATCCTTATTAAATTTAGTAAGGATTTTATCAACGTAATGGGATTGGCTTAGCGTTAGACCGTCAGGTCCTCTAATTATTTTAATCCCAAGGATTAAATCGGCCAGCCACATATCCTTCATGTCAAATTTAGAATTTAACATGCTTTTGGTAGAATTAATCATTAGATTATTGCTACCCACGATGAGTATATCATCCACGTATAAACATAAAATGACATAGCCGTCTACCGTGCTATTTCACATAGACGCATTTGTCACTTTCGTTTATCTTAAACCCATTAATTAACATTGCATAATCGAACTTTTCGTGCCACTGTTTAGGGGCTTGTTTCAATCCATACAATGATTTAATTAATTTACAAACCTTCTTTTCTTGGCTTGGAACACGAAAACCCTCGGGTTGTTCCATATAGATTTCTTCGTCTATATCGCCATTTAGAAAAGCGGTTTTTACGTCCATTTGATGAACTTCCAAATTCCGCAAAGCGGCAATCGCTAGTATCATCCTAATGGAATTTATTCTCGTCACGGGAGAATACGTGTCAAAGTAATCATGTCCCTCGCGTTGCTTGTATCCCTTGATTACAAGTCTGGCCTTATACTTATCAATGGAACCGTCTTGTTTCATTTTACGTTTAAAAATCCACTTGGATCCCAAAGGTTTACATCCCGGAGGGAGATCAACCAATTCCCACGTGTGATTTTTTAGGATAGAGTCCACCTCACTTTTGATGGCTTCTTTCCACATAGGACCTTCAGTAGACGTCACGGCTTCCGTATAAGTCCGTGGCTCATTTTCTACCAAACATGTTAGAAAATCCGGTTCATTTTCTACCATACATGTTAGAATATCCGATTCAAATTCTACCAGGTAGGTGAGAAAATCCGGTCCGAAGGATTTTTCGACTCTAGCACGTTTGCTACGTCTGGGTTCGGGTTCTTCTCCGGATCCCTCGCTAGTATTTTCCATAGCTACGTCAAATGTTCGTTTTGACGTGCTAGGCCCTTCGTTGGACTTGCATGGAAATACATCTTCAAAGAATGAAGCATTCCTTGATTCAATTATTGTGTTTTTATGTACATCCGGATTATTCGAATCGTACACTAAAAACCGATAAGCACTACTATTTTGTGCATATCCAATAAAAATACAGTCCACCGTTTTTGGACCTATTTTTATTTTCTTAGGTGTTGGTACAAGCACCTTAGCAAGACACCCCCACACTTTTAAATATTGATAGGAAGGCCGTCTGCCTTTCCACAACTCGTACGGAGTTTTATCATATTTTTTCCGGGGAACCTTATTTAAAAGGTAATTGCTTGTCAGGATTGCTTCGCCCCACATATTTTGTGGCAAGCCCGAACTTACTAGCATCGCATTCATCATATCTTTCAATGTGCGATTCTTTCGTTCGGCAACACCGTTTGATTGAGGTGAATAGGGTGCGGTACGTTCGTGTACTATACCCACACTAGCGCAAAAGTCATCAATTGGTGCTTCATACTCACCACCTCGATCACTCCTAACCGTCGATTAAGTTGGTTTTCCACTTCATTCTTATAAAGAATGAATTTATCGATTGCTTCGTGTTTATTTTTTAATAAATAAACGTAGCTATAGCGAGTGCTATCATCGATAAAGGTAATAAAATATTTATTACCGCCACGTGTTTGTATTGATTTAAAATCACAAACGTCACTATGAATTAATTCAAGTGGTTCCGTTTTTCTTTCAACTGATTTGAAAGACGTTTTCGCTAGTTTTGCCTCTACACAAACTCCACATTTGTGCTTCACATCAATTGTGAATTTAGGAATGTGCTCCATGTTAATTAATCTACGTATAGAATTAAAATTAACATGTCCTAGTCTACCATGCCACACATTAGAAGACTCAAGCAAGTAAGCAGAAGGGATTTTATTATTATTATTAATAATAGTCATTACATTGAGCTTAAAAAGCCCATCACATGTATATCCCTTGCCCACATACATTCCCGATTTGGACAAAACCAGTTTGTCCGACTCAAAAACCATACGGAAGCCATGCTTGTTCAGGGGGTGAAAATCCCTTGAGTTTTTCGGTGTGGGATAAAACACACTAGAAACTCATCATTTTCCCAGTTTTTCCATTTCAACGAGCGAACTTCGAGAATCAATTTCTCATTCACCCGTTATCCGTTTTGAGCGTACCATATATCGAATTGTAGCCCTTAACAAGGACAATCCGAAACCACTTTGACCCGACCCAAATCGGAAGTGGACCCCACTCAAATAATTGCCCCAAAATGACCATATAATGCAATTTTTAACACATTTTTCCAACATGTGTTTCTTTGTTGTAGTTTGTAAAGTAATGAGAGATCTGCATTTGTGTGCTTTGCCGAGGGCATTTGTTGACTGAAGGCTTTGTGTGGCTGAAGACATCATGTGGCCGGAGGCATCATGTGGCCGAAGGCATCATGTGGCCGAAGGCATTGTGAGGCCGAAGGCATCATGTGGCCGAAGGCAATGTGTGGCCGGAGGCATTCTGTAAGCCGAAGGCATCATGTGACCGAAGGCAATATTTGATTTACTATTTTATTTTTAATTTTTATTAAAACCGGTTAATAGATATATGAAATTAAATGAATAATTATGGAAATAATTATAAAATAGATATCTGGACAACCTAGGTCAAATATAGATCCAAATTATAGTTATAGACGGTTACTAATTTATAAAGTCGATTCTTAGTCTATTTAATTAAATTGGGCCATATGGAACTAGTTAAGTAATTAAATAAGGAAATATTAATATTAATGATGAAATAAATAAATCACTGAGGTTGAAAAATAATATTCTGGACTAAAAATAATGTTGGAATAAAATAAGGAAAATAAAATAAGGTTGGGTTAGCTAGCATAAATAATTGACTATATGTAGACTTAATAAATAACTTAATTATGTAATTAGTGGACTAATTCAATTAATAATTTTTATGATTGAGTATTAGAGATTCGGACCTCATATAAATATTTAAAATATTTTGAACTCATAAATTGATGGGTTAATATAAATAAAGTAATTAAATAATATTTTATAAGTAGAGTAAATTAATGGTGATTATTGAATAAAAATTTAGATGTTGTAGTTAATTATATTCGGATATTTTATTTCAAATATTGAAAATTAATGGATGAAATTAATAAGGTAATTTTATTAATAGAAAGTGAGTAATCAAATAAATTCGGATAACTAATAAATTAAGTTAATAAATTCAAATAATAAAATAAAAGGAGAAAATCGGGTAAAGTAATTACAAATAGAATAAGTGACTAATTTTATCATATTTAATTAAAAAGGTGATTATCTAGAGACCGGATTAGAGGAGGATAACTAGGAGCAACAGGACTTAAGGTAAGTTTCTCTGCCAATCCAAAATTGTTTCCTCGTATTATATGCTTATTATATGCATTATGTGATTAAGTGTGAATTGTGAATTTTGTGTATGTGATTTTGAGGAGATATTATATATATGGTAGTTAAGAAGTATAAATCAAGTACTTTTGGAGTATTAAATATTTTTTAAATACCTTCGAGACTATTTAGAGAAATTAAGAAGTATTTTTGAAGTATTGTTAAGCGAAGATAAAATTTACATTTTCATAAGAAGTGAGCATCTCGGGAGTAATCCGAGGTGTCGGTTTTCCACATCCGGATAAATGTGGAGGGTAATTAGAGCTACTACTACTAAGAAGTACAGTTTAAGTTTCAAGTAAGATTTGGATCTATGATCCCTTTTAAGTAAGATTTGGATCTATGATCCCTTTTAAGTAAGATTTGGATCTATGATTCCCCGCCTTGGCCGAAAGGGGGTCCAAGTGATCCGTCCGAGGGTTCGTCTGTTAGTCCCCCGGCATTGGGCCGTCCCTTGATTGTGCCAGGAGGTCGTATGTTAGTCCTCCTGATGTGTGTTCCTTCTTCCAGGCTTCGGCCGAGGGGGTTGCTTCCCCGCCTCGGCCGGAAGGGGGTCCAAGTGATCCGTCCGGGGGTTCGTCTATTAGTCCCCCGGCGCTGAACCGTCCCTTGACCTTGGGGGGTCCCATCGTCTATTTACGGCGCGGGCTTGGCTTGTTCGGTTTCCGACGACTGCCGTTTCACCCCCAAGTTTGGGGATTTCGTCACCTCAGCTATTCTTTCAGGCCTGTCGTCATGCGTTGCGCGCCGGCAACGCGGCGAGCGTCCCGCTCCAAAAATGCGGGCCTTTTGCAGGCCCCTCGTCTTTAGACACCATCGACCATACCTGGGCATTTGGCCTCGAAGGGGCCGATAAGATGTCTGGATTGTGTTGTAGTTTACTTAAATTCATAGAAATAAGCGGAATACAAGGGGTGCGTTGTTTGACAACGGCTTTGTTAAGATTCACCGCTCAAGGCCGAGGGCACTAGACCGAGGGGATGATAATGTGCCTCGAGGTCGAGGGCCCAAGGCTGAGACTAACGCCGAAGGCGAGGAACATGATTAGCGGAGGTGGCGCTTCTTCGGCTGGGGCTCCTCGAACTCCTCGCCGTCGCTGAGCCTCCCGATTTCATGTTTCTTCGTTGCGATGTCCCCTTCTTCTTTATTGGTGTTCTCCCCGGTGTTTTTCCTTGGGGCATTTTTGATGAATTGGTGGAGCTCACCCCGTTGAATTAAGAGTTCAATAGCCTTCTTTAACGAGACACAATCGTCTGTATTGTGGGAGGTGCTTTTGTGGTAACGGCAATAAGTGCCGCCTTGGTGGATGGCGTAGATCTCCCTCGCCGACCGAGGGTCCTTGGGGAAAAGGTCCTGCTCTTCCGCATAGTTGAGGATAGTGCTCACCGGGTGCGTGAGGGGAGTCCTCGGCATGTCCAGCCGAGGGCGCCATTGGCGTTCGTTACGGCCCTGTTGGGTGTGGCTTCCATGGTCTCGGCCTCCGGCCGAGGGCGCATTTGGGGCCGGCGTGTTGTTTGTCTTCTTCGAGGGCTGGCCCTCGTTCTTTTTGAAGGAGTGGTGGTCGTCGGCGTCGGCGTATAGGCTCCCCCGCTGGAGTGCTCTGAGTTATGATCTTGGGGGGTCGGTGATGAGGCTCTGACGAGCACTTTGTCACGGTGCGTCAAAATAATTTCAATACTAAACACTTATACGTAGTATAGCGTAGTAGAGTTCGTATCCACAGGGAAAGGAATAATTCTCTTTTTATGATACTTAGTAAATAAAAGGGAGGATTTGGATTGAGTGATTTAATTTAATTAAGAACTAAGATGAACAACCTATATGAGTTTAATTAATAGATAAAAAGGACTTGGCATTGCTACTTTCCACTTGTTGATATATTTTAGTCGATCATTGTTATATCTATAACTTATTCCCTCTCGAATACTCAATCGGGGAGTATATCCACTTCATCAAGGATAGTTATTAACAACAACCGTTCATTAATAACCCTTACTATTAATCAAATATAGAACAACGTCTTATACCGATTTAATAGTAGCATTTAATCTTTCTAACTCTTTGATGAAATCAATTGAGATTGATAACCTCAACACAAGGGGTTTCGGTTTAACCAACAAAATTAATCCCTCTTAAGTTTATTAACCACGACCGTGCATTAATAAACCGAAGTTACTTACTTGTGAAACCATCAACGATTAACCATCGGTTCGTTGATCGTTTCTAGTAATAATTAATATATGAAACAAAACTAGTTGATCCTTTAAGTAATGTTCAAAATATTAATATGAAATATGAGTAGGGATTAATTAATATTCAAAGAAGAATATTATTAAACAAGATGAATCCTACTATAATTAATATCAAGATGTTAACTAATTGTCATCTTAGCAACACTCCCCAACATTAATATAGAGGAAGAAAATACAATTCTAACTAATGTCGAGATGTTAACTAATTGTCATCTTAGCAACACTCCCCAACATTAATATAGAGATGGTATTAATGAAAGAACTATTAATTAATATTCAAGGAAAGAAGTTAAGAAAATAACTCACAACTTTAATAATCAACAAGCTTCAAGAGCAACACCAAGAATGGAAGTTTAGCTCCTCATTTGGAGACTAAACATAGCTAGAAAAATATAAACAAATGCTATTCTAAACTGAGCTTAAGAGTATGGAAGAAGTGGGGATTTTTTTGTGAAGAAAAAGTGTGCTATTTATAGGTGTTTTTCAACACCTTTGGCCGGGTACCCGACCGGGTCAAGTACTAACCCGACCGGGTCCGGTCAAAATCAGATATTTCCCCACGTTCTGGTGATCTTTGCACACCGGGTTGTCCCCGGTCACTTCTCGCCCGACCGGGTGAGGTATGGGGCCCGACCGGGCCCAGCTGTTTCCTCAGTGCTTCGGTTTTCAAATCAGACCCGACCGGGTGCAATTTCCTACCCGGTCGGGTATTTGCTCCTGGACAATTAAAATTCCTTTTTCTTCACTTCAACATCCTCCTTTCCAACATCCTAATTCCTAATTCTACTTTAAAACTTACAAATGAGAACTAAAATACAATTACAACTAAAATCACACAAATGTTTACAAACCAAATAAAACGTCAAACAATCACCATCAATGAAACATAAAAACATACAATTATGCACTACTAATTAGTGTGCATCAAACACCCCCACACTTAAACCTTTACTCGTCTCGAGTAAATCAAATCAAATCCAAGAAGTCCTAAATGAGAAGAATATCAATACAAAACATCCAAGAGTGTTTTTACCACAATACAAAGCATCCCCAATAATAATTAAAGTAAATTGGGGTCTTCAACTTCATCTTTATCTCCATTTCTCTTTTGAACTTATCACCTTCAGGATCCTGCAAAATAGACATTTCTCTCATTCTCTCGTTTTGCCTAGGTGCCCTTTCAGGTTTTCATCCCAACTTCCCACATTTTTTTTTAAGAAAATAAAATAAAACAAGTAGGATTGTGAGCATACCAGAACAATCTCTGCACCCCCACACTTAGGATCTGACACTGTCCCTAGTGTCCGCCTAGACCTCCACCTTGGTGTCTGTCCTCATCCATGTGATCCCCGCCATAACCACCATCGTCGCCTCCACCACCGGAGCTCGATCCTCCAAAGAAACCCCACTGAGAGGGGTCATACCATGATGGTGCAGGAGGTGGAGTGGTCATAGAGGAAAAGGAGCTCTGGTGTGCTACATAGGAGTATATCGGACCAAAGGTTCGCCGTTGGTCCTCTTCATATCTCCGCCAGTCTTCCTGTCGTTGTTCCTCCAACCTCTCAAAGTTATGTCTCTGTTCAGTTCTATACTGATCAACTCGCTCTTGAAGCTGGATGTAGTTGTTGTTGATCATGTTCATGTTATTGAGCATCTGTTGATCGAATGGTGAGTATTGGTAGGCTGGGGCATCAGGTTGTTGTTGTGGTGGGTTAGGTATCAAGGGTGGGTTTTCTTCAGCATGTTCTTGATCCGGTTCATCTTGTGCATAGTGTGTCGGGATTGCCCTGGGGAGGCAGTAGTGATGACCATCACCGATTTCATGGCCCACAATATCTAGGGGGACGTCAGGGGACGGGATATGGATAGTTATGTTTTGACGTGGGATGATAAACCAGTTGTAGATTGGTGTCCCAGTAGGTGTCATGTGAGATAGAGCCAAATCTTTGGTCTTTTTCACAAGCCATGACGTGCAAATGAGTTGTTTCGGGGTAATGGGGCCTGGGTCTACAAAGCCATATAAAGTGGCTAGATGTGTGATTAGGCCCCCGATCACAATTTGTCCGGATGACGTTGCCACATTTTTGAAATGGGTCCATAAGATAGAGGCAACGTCAACTGGTTCTGGTCCAGGTAAAACAGCTTGTGCCAGAACGCACACATCCCACATTCTTGTGTGGTGATTGTTCGGTCTTCCGAGGAAACAATTTGAACAGAATTTTAGGAAAATACGGAAGACCGGGTGTTGAACACAGTTCACACTCAACTTAGAGAGGTCCACCACACCTTGTCCTGTCATTCTTTTCCATAACTCGTACCCCTCAAGCGTATCATAAGCACGAGCTTCATCAAACAGAGGGAGGCCAAAATGATGTGCAAATTCTCTTTTGGTCAATGAACGATTTTCATTGAGTAAACGAAAGGTGATGGTGTCATTTGCATGATCATCATCATCCTTTGTATATACATATGAACTAAAGAATTCATAAACCAAATGAGGATAAGTCACATATTGCATTTCTAGCAACCTAGTCATTCCAATTCTTGCAAATATATCACGCATGATCACATCAATCCAAAGGAGGGCTAGAGTAGTAATGCACATGAATCGGGATTGTTTTACCTCCCTTTGTGCTTGTCCCTCGAAGAGTCGCTTTTGTGCCTCCGTTGCAAATTCCACGCTTTCATAGCCCGCTACCGGTGGGATTGCCCTTGAAGAAGAAGCTTTGGATTTTTTTGGAGCCATGGGAATTGAATTGTTTTAAGGGGATTTTCGGACTTTGGGGTAGGGTGGGATTTTGATGGCCTTTATGGGTATGGGGTTGAAGAGGATGGTGAGAAGAGTAAGAATATGGTATTGGTTGAGGATTTTTGGGGAGATTTCGGACCTTGAATGTCCAAGAATGGGGATTTTCGAATTTTGGGTAGGGTTTTTGGGTTTGGTTGATTGGGAAGGTTTTGGGGGATTTTATGGGTATAGAGATGGAGAGGGAAGTGAGGAGATGAAGAAAATGGGGGTTTTTAGTGGATTTGGTTAAGGAAATGAGGGGATTCGAAGGTTGGGATGTTTGAAAATGATGGAATTGGGTATTTTGGGTGTTGGGAGGAAGAAGAAGTGGGAGGGGAAGGGGGTGAGGCCGACCTGGTATAGCTGGTTTTACCGTTCGCCCGGTCGGGTGGGGTAGTTTGCCCGGTCGGGTGTACGCTATTTTACCCCAGGCAGAATGTTTTGTGTTTGGTAGCCCGGCCGGGTAAAGTGGTCTACCCGGTCAGGTGTAACTTGTTCACCCGAGACAGAAAGGTTTGGCTGGGTTGCCCGGCCGGGTGCAAACGTCTACCCGGTCGGGCGCAAAATTAATTTATGTTTTTCTCTCGCCTCGCCCGGGTGGTTGCCCGGGTGTTTAGTTTTTAGAAGTAACCCGACCGGGTTAGGGTTTATACCCGGCCGGGTCCAATCCCAGTTCATTTTTTTTTTGTTTTTTTTAACACACACTACTGAAAAAAATTAAAAATAAAAAATGAAGAAATTGGGTTGCCTCCCAAGAAGCGCTTGATTTAATGTCGCGGCACGACGTTATATATATATATTTTCTTTTATGTGGGATCGTGAACGTCCCTTGTTTCATTTTTCTTTTTCGGCCTTCTCCAGTAAGGCCGGGATTTCTTCTCTGGTATCACTTCAATCCCAGGTGGGATCCATTCTCCTTTTGAAAATTTGAAAAATTCTTCTTTTTCAAAAAGTTTGATTTTCTCATATTTTTTCTCAACAAAAATATTCGGGGTTTGTGGTTCACAAACTTTTAGAGAACAAAGAGATTGGTCCTCAATCTGTTTTTTCGTAGAATCAAAAATGTTGAATTCTACCTTTTGATCATCAAACTCTAAAGTTAATGAACCATTAGACACATCTATTTTTGTTTTTGCAGTTTTTAGAAAAGGCCTGCCCAAGAGGATGGGTGTAGTTTGGTTATCATCTCCCATTTCCAGAACATAAAAATCAACAGGGAAAATCAAATTTTCTACTTCTACTAGCACATCTTCTTCTACACCCTTCGGGTAAGTATTAGATCGATCCGCTAGTTGAATCACTACACCAGTTTGATGTAGTGGGCCGAGTTGTAAGGATTTATATAAGGAGTAAGGAATGACATTTATTGACGCTCCTAAATCCAACAAGGCCTTAGAAAATAAGCTATCCCCTATTTTGCAAGGAATAGTGAACATGCCTGGATCGCTACATTTCTCAGGAAGTTTCTTTTTAAAGATGGCCGAGACACGTTCACTCACTTCAACTTTTTGTTTCCCTTCCAGTTTATTTTTCTTTTTCATTGTGCATAGTTCCTTTAAGAACTTTGCATAACGGGGAACACTGTTGATCAGTTTGAAGAGTGAGATGTTTACCTCAGAATTGACGAATGTTTCGTAGATGTCCCGATCATTCTTCAGCTTCCTCGTGTCTTTCAATGCCTCAGGGAATGGAGGGAGTGGTTCATATGATGACAGTGGAGGGAATTTAGTCTTCGTTGGCTTCTCCTCTTCCTGTTGAAAGCCTTCTTCAAGATCAACCTCTTGCTTCTCCTCCTCAACTTCCCGTGGTTGCAATTCTTTACCGTTCCTCAACATGATTGCATTGACATGTTGTCTCGGGTTTTGCTCAGTTTGGGAGGGGAGCCTACCCGAATCTTTTGCTTCAAGTCGACTTACGGCATTTGAAATTTGGCTAACTTGAGTTTCCAAATTTTGAATGCTCGACTTGGTTTCATGTTGGAATTGCATCATGGTTTGTTGGAATTGCCCCATGCTTTGCTGCATTGTTCCCATATTTACGGCCAACGCTCGAATCATGTCTTCGGTGGACATACTCGAGTTCGATGTTTGGCCTTGTGGTTTATATTGTTGAGGAGGAGGATTTGTTTGAGAATTTCCGTACCTTAAATTCGGATGATCCCTCCATCCCGGGTTGTAAGTATTTCCTTGAGGATCGTACCTCCTTTGACCTTGGAACCCCAAAGCATTGACTTGCTCGGAGTTCTCTTCTTGTAGTGTCGGGCAAGAATCTGTGGGATGCCCTTGCGTTGAACAGATGCCGCAGACCTTGACTTCTTGGGTTTTTGGATTTAAAAGGAAATCTTTAACCAAAGAAGTCAATCCGGCTACTTGACTCTCCAACGAGTTGTTGGATTCCGCTGCCATGACTCGTTTCGATGATGACCTTCTGTTGTAATGTCTCGAGTTTTCAGCCAACTCCGAAATGAGGTCTCTTGCTTGAGAAGGGGTTTTGTTAACAATACCCCCTCCGCATGCCGCATTCACCATGCGTCTATCTTGATCAACAAGTCCATCATAGAAGTAGAGGATGAGATCTTGTTCCGAATACCCATGATATGGGCAACTAGCACATAAATTTTTAAAGCGCTCCCAATATTCATACAAGGTCTCATTATCTGCTTGCTCAATGTTGCTGATTTGCTTCTTGAGACTTGAAGAGATAGATGCGGGATAGTACCTGTCAAGGAAGCTCTTTTTCATTTGAGCCCATGCGTTGATGCTCCCCGAGGGAAGATAAAATAACCAATCTTTGGCGGTGTCTTTGAGAGAGAATGGGAAGGCTCTCATCTTGATTTGCCCCTCGGACACGCCATTAGGGAACATGCTTGTGCACACAATATGGAACTCTGACAAGTGTTTATTTGGATCTTCCCCTCGTAGGCCATGGAAAGAGGGAAGTAGGTGAATGAGACCAGATTTTTGCTCAAATGTGACCCCCGTATCAAGAGTTGGAAAAGTGATACATAAGGGTTGTTGATTTAGATTCGGGGTCGTGAGCTCCCTCAACGTTCTTGTTTCAAGAGCCATGTGGAAGGACTCTTCGGATTCGCTAGAATGAGAACTAGCACTTGATGATTCCTCCGAACAAGTATTCGGAAATAGATTCCTGAACCTCTTGAAGGCTTGTTCTGTTTCGGGCTTTGTTTGGTAGGTGATTTGGTTTATAGATCAGTGTTTAACCATATACTCAAACAAAGCTCAAACAAAAATAGAAATCTTTTAAATGTTTTTTTTTGAATTTTCTTGAAATAAAATAAAATGAAAAATAATTGCCTTTCCCCGGCAACGGCGCCAAATTTGACGAGCACTTTGTCATAGTGCGTCAAAATAATTTCAATACTAAACACTTATACGTAGTATAGCGTAGTAGAGTTCGTATCCACAGGGAAAGGAATAATTCTCTTTTTATGATACTTAGTAAATAAAAGGGGGGATTTGGATTGAGTGATTTAATTTAATTAAGAACTAAGATGAACAACCTATATGAGTTTAATTAATAGATAAAAATGACTTGGCATTGCTACTTTCCACTTGTTGATATATTTTAGTCGATCATTGTTATATCTATAACTTATTCCCTCTCGAATACTCAATCGGGGAGTATATCCACTTCATCGAGGGTAGTTATTAACAACGACCGTTCATTAATAACCCTTACTATTAATCAAATATAGAACAACGCCTTATACCGATTTAATAGTAGCATTTAATCTTTCTAACTCCTTGTGAAATCAATTGAGATTGATAACCTCAACACAAGCGGTTTCGGTTTAACCAACAAAATTAATCCCTCTTAAGTTTATTAACCACGACCGTGCATTAATAAACCGAAGTTACTTACTTGTGAAACCATCAACGATTAACCATCGGTTCGTTGATCGTTTCTAGTAATAATTAATATATGAAACAAAACTAGTTGATCCTTTAAGTAATGTTCAAAATATTAATATGAAATATGAGTAGGGATTAATTAATATTCAAGGAAGAATATTATTAAAGAAGATGAATCCTACTATAATTAATATCAAGATGTTAACTAATTGTCATCTTAGCAACACTCCCCAACATTAATATAGAGGAAGAAAATACCATTCTAACTAATGTCGAGATGTTAACTAATTGTCATCTTAGCAACACTCCCCAACATTAATATAGAGATGGTATTAAGGAAAGAACTATTAATTAATATTCAAGGAAAGAAGTTAAGAAAATAACTCACAACTTTAATAATCAACAAGCTTCAAAAGCAACACCAAGAATGGAAGTTTAGCTCCTCATTTGGAGACTAAACATAGCTAGAAAAATATAAAGAAATGTTATTCTAAACTGAGCTTAAGAGTATGGAAGAAGGGATGATTTTTTGTGAAGAAAAAGTGTGCTATTTATAGGTGTTTTTCAACACCTTTGGCCGGGTGCCCGACCGGGTCAAGTACTAACTCGACCGGGTCCGGTCAAAATCAGATATTTCCCCACGTTCTGGTGATCTTTGCACACCGAGTTGTCCCCGGTCACTTCTCGCCCGACCGGGTGAGGTATGGGGCCCGACCGGGCCCAGCTGTTTCCTCAGTGCTTCGGTTTTCAAATCAGACCCGACCGGGTGCAATTTCCTACCCGGTCGGGTATTTGCTCCTGGACAGTTAAAATTCCTTTTTCTTCACTTCAACATCCTCCTTTCCAACATCCTAATTCCTAATTCTACTTTAAAACTTACAAATGAGAACTAAAATACAATTACAACTAAAATCACATAAATGTTTACAAACCAAATAAAACGTCAAACAATCACCATCAATGAAATATAAAAACATACAATTATGCACTACTAATTAGTGTGCATCAGGCTCCGTGCGTAGGGGCTCCAGGGAGAGCAGCGGGGTTTTATACGGTATACCAGATTCGTGTATTATATCGACATCTTTCTTTCTGCTTCTTCTTCACTGCTTATGTTTGTATGATTGTTTAGTATTATGGGTTTATCAATTGGTATCAGAGCCTAGGCGTAAAACAGGTTGAGGGTCAAAACGTTAGTTTTCCCTCACATGCTGTTAACACTGAACAAATCATTCTGGGACACTTCACTCCTCCATCACAAAAATCAACACATTCTCTGCTATCTCTACAACTCAAATCAAATGGTCAGCTACACTCACAAATCAACAATCATTATGTTCCGATGTGCCACTGATAAGTTCTCCTCAAATGCATTCATTCCAAATAGTCAAAAAGACTACTTTGTGGAGGAGACAGAGGTCAAATACTCGTGTCCTGAAGATGAATTCCATGGGCGTCTCCTATTCTCCAAAGAATATTCATTCTAGAGGCGTCACCGGACTTCATCCAAGCTGATCAAGAGCAACTTCTGGAAGGCAAGGACTACATGCAAGATACTGAAGGTCCCTCAACCCCCGGCATCAAAGATCAAATTGTCAAGAAGACAACAAAGGGGAGATTGCAAGGATTTCTTCAGATAGCCTTCCTCAGAAGTCAAGTTCAAAGACAAAGGAAGCCGAATAACAACAAAGACAAAGATAGCTACGCTGCAATGCTGATTCAACACGATTGAACACCAAGGGGGAGATTGTTAGGAATATTTTATGGTGTCCAATCTAATTAAATATCTTTGTATTTGTGTAGTTATTAATTAAACGTGTAATACGAGATAGAGAGAAGGGTTTCCGCTGCTCTCCTTCTCCAGGGAGAGCAGCGGGGTTTTATACGGTATACCAGATTCGTGTATTATATCGACATCTTTCTTTCTGCTTCTTCTTCACTGCTTATGTTTGTATGATTTTTTAGTATTATGGGTTTATCATGCCCCCATCATCATGCTGTTTTGATACCTGTTGTAGTGCTCATGGGGGTCAGTTTTTCCTTCATAGGGCTTGATGAGTTGCCCTCGGTACTTTTTCGGGATTTGGGCCGCCAATACCCTTGGGGTAAATGACGTCCTAGTTCGGAGTTGGATGACGGGTTCCCCGGAGCCTTCGGCAAATTTCCTTTGCATCTCCTCCATTTTGGCCAGCATGGCCTCATATTTAGAATCTGCATGAGGGGCGGCAACGGCGGCATGTGCTTGACGGGCCTCCATTTCATCAAGCCGGTGCTGGAGGGCCGCAATAATTTCATCCCTGGTGTCCTTCGGGAGGGCCTCCGCCCCCTGCGAATGGCCATGGGCCGAGCGGGCCTGGTTGATTTGATGTCGGGTGCCGTCGGCATGGAGGGGTGCTTTGCCTTTATCCCGAGGGGGAAGCTTCTCATCTGCCCTGGAGACGGATCCGCCACTTTCCTGAGGTCTTTGGAGCACCTTTCCGCCGAGGCGGTCTTGGACCCCTCGGCGGTCTAGCGCCCCTCCGAGTCTCTCGAGGGTGGAGGTCCGGGGCCTTTCTTTGTTTGCGTCGTGGCGGTCCCGGGATTGGACTTCCTGAGAGGCGGTGTCCTGGGCCATAACCCTCTCGTTGTTCCCTAACCGAAGGATAGGGTTCACGAAGGGGAGCGGAGGAGGGGGGAGAATGGCGTTCTCCCCGACCTGCGGCTGAAGGGGTACCAGCGTGCCGAAGGCACCTGGGTTTTGAGTGAGAGTTTGGATGAAGGCGGAGAACGCTGATTGTACCTCAATGGTGAGAACCGGAGGGCTCATTTGGTTTTCGCTCCGGTCCTTCTTTTTGGCCTCGAAGCCAAGGCGGGCATCGGGGGCATTATGTTGGAGCTGAAGGCGCAGGTCAACAGCCGTCTGTTCCAACCCAGCGAGGGCGTCGCCCTCGGGAGCCATGTTAGAGGCTTCGAGGGCGTCGACGTCGCCGAGGGCCAGGTTCCTGTCCTCATGAGTCTTGGATTGGGCACGAGTGTTTCTTCCCATTTTGATAGGTGTTTTTAGCTGAAGGGGAGGGTTTCTTACTTGATTGTTCGAACTCTCAATGAGAGCACCAAATGATGGATAGTGTACCCGGGGGGTAGCTTATCCGAGGGGTTATTGCGGAGAATAACTAGAGAGAAGTCAGAGCAAATAAGTAAGAGAGAGTGTATATTCGATATGTATTCAGCGTGGTTTACAATGGGGGAAAGGGGTGCTATTTATAGTAGTAATAAATGCTAGATAAGGACATGTGTCAGTTTTTTGGTGGTCGAGGGGTCACCTCGACCGGGGTGGCACTGGCACTCGCATGTGGCCGCATTAAATGCGGTGGTTGGATGTGACATTTGTACTTGGTACGGTGATCCAGGCGCATGTGAAGAGAATATTCTGTCGAGGTGGATGCCTTTGGCTGAAGGGTGTTGCGCCGAAGGCTCTTCTAACTGAGGACTTCTACCTGCCGAGGGCTGCAGGTGCCGAAGGCTTGGTTTTCAAGCCTTGTTCTCCTATGATGTCTCTTCTAACTGAGGGCTCCTACCTGCCGAGGGCTGCAGTTGCCGAAGGCTTGGTTTTCAAGCCTTGTTCTCCTGTGATGTTTCTGAGCTCGATTCCGTCACTGGTAGCCTTCGGCCATGGGGCCGAAGGCACCCCTTTGCATATTGTGGGCTGCTTAGAACTCCATTTTGCTGGGCTTGGCTCGTTTGGGCTTGTTGGGCCTGATTGTAGTAGAGGAAGTATGTGGGTCAGGGGTCCCTGGGCCATATACTCCATCAGGGGAGTTCTGCTCATTCTGGACAATGGGTGGGCTACCTCTACCTCCACGACCTCCACGGGAGGAAGTAAATGAACCTCTACGAGAAGACATTCTATCGAAGCTAATAGCAATATTATAGAATGTGACCAGTGAAACAATTAGGTTATAACCAAATATTATCAAAAAATTATGAAATTCGTTTGAAAAAATTAGGTTACACCAAGTAATATAAAAAAAGGTTATAAACAACTTTAAAAATATACTTACATTCGCATATAAAATTACGAATTTAAGAATTTATATACTTCGTTTTTAAATAATCCGTTTATAAATTTATAGATACTTTATAAATATATTGTAATAAGTTGATTATAATACTTCGTTTTTAAAAAAGTATTAATACAAAAAATCATTATAATACTTCGTCTAAAAATTTATAAATAAATTATAAATACTAGCAACATTTTTTAAGGTGCCCATAATATTACGCTTCTAATAGAAAATAAAAACAATAAAGTATTTTAAAAAAAATTGTTTCTAGATTATAATACTTCGTTTATTATACATAATGAGTTTATTTGAAAATACCTGCAAATGGCCAGCTGAAAGCGGAGGGCAAGCATCGCAGCGGCTTGAAAGACTGCAAGCGTCGGACTGGCTCGAAACACGGCAACCTTCGGAGGCGGCTTGAAACAGAAAGGAGGCAGAGTACGTAGTCACCGGAGTAGGAAGCCGGAGGGGTAGCTGGAGGGGTAGCCGGAGGAGTAGGCGGTGGCTGGGTATGGGGGAGTATGTACAGAGCGGTGCTAGGGTTTGTACGAATTGAATGAGCTGCGGTTTGAACGAAATGCATTAAGGACAGTTTATATACTTCCGGCGTTGGCTCGGAAATATCCGTCGCAAGAGCACTGCCAAAACCGTTCTAGACCCTTCCGGATTAGTGTTCGCTCTTGGCTGCGAGTTGGCGCGGACAAATCCGTCCCAATTACGCGAAAAAAAAACGAGCGGTTTCAATTTTCAAAAATCCGTGCCAAACTAAAAAGTCATCTGAAACTCTGTGCAGTCAGTGATTATTATGTCAGACTAGGATTGGTTCGGATTTGGAAGGGATTATTCCCCGCCAATTGCATACATTTCAACGGATATAATGTTCTGAGACGGGTTTATTCCAGCCAAGTCCGTGCCAATTGCATACATTTTAGCGGATATAATGTTTTGAGACGGAATTATTCCAGCCAAGTCCTTGCCAATTGTTCAGCTCTACTATAAATATGGCTTCATATAATAGGGTAAAAATAGTTAAAAAGTGAGAAATTAGAAAAACTTTATTATGGAAAAATCTGAAGGTTCAAGTGGGAAAAAAAATATGGGGATGTGATTTTGATAAGTTGGGAAAAAAAATTGATCAGATAGGGGAAATACTTAAGTTAATGAAGCCTGTTGATGATGATGCAGCTGAAAAAATTAATCAGTTATTGAAAAGGGGAAGTGAAGTGAAGGTTAAAAGTGAAGATTCTGAAGTGAAGGCTAAAAGTGAAGATGATGATCGTAAGACACTATGAAGAATCAAATAAGTGTATCATTTTACTATGTACCGTTATTATCATTATCATGTATGGTTTGCTTATGTAATTCTTATTATCGTGTGTCGTTTGAGTTATCGGTAATTTTAGTCTGTTTTGACTAAAATTAATGTAATAAAAACGTTCGCTTTTGGCGTAATAAAATCGGCTTGCGTTTAAAAATGTGCATTTGAACTATTTCAATTCGTTAAATAGACGAGAAATTATCTACCAAATTTGATTAAATAGACGAGAAAATAACTCAGAAACAGTGTATACTACAAATTGAATTATTCGGAAACAGTCGTGACAAGAAATAAAAAAAAGTTGAAATAAAACAATTCATTCTTCTTCATCTTCAGAGTCAATATGGTCAACGTACTCATCATCATCAGTATCTTCTGTTTGAAAGTTCCATTCTTCTTCTTCATATTGACCAGTTCCCTCGTCCGGACCATCGTTGGCGTCGTTAGGGTCAAACTCTATTTCTGCTCCAGTACAATCATTCAAAAAAATATCCTCCTCAATAATGTCAGGAACTAGGGGTTGAAAAAACTCTTGTTGGTAAACATCAATGTCAATGTTTTTTGGTACCGCGTGAGAAACAACTTTCCTCGGTCTAATAGTGCAAGCACTTACCCAGCCAGTGCGATTGATGCGCGTCGACGGATATTCCGCGTAATACACTTGGGCAGCCTGTTGAGCTAATATGAAAGGTTCATTTTTCGGTTACACACGCCTGTGATTAACATCCACCAAGTTATGTTTGTGATCCTTTTTCACCCCCTCACTGGATCCACCCAAGTGCATTTGAATAATACACACAATAACTTGTTGTGGCCAGTGAACTTCATTTCCAGTATTTCATCCACATATCCAAAAAAACTAGTCTCTGAATTGTCATAACTACAAGTCGACACGCTCACACCACTGTTCATAGTGGGTTTATTGTCTCCGTAAGCTCGTGTATGATATTTGTAGCCATTGACAAAATATATAGACCAACACCTCACTAGTGTTTCAGGACCACATGCTAATGACTCCAAGAAAGGATCAATGCGAGAATTTTCAGCTTCACGGAGTATCTGCAAATCTCATTTAGTTGTTCAATAATGAATACTATAAAATTGATACTTTCAATTAAAAAACCTTATTGATTTACCGTAGTTTTGAACCATTCTGCAAATTCAGTGTCTATCGTCGCATCAATGACCTCATTGGAATAACTAGCTAGAGAAAGCATTTCTCTGCATTTGATTTTTCCATACAAACGGGGCAACCCATAAGCCCTGCAGTACTCCATCCAGAGAGCATTCTGTATGCTGGAAAATCACTAATGGTCCACATAATCGCAGCTTTCATATTAAATATTTGATCCCTCGAAACATCATATGTAGGAACACCAACTTCCCACAAATGTTTCAGCTCTTCGATCAATGGCTGCAAATACACATCAATTCTTTTTTTTGGATTACCAGGACCTGGACACATCAATGATAAAAACATAAAATGATTTTTCATACACATGTCCGGGGGGAAGTTATATGGTGTAATGATAATTGGCCAACATGAGAACTGGCCTCCAAATTGACCGTACGGAGCAAAACCATCAGAACATAACCCAAGTCTCACGTTGCGCGGCTCAAAAGCAAATTCAGGATAACACCTGTCAAAATGCTTCCACGCTGCGGAATCTGATGGATGACACATTAACCCTTCTTCATTATCATGCTCTACATGCCACGTCATGTGCTTAGCGGTAGCGCTCGAGGCATATAATCTCTGCAAACGTGGTGCTAAAGGAAGATATATCAACTTAGATGCTGCAGATCTTTTTCGTGCTTTTCGACCCATACCTGATATGGGCTTGTACCTATCCGCATTACAAAACTTACACCGGCTCAATGTTTCGTCGTTCTTCCAGAACAACATACAACCTCCAGGGCATGCATGGATTTTTATCATAGAGAGACCTAACTCAGAAACAAACTTTTTCATGTTGTAGTAAGTATCGGGAAGACAATGGTCACGAGGTAACATACTACCAACTGAGTCTAATATTTTGGACATGCAGCTCTCAGATAGGTTATATTCTGACTTTATGTTAAGAAATTCAGAAACTGCTGATAATTGGGAATGATCATAACAATCAGAATATAAAGGCTGATCGGCACTTTTGAGCACTTCTTGAAATCTAGTGCCTAACACATCCACATCATAATATGATGAACTTGGTCCTTCGTTCACATTATTGTGTGCGTTGAATTCACTATCCGTGTGGATATTGGGAAACGTAGAAAGACCAACCAAATCATAAAGCATTTTTTGCTCCCATACCATTTCTTCATAATTTCCCCCAATTAGCCATCTCGTCGGGAACATACCTCGATGTTCCTACGTTTTGCGGCAACAACTCAGGCTCAATTGGTTCTCCTTGAGAAGTCCAGTTGTAATAGTTTTCAACAAAACCATGTGTATATAAATGCCAACAAACCTCCCCACCTTCAACAAATTTGTTATTTTTACACACTGTACAAGGACATCTTATTTTACCTCCATCCATATAGCGTGTTTGCCCTTGTGCGAATCTAATAAATTCGTTAACTCCATTTTCGAACTCTTTTTTCAATCCTCTACCATTTTCCTTGTAGCGGTCATGCATCCAACTTCTAGTTTGTCTATACATTGTGCCTGAATATTTAAAAAATATCTTAATGATTTTTTTGACAGTATATCTTAACGAAATTAATTTATTAAATTTACAAATTAACGTCTCACATTGTATCAATATAATTAAGACAAATACTACTCATAACAACTCGTAATATGAATATGATCAAATTAATTTAAAAACAGAATGATCGAAATTTACATACCTTAAGTACAACGACGATACCAAGTAATACGAGTATAGAGTAAGAAATCCAAATAGAAACATCCGGATATCAAGTAATATTACTTCCAACTTCTATCCAGAAATTATCATACACAAATATTAAAGAGATCATTTTGAGAGATGTAGTATGTTTCACACACCATACATGTATTTGTAGAATTAGTAGGCACGGATTTTGGGACGGAAATACCCCAGCCGAAACGTACAAACGGCCTTCATTGTCTAGGATATTGGCACAGAAAAACATTAAGGCAGAACGTGAGATTGGCAAATTAACAGTTATATTTTGGCACGGAATTTGGATCCGATATCCGCTAGCCAAACGTAACGGCTACATTTTGGCACGGATATAAGGACGGAAAGGGGCGAGCTGAATTTGATGCGGCGTTGGCGCGGATGTAGGCACGGAAACTTTTGGCACGGAATAGATCCGCGCCAACCTAAAAAGAAAAATCTTCACCATTTGGGTCGGACATAGTTCCCTGCCAAACTGTCTCGGAAATTGCGAAGGATATGTCCACAAGCCAACGGATTTGAAGTTTTTCGGTCTTGGCACGGAAGTAGGCTCAGAAATTCCGAGACAACCTAGATGGCACGGATTTATCCGTGCCAGAGACGTAAAAAACCGACATTTTTGACTTTCCGGGTCAATATCCGAACCAAAATTGTCTAGAATATATATTCCGTGCCAAAATTGGCTATTGCGAGTTTTTTTGGTAATGAATCGTACACATTTCACGGACAATTGACTACTATATGATAGTGATATTACAAGAATAAGTATAAGTAACAACACTTATTAAAAAATATTACGACATATTTTACTTTTGCTATCTTCTAAAAAATATCTTTATATTCCTTTTAAAATTACTTTTTATTGCTTATGTAACTTCATATTTATAGTACTCGCTCGTCCCAAAATAATTTCCAATGTCAACTTTTCTTGATTAACATGATTTCATTTTATTTACATACTTGGCATCTGAATGCAATTTTCAAATATGTAAATATTTATCTAATAAAACTGATTTAACTATGCACATGGATGATCTAATTTATGGTGGATGAAATAATGAGAAATATTAATCATATAATTTGTATATACATAAAAATTTAATTCTTTTAAAATTCAATAATTTACAATATCACATACTAAATAAATATAAAAAGATTAAGACGAGATCTAAAAAAGGGATCCAAAATTAAGCAAGATTTGGAGAACTTTTAAGAGGCAAAATGAAACAAATCAAATGTTCCCTTTACTGGTAATGGAACCCGCATATACCAACCAGTTCGTATATCGTGGGAGCAGCCCACCTTGAGCATGCTGCTCCCACAGCCAAAATCGGGTGTTACTGTTCACGCGGGTGAATAATAACTTTTTTTTTTCATTCTCCAGTAGCAAAATGATGTAACTCGCGTGTAAAAAAATGTAACTCACGCTGATAAGAAATGTAACTGCAGACAAGTGGAAATATAACTTGTCTAATACGGATTATAACAAATAAATCATTGATTTCAATGAAAACAAGAAGTCTGATTACTCAATTACTTTACGTAAATAGTGAATATGTTTTTTTATATTAAGGCCATAAATAATCTTTTTTCTTAACCTTTTTTTGCCAAAACCAAATATTTTTTCACCAAAAAATCATTTTTTGAAAAAAGAGTGATTTTTTGTTTCATTAGCAGGGGCTTCCTTAAATAGTGAATATGTTCTATTTTTAATATTAAGACCATAAAATGTTTTTTTAATCACTTGTTTTGCCAAATAAATCATTTTTTTTGCCAAATTGTTAATTTTTTTGCAAAAACATGATTCTTTTCTTTGCAAAAAATGCTGTGTTGGAACTCGTGTTATGCAAAATGTAACACGCGTTCATGGAAAACTAACTTAGGTTTATGCAAAATGTAACTTGTTAATGCATGTCTAAATGTAACTCGCGTATAAGAAGATGTAACTCACCATAAAAAAATGTAAGTCGCACACAAAAGATGTAACTTCATATACTATCAATGAAAACAATTAAAATAAGGAGTCTAATTGATCAAATTAATTTACATAAATAGTTAATATGTTTTGGTTTTTAGTATTAAGGCCATAAAAATGTTTCAAAGAACAATAATTTTTTTGCCAAAAAATCATATTTTTTATGCCAAAAAAACTCAAATTTGTTTGCAAAAATTGTTGTATATTGTTCAATAGCTGGAGTTTATTTTGTATGTTACTCGTGTTATGAAAAATGTAATTCGCGTTGATGGAAAATCTAACTTAGGTGTATGCAAAATGTAACTTGTTGAGGCAAGACCAAATGTAACTCGCGCATAGGAAGATGTAACTCATGCATAAGAAGATGTAACTCGCCAATAAGAAGATATAACTCTATATCTCATCAAATGTAATTCCAGAAATTGTCTATAAACATAGCTCACATATATGAAAAATGTAATATAATTTCATTTTTATAAAATTTAAAGCGAAGTAAACATTTTTAATGACTTAAAAACACTAAAAAACATATCAAATAGATAAGAAATACAGAGTATATTTTTTTGCAAAGAGATCCGAAATATATTATAAAGAATTGTGAAATTGAAATATAAATAATATTACAGAATAAATATATTCTATTGTAATTTCAGTTGAAGATAAAAAAAGTAGAATAAATGCATGATTATGAAATACTACCTCCGTTCCTATTAAAACTTCCAAATAGGTTTGGCACAGAATTTAAGATAGTGGGTATTGTGTGGTGGAGAATTGTGCAGAGGAGAGAGAAATGTGTAAGAAATGTTGTGAACCACAATTTTTTTACTAAAAAGGGAAAGTGGAAGTTTTAATTGGAACGGATGAAAAAGGAAAGTTGGAAGTTTATTTAGGAACGAAGGGAGTACCATATAGTTATGATAGTATTTTTTTGGATTATTAAAATATTGTAATGATTTGGTAATGAAAAACTCTCATTACCATTTCAACGACCATCGATTTAGGCAGTATGACCAACAAGGTACGCGATTTGAGCGTAGGATTCTATTTCTTCCCCAAAGAAAAGCAGATGACTGGGAATTAGATGGATTCTACTACCCTCAACGTAGGTCTCCAATTCAACTGCTGGAACGCACGGGCAGGCTTCCAAACCACCATCCGGAGGCCATACCCCGATTTCAAGCTCCGTCGCAGTTCAACACGGAAGTTCAGGCACTTTCTAGGTCAACTGTACATCACCGCGTTGCAGGAAGCAACCAAAGGCGCTGCAACAATCTTGTCAGAATCCGCGGGCACTGTTTTTTGATGGCGTCCACACAAGCAACCACAGGCGCTGCAACAACACAGCCCCGATTCACAAATCCAGGTATCACCACAACTCCAAATCGAATAAGGCAAAGTATGAATCTGATACAGGGCGTCACTACCTGATCCGGCGAAGAGAAGCTCGGCTACATCATCACCACTCTGATACAGACGGGTGGCGCACCGTCAACAGGAAACAGGGTGATTTTGTACGCCCTTTTCAGCCCTCCCCTGCGCATCATCAAACCATCACAGAAAAATTTAGGGACTCTAGAAACTCCAATCGATTTCAAAGCCTAATTGATTGTTCTCCCCAATTAGTAGATGTGAGCAGAATCCCAATCGACCGGGCATCTAACTCTGGAAACTGTGGCAACCGCAACGCTGGCAACCGAGGACCAGCTTCCCCTTCGCCGGAGGCCAGAACGCAGCAAATCGACGTCATTCTTCACCAACCTTCGCCGGAACTCAGAATCGCGGAATTCTCCAACCAAACGACTCCAGCGGTGACAGCGAAACGGGGGTTCAATGATTTGGGAATCATCGTCAATGGGGACGTGGTGGGGACTCTTCCACCTGCAAGCCAACGACCCCTCACATGGGCAGAATTATTCAGGGAGGACACGGCCAAAGGCAAAGCAGGTGTGGTCGTACCACAGGTCACAGAGGGCCTTGCCCCTCTTCCAATTGATAAAGTTGTCTCGATTAAACACAATACCATCTGCTTGGTTTACTCAAAGTTAGGTGAAAATTTTTCCTTTTTGGAGAATATGGTTTTGACTCGGTCAAAATTGAAAGTAAATCTTTCAAGTTCTCAGTGAAAAATGGAGATTTGGTCCTTTTCGAAATTAAAAGGTCCCTTCTACACAGGATTCACTTCAAACTTGAGCTGGTTCCCCAAATCGTTCAGTTCATGTCACAGATTAGAAACCCTGGTCACTCATATTCTGAGGAAAAAGGACGATTTGGAGATATCACTATTTCCATGGAAATTAACAGAGACGCCGGCTACTTTGTGAAAATGGCTAAACACAAGGGTGGATCCATTCAGATACCAATGGGACCCACTAACTCGAGCCTGTTGAAATTCATTAATATTTTTTCTAATTTTGCAGGGGTCCCAACACCAACGCAAGACGACTCAATCTCCTACATTATGGGAGCAAACTACAATCCGAGGACCCCATTTCTATCTCCAAACTGATTCTACATCAACAAATTCGAGCGATAGGTGGCGAAAATGAACATGTCTTTTCGAATGGGAAACAACCCGAGTTGCCAACCATACAGGCTTACTCATGTGCCTCTGATGATTTTGATCACTCAGATGACTCCATCTTCACTGATGACTTCTTGGGACATGCTACTGAAAATGATCGTCGTCCTCCTATTCCATACCCAGAAGAAATCAGGAAGTCCAAATTCAATAAAGCAATATGCCGAAAAGAAAATTTCATAACCACAGAAAATTGCCTACCGACTGAGAACTTGAACAAGCAGCTCAAAATCTATAGAAAAATTCAAAAGAACAAAAGGCGTCATAGCATGAGAACAAGATCTCAAGCCAGAGACTTCCCGGGATTAGTTAATTAATTAGTTTCCTCGTTCTTTTCCTTTTTGTATTGTTTTTCGCTTTTAACTTTATCGCATTGTACTGTTTTTCCTATTATCAATAAAAATTCCTTAAAAAACAATTGTAATGAAAAAAGTGTATGAATATAAAAACTATTGCAGAAATAAAAATAGTGTATGAATATGAAATGCAATATACTAATTTTATTTAGATTGATGAACTTTTTGTTATGTATTAATAAAAATAAAAAATAGATTCAATTATAATTTAAGTTGAAGATAAAAGAAAATAAAACTACAATTAAATTTTGGGTTTTTTAATTTGATGGAAAAATAGAAGAATTGAAAATAAAAATAAAAAATGTTGCTCTAGGAATAGGGAAAAGGAAATCAATTGACTAAAGTGAGATCGGCACACCATGTAGACGGTGGGCCGATCCCACGGTATAATTTGCCTATACCAACACAATGACTTGTCACCTAACGGATATTACTTGTATATATTTATATATTAAGTGCATATGTATGTATATAAACAAAAAAACATACATATATACTTCGTATAATAGAAATCAAATACAAACCCTTCTCAATTTTCAAATTATAAATTTATCTTGGTAGAATTGATCAAAAAGACTATAAAGACACATTGTCATTTTTGTAATAAAAGTCATCTTTGCCCGAGATCCTCTTTATCTGCCTATCCACAAAAAACAACCATACCTCTGACGCACAAGCCATTCTCTACCAGTCTACCTTCTTGACACCCAATTCATTTGCAGTGAAAGTCTCCGCAACCTTAAACGTGTACTTGAAGTTTCTGATCATTCAGAACCTCATGAGGGAGAGAAAAGACCGTGAATACTTGAGCAAGATACCTCCTGGCCTCCAGCTACCATCAACCTCAGCCACAACCCTCCACCTCTAACCTCAACCCCAATTCACAGCCCAAAACAAAAACCATCCTCAAAACCACTAGCTTGGTCGAGCCACATAAAACCCTCATATGTCAATCTTCTACACATGTTATCTAAGGATTGAGGGGAAGTCCAGAACTAGCAACATCATATACACCTACTTGTTCAGGCCATCCGTCAGAATTTTTTTCTGACGCGATGTTAATGGGAAGTCTCCAAGACCCCAATATTACTTTACCCGAATTGTCACAACACCAAACCTCTCACACTCATGCTCTATCAACATAAAGAACGATGCATTAAAAGACTACATTCTGAACCCGAGATGGAACGAGTGGAAAAAACTCCGAGCTGGGTGTGAAGAAGATGATATGCAAAGAATGGTTAATTACCTTCTGATATGCACTAAATCTACAAAATAGTAGTGCATAAATGTATGTTTTCATGTTTGATTTGTGTGGATTGTTTACCATTTTATTTAGTTTGTAAACAGTTGTTTGATTTTAGTTGTAATTGTATTTTAGTAGTCATTTATAAGTTGTAAAGTATAGTTAGAAGAAAAAGAAAAATTGACTGCCCAGGAGCAAATACCCAACCGGATATAACCTCTCACCCAGTCAGGTAAGAAGTGAAAACTAAAAGTGCAAGGAAATTACATGGCCCGGTCGGGTCCACTACCTGACCCGGTCGGGTGAGACTTGACCGGAGGCAATCCGGCGTGCTGAAACACAAGAACGTGGGAGATTAAACTGAAACCGTTGTGTTGAGGTTATTAATCTCAATTGATTTCATCAAGGAGTTAGAAAGATTAAATGCTACTATTAAATCGGTATTAGGCGTTGTTCTATATTTGATTAATAGTAAGGGTTATTAATGAACGGTCGTTGTTAATAACTATCCTCGATGAATTGGATATACTCCTCGATTGAGTATTCGAGAGGTGATAAGTGATGGTCCCAAGTGAGGTAGAAGTCTAAAGGGGGGGGGGTGAATAGACTTCTAAAAATCTTTTCTTTTTCAACCCTTTTTGCTCAAATAGAATGTGTTCCAATATCTTTTGGGAGATTTTGAAACATACAGCGGAAGTCTTGACCTCAAGAGTGTGACACTTTATAGAAACAAAGGTTATGACCCTTTTAGTTGTAACAGAGATGGGAGGACAGAACACTTTTGTGTGAAGGATTTAGACCTATTGTCATAGATCTCTTTGTAGTACGTAGGTAAGGAGTTTTGATTCACAGAAAACTTTAGGGAGTTTTCTGGACAGTGAATATGCAAGGCTTTGGGATAGCGTGAAGGTGAGTGAGAACTGAAGTATGTGTTGGGTGCTGAATATAAAAGGTACACAAGATATATTGTGGTTCAGAGGTGGTGTAATCCTCCTACATCCAGTCCCAACCTATTTCGGATGGATTTTCCACTAAATGAATATCCCATTACATTTAGTGCCCAATCTACCCCTGACCCGGTCGTAGATTGTGAGGTTTTTCACGAGACCACACTGTTCCAAGCTACTCATGTCGTCCAAGGTTTTTCACTAATGGCTTGCCCAGCCAGAAGCTACTCATGTCCTTGTCTCACCTTCTGGATGATCACACACATACCAGAATGAATACACTAGACTAGTTTACATGGGTTTAAACTAATCTACCAACTAATCTAAGCTCTATAGATGTGTATGAATGATAAGCTATTCTAAGAGCATTAGATGAGTGGGGTGGTAACCAGAGTGGTGAAGGTGAATCGGCTAGCTGGATGTTTTCTTGTAAACCTTGATTCCCTTCTGTTCCACTAGGTTCGAATATACCAGGGTTTGTTGCCATCTGGTCCCACACTTGGTCTTCCCTCGCTCCTTCTGTATTTATAGACTTTGTTGTTGAATCTCCTCCATTGGCTGAGTGATCTAATCTTGATCGTTGCTTGATCTACTTGCTTTGTTTCACTTGACTGGGCAGCATGGTTGATTCTTGTGTTCTTGTGACACGGATCATTTTATCTTCACTCAACTTGATTCCTCATTTCAAGGCAAAGATAAGATGATTTATCTTTATCTTTTTAGCTTACAGAAATTCAGTATCTAGGCCGAGTATTGTTCAATGTTTTCCTCAAGATAAGATTACTTTCTTTTAGTAAATAATGTTATAAGAAATTTTGTCACATAATTTCTTGTAACATTATTTTCTATGCATTCTGTCATTCTGACTGCAAGTGGGTCTTCTGTCTTCTTATTTCTGTGCTAAGAGAAGAATAGTAGATGTTGAGTTTCTGATCAGAATACCTCAACAGAATACCTTACCAGAATACCTATGAGGTCTTCTGTTCTGGTGTCAATAGAGAACCACCGTTGTTTGAGGTTCTCTGTTACGATCATAACAGAAGGTCTTCTGGTATATATTAGAGACCTTTACTCTGGTGTCACCAGAGTTGATCAGTTCTGATGTCCATCAGAGTTGAGGTTCTCTGGTATTACCAGAAGGTCATTGAAGGTTCTTTGATTAGTTTATTCAAAAGGGCTTCAGTTGACTCTTTTCATACCTTTTTCTTTTTGTTTTCTTTTCTTTCTGTTTTATGGTACGTTTCTTCTCTTTTTTTAGTACTCTCTGTTTTTCTTGGGTACTTTATCACTTTTGAGCATATTACAATAAACACTAAACAGTAGTAGAACAAATACAAGTGCTAGTCTATTACAGGGATATTATATCAAAAAGGGGTGGCATCATCAAAACAATACTTGTTCATCAAAATCTAGGGGACCTAACAATAAGTTATAGATATAACAAGGATCAACTAAATATATCAACAAGTGGAAAATAGCAAAGCCAAGTTCTTTTTATCTTTGAATTAAATCACATATAAGTTGTTCATCTTAGTTTTTAATTAAATTAAATTATTCAACACCAAAAACTCCCCTTAATTACTAGTTTCATTTAAAAAGAGATTTATTCCTTTCTCTGTGGATACGGACTCTACTTCACTATACTACGTATAAGTGTTAGTATTGAATTTATTTTGATGCACTATGACAAAGTGCTCGTCAAATTTGGCGCCGTTTCCGGGGAAAGACAATTATTTTTCTTTTTATTTCTTTCAAGAAAAATAAAAATAAAAAATAAAAATAAAAACAATCATTGTAAAGATTTCTATTCTTTTGAGCTTTGTTTTAGAATATGGTAAAAGCCCGTTCTATAAACCTACTCGCATACCAAACAAATCCCGAAATAGAACAAGCCTTCGAGAGGTTGAGAAATTTATTTTCGCACACACCCTCGGAGGAATCTTCAAAAGCTAGCTTAAGCTCTAGCGAATCCGAAGAGTCAGTCCACATGACTCTCGAGACAAGAACATTGAGGGAGCTCGCAGCTCCAAACTTCAACCAACAACCGCTATGTATCACCTTCCCTACTCTTGATGAAGGTGCTACATTTGAGCTCAAATCGGGGCTCATCCATCTACTTCCTTCATTCCATGATCTACGAGGTGAGGACCCAAACAAACATCTTTCGGAGTTTCATATAGTTTGCACTAGTATGAAACCGAACAATGTTACAGAAGAACAAATCAAGCTACGAGCCTTTACATTCTCACTTAAGGACACGACTAAGGATTGGCTATTCTATCTCCCTTCAGGGTGTATAGATACATGGGCGGCAATGAAGAAGTGCTTCCTAGAAAGGTACTACCCCGCTTCCGTCTATCTTCCAGCTTGATTTCTTTGGTAAAAGTTTTTCTTTTAAATCCCAAAAACCAAGAAGTCAAGGTCTGTGACATTTGTGCAACACAAGGGCATCCTACCGATTCATGCCCTTCATTTCACGAAGAACATGTCAACGCCTTGAATTTCCAAGGCCATCAACAAAAGAGGTACGGTCCACACTCTAACACTTACAACCCCGGATGGAGAGATCATCCCAATTTGAGATATGGAAATCCTCAACAACAATCATTCCCAAATCAACAAAGCCAAAGCTCCAACTCTAACATGTCCACGGAGGACATGTTTCGAACTCTTGCTACCAGCAACCACCATGCAACAAAGCGTGGTTCAATTTCAAGAGACGACAACAAAATCTAGCATCCAAAATTTGGAGAACCAAATGAGCCAAATTTCGAGTGTTGTGAGCCGGCTTGAGGCAAAAGATTCGAGTAGACTCCCATCTCATACAGAGCAAAACCCGAGACAACATGTTAATGCAATCATGTTGATGAATGAGGCAACATTGAAAGAAGTGCATCGTGACACCCTAAAAAAATTAAAAAAGTACCATAAAAAAATAAAAAATAATAATAATAATAAACAAAATACAGTTAATCTGATAAAAATATAAAATAGATAATTCGTTGATCAAATAAAATTTTAGAATCTCACAAAAGTAACATTTCTCGTGAGCTAAAATTTTAACGTAAATAATCAAAATATCATTTTAACAAATTCTAATCTTGCTTATTAATGTATTATGATGATATACGGATATATAAATATGTACTTTATGAACGTGTAGTAAAAATGCGAACACAAACTGAAAATAAATACGGAAGAACGTTTCCACTAATTAATACGGAGTAATATTATTAATAATAATAAATGTAAAAGATTTCAACGCATGGAAACCCTAAAACTTATCATTTTCCTTACCATGTATAGATCCGGCCTAGAATATTCTTCAACATGAGTATATATAGGGGGAAGATCCCATTCAAACTAGGCTTCCACTGCAAACTACAAACCAACAACATCCGTTAGATTAGAGAAAACAGACAGCTATCCGTGTGGGATGCATATTAAACTACTGCACTCACACGCAGGGAATAAAAACGGAATAAAAACTTTTAAGCGTGCAATCAATTTAAAAGGTTAAGGAAGTAATTTAACAAACCAAAAAGAAAGCCGCAAAAACCAAATTGTGATTAACTTTGGGAAACCCTGATTTTACGCAAAGTGGCCACTAACAAGGGTAACCGGCCATGAATAGCAACGACGAGAAGGGTAAGGTGCAACACTTTGGCAATTGAAAACAGAGTGATCATCGATTTCAAATCCTGGAGCAAGGTTTTTGGTGGATGTTTCTAGCTAAGCCAAGTGCAGGGAAGGCAAAGTGATTCACGATAACAGGCGATGGCTTCGCTACAAATGGAACACCTATTGAGAGAAATACAAAATGAGTTTGATAAAGGTACTTGTTTGTAGTTGCTGGTTATTTCAATACAGATTCAAAAACATTAACTTGGATGCATGTTTAATTTGACCATTGAAATGCATCTTATTGAGAAATTTAGGATGAATAATGTCATATTACAAGCATTCATCTGTCAATTTGTGATATTGAGGAGAAATTTTTCATTCTTGTAAATTTAGGTGGAATCCAGTTATATGTAACTATAGGTGCTCTGGCACGTAGGGAATACAAAATAATATGCACGATTTTTAGATGTAAGATGCAGGAGTTTTGGTACTAGGAATTGGACTTCCATATGGATTTACGATGCAATACATTTAGATGTAAAATGCAGAGGTTTTGGTGATAAGAAAATTGGATTATAAACAGATGTAAGATGCAGAATATGAAGATGTAAGATGCAGTATTTAAAGATATTAGATGCAGAATATTAAATCATATGACTTGTGTTTGTGAGAAATATAGATGCATAAGTGTATGCTAAAAGATGCATTTATTTAAAGTAGAATGAAAATGGAGGTCTCAGAATTGTGTAAAGCATGGTATTGGTTAAATGTTGATTGAAAGTGAATACAACCTTATGCATGTTTTGGTTGTCGTATGTGTTTAGTAAAATTCAAATGTTATGGTTGAAATCACATATAATTGCACTTGTATCTTTGAGCTTCGTGTATGCATAAAGTTTTTTGATAAGATGCAAGCCTAATATATAATATCAATGCATCATTACAAATCTATAGTGCATTAGTTAGTCATGGATGTATTTTCTATAAAAATAAGCTAAACAATGGCATGTACATATTAGAAAATGACGAAGAGCAACAGGTATTAGGAGCGAAAAGAAAACAAAAAGGTGCATCATCAAGTAACATCAAGCAGAACAAAAAGATCAAATGTGTGAGAGAAAAAAGGTTAGACAATTGTTTTTTGTTACAATGAGAAGCTTTTCAAATTATGTAATTCTAAACTAAATAGTTGTCAATACATTAGAAGTAGAAGGTCCACTGGTAAAACAGGTGCAAGCAAGGATGAATATACAACATGATGAATTCCAAAGAGCTGAAATGAGAAGCAAAGTCAGGAAAGTAGTACTACGTACAAGGTTTTAAGAAACATTAAAACAAATTGTTGTTTAATTTGTTATGGAGTTTAATTTTATAAATTGCATTTGTCATCTAGTAATGCAATGATATTGTGGTAACTATGCAGGTGTTGAGATAAGTAGAAAAGATAGTGGAAGACTGGCACTGAGCATAAAGAGAAGGAGAGGTGGAAGATTTTGTAGATACAAATAAACCATAGAGGATGAATGCACCATGGTGGGAGTTGATTCAGACAACATGTGTTTTTGTTTTCATTTTACTTGAAAAACTATTATGACATATCTTCTTGTGTGAGTGGACATCTATGGAAGTTTTTACATGCCATTAGTAATGAGACATCATTCATGACAGATCCTACTATGTTGACTCTTTGTTTTGTGAATGTGTAATACAAACACTTATTTTTGTTGAATGAAGTTTTCGTATGAGATTACTTGCATCTTAAGAGCTTGAATAATGCACTGCAATGAGCAATAGTATGCATCATTATACGTTTGAGATATATAACATAAAATTGGACTATGATGTGGGTATAGCGTTACCCTGAATTTGAAAAAGTATGAATATACATGAACATATTTTTCATTGTCACGTGTGAATATATTGTGACAATAAAGTTTGAAAGCATTTCTCAGTGTCGGTTTATTATTATTGTTGAAGTAGGGTATGAGCATCTGAGTTTTGAATGCAATTAAGTGTTATATGAGTTTGGATGAATAGGTTAGTTCAATAACATTAACAATTTGAGAAGAGATAGTGAACTATGCATTACATATCACATGATGATGCACCATTGTGATATATAAGGTGCATATTGTACGCATAATAGATTTATTATTTCAAATCAAAAGAGTTAAATAGATTTATCTATATTAATTATGCAAAGAGGCGGTCTATAAAAAGCAGGAATACATACTATGAAATGCATTCACTAATTTCATATACCGTCATATAACACGTAACTATTTGATACAAATAACAAAATAACAAGTACCCTCTTTAGTGAAGTATATTTAATAAAGAGATGAAATTATTATGCATATAATTGCATTAGAAAATGCATTTCAAAGTGCTATAAAGTGCAATATATGGAAAAATATAATAGATTCATTTCTCAAATTTGTTTACATTTAACATACCAATATATGAAAAAAATAACAAAACAACATAACTAAATAAACGTATTCATATTATCAAATCCTATTTATTTACAAGGTAATTCCTACTATCATCATGGGGAAAACTACAACTACAAACTCTTTGTAGAACTTGATAAAAAAAACCACCACAATGCTCTGGCAATTAGCTGCATAACCTGTTAATTAACCTTGTACCTCCTCAAGCATCGTACCCCTTCCTTCAGAACAAATTTGAGATAAAAATCCCTATAAGCAAGATCATCCCTTCTCTGTGGCCCTAGAAATTGTTTAGAAATTGACATTAACGAAAAGGAAGTTAAGGAAGGCCAAAGATGTAAAACGAATTTTACATGCATCTTAAGAGACCATATGATGCATCTTATAGTTACGACATCTGCATTCTAAACTCAATTTTCATGCATACGAAAATCATGAGATTTAGATGCATCATATATGATCATTATCTATGTATCCATGATAACAGAGATAACGACCTCATTATTCTGTTATATTCATATGACAAAGAAGTGATTTGAGAAGGAGATAACCATGTGAAGAATTTATTAAAAAGATAGATCACTAAAATCGCAACAACTTGGAATAACGAAATTGTTGAATTGATATGAAAACCAAAACAATAGAATTAAAAAAAATCGGCGTATCAATTCAACTTTATAACGGAATCCATGGCATTTGAGAACTTATGTTCTCCCTGTGTGTGCAGAATCCATGGAATTCAAATAGAAAAACACTAATCATATTGTTTTAAATTTGAGATGAAGATCGAGATGGAGAGAAGCTTTGATATCCTGAAGTAATCACATATTGATGGACAAACCACGATCGATGGAAAAGGTGGAATGAAAGAAGAAAGGGAAATAGGTGGTTATGGAAATGGAGAAGGATGTGTTGATGCCTTGATGGTGATCGTGGCAGGAGAAAAGGAAGAAACCGATGCAATCAGTTACAGAAAGCTAGAGTGATTATTTTTTCCAAAAATAATATAAATGAAAAAGACCAATAAACCCCTCAATTAAGGAATCAACTCCATGGTAATCTAATCAAAATGGAGGGCTGGGATTAGTTTGTAGGTTAGCATTTACAAAATGCAAACTAATCACAGCCCTCCATCTAAGCCAATTTTCTTTGCGCCTGTACGCCCTACACCGAATCCACGTGAGGGTTTTTTGGGCAATGCAACTTTGTTTAAACATGGAAATAGAATCACGTTCCAGCTCTCTTCCCTTAATACTCTGTTTCCATAATTGCGATCAACACCACGTAATCCTGCTCGAGTAACCGCTGCGCTTCATCTCATCCCTGCGCTTCATCTCCTTCTCTCCATTCTTGTGTCGTTGAAAGGCTAGGTTAATCAGGATGTCCTCAAACGCCGTGGAATCTGAATCAGGTGTGGTTCATGATCTGAATTTGAATACAAAAAAACTTCTATGAGAATGGCGTAGGAATTGTGTTTGACTCCAAAAAATCTCAACTGTCATTTAACGCCTAAGAGTTGCAGATTATGTTGTTTTTTCATTTAAAATGAAAATTGATAAAATAATTAGCAATGCTACTGTCACATTATACTTCTGTGAAATTCATGGTTGTTTATGGTTTGCGGTTTGCATGCACAAGGATTCACTAGAGTAGTTTTACATCCCTTCCTTTCAAACATAGCTTGAATTTTTTTTCATTTTTTCCTCCTAGTCAAAGTTCGTAGGTAACATGCAGAAATATTTTATTCATGGTGCACTTCGAATTCAAAGACGTTTATTTTTATCCATTTTTTCTTATATCCAATTTTTATTTTTTTGGGTGTTATTTCTTTTATATAGGTGTGAAATGTAATTTAGAAATTTCTCCTGGTTCTACAAAGTATTGGACTCCTGAATGTCAACCTAATAAGAAACCATTTGTTCGCATGCTCTTTCCTGATCTAGAAGCTGGCATTGAATTTTACAAAGTGTATGCAGCTGAAGTGGGTTTCACGGTTCGTAAGCATACATTAACGAAGGCCAAGGATGGTCATCCTAAGTTGAATTATTTGTTATATAGTAGAGCAGGTTATAAGAATAATGGACATATTAAAGTAGTTAATACCGATGTCCCTGCTGTCGTTGATAATGGTGTTTCCACATCAAAAGGTAGTAAGCAAAATAGAAAACGGGTGTCAAATAGGATTGGATGCAAAGCACTTTTAACTCTAAAATTTGCTGGTAATGATGGTTTTTCTGTCTTTGCGTTTGAGGAGCGTCACAATCATTCCATGTGTTCTGAACAGTCAAAACAATTCCTAAAAGTTAATAGGAATTTAGATCTCGGTCAGCAAAAGTTTGTTTTAAATTGTTTTAGAGCAAATATTGGTACAAAGAAATCATATAGGTTGTATAAGGAGACTGTAGGGGGTTATTCTAACATTGGCGTGACTGTTGTGAATTTTAAGAACTTTGAGCGCGACCTTATGATGTTGATGATAGTGACCAGCTCACAAGATTGTTTTGGGCGGATCCCATTTGCCGCAAGAACTATGCACTCTTTGGTGATGTTGTTTCATTTGATGCTACCTATGGAACAAATAGGTTTGTTTTTTTCTACTCCAGACGAATTATTTGAATTTTATTCAAATATTTGAATTATGTGCACCTTGACCATATGTGGTTTGCATCTATCATAACTGAATTATGCACCTACCATTTGGTTGCTGATTCGTACATTCTATTTATTATATTGGCAGGTACAATATGGTCTTCGGTCCTTTCACCGGCGTTGATAATCACCAAAAGTGCATTACGTTTGGTGCCGGTTTGTTACTTAAGGAGGATGTGGATTCCTACACTTGGCTTTTCACACGTTTCATGCATGCAATGGGACGTGAACCGACCTGCATTATTACAAACCAAGACTCAGCTATGCGCATTGCAATTGAGAAGGTTTTTTCAACTTCCAAACATCGGTGTTGTATGTGGCATATTATGTCAAAAGTGACACAGAAGGTAGGTCCGGTCTTAAGTAATAATCAAGCTTTTATGTCGTCATTGAATTCAATTGTGTGGAGTCATTATCTTGACACAACCCAGTTTGAAGATAAGTGGACAACTATCATGAAAGAATATGACTTGACAGCACATGATTGGTTTTGTCACATGTTTGAGTTGCGCAGATGGTGGATTCCTTCTTATTTTAGAGATACTTTTATGGCTGGTTTGCTTCGTACCACGTCGCGCTCTAAGAGTGAGAATTCCTTCTTTCGGGAATTTACTAACCCACACTTTAGCTTAGTTGAATTTTTAATGCAGTTTGAGAGTGCAATGGATGCACAGAGGCATAATAATGACAAATTGAATTCTGATTCGGAGTCTTACATTCCAGATCTCAAGACACCTTTAACAATAGAAAAGGCAGCCGCTGATGTTTTCACGCTCTCTGTTTTTTATGACCTGCAAACGGAAATATGTTCAGCTTGTTTTGCATGTCGCGTGTTACATCTTGATGGCCGTGATGGTGTATTTGACTATGAAATATGTGATGATCGGAATTTGGTGTTTAAATTTCAATTTGAAATTTCAGATATGAAGGCGGAGTGTAGTTGTAAATTCTTCCAGCGGATTGGTTTGGTTTGTCGTCACATCTTTCTTGTCTTAAAAGATTTGAAAGTTGAACAGATTCCAGAACATTTTGTAAATACCCGTTGGTGTAAGAAGGGTTTAATCAAACCGTTGTCCGAAATCTCTGATTCTGTATTTCAGCAAAATGTCACATTACAGGAGAATAAGATGTGTGTAAACTCTCTATGGTCTGATATATATGCATGCATGGCTCTTGTTGAAAATAACCCAAGTTACTTGCAACAGTGTTCAGGCATTATTAAAGATCAGAAAGAGATTCTTCTTTCCCTTCAGAGCGGGGTTGCACAGTCATCAACGAAGCAGTTAGTATTTGAGTCCTTTCATGGTTCCACTGCGCCTTATGTCATCATATTTCTTAGGTGTTGCCTTCCTGACTTTCTCAGATTTGGTCATCATATTTCTTGAATCCATGTACTTCACAAACATATTTATCTGCACAACAATAATTTAATTTATCACGTACAAAAATAATTACGACAGTGCACCTTACTCTAAGTACTAGTTACGTACATAATATTATTGCGTACCACTATTTGAGGCATTTCCCCGTATTTATCAATATTGCGCGCTCTAACAGATGAGCTATCAATGATATCCACACGCTTCAGCTTAGTATTCAGACAAAGTACATAGCAGTGATGCACTTGCATGATCGGGAAGAAAAACTGCACCAAAATAACCATTTTTTACAATTTTCAAATTAATATCAATGCATTATAATTCAATAAAACATGCATACCAAATCAAATTTTGAAAGTGCAATGTGGACTTTTATTGCTTCCAACCCAAACTCAATGGCTTCCACAAAAAGGGAGTAAGCACTGTCGGCACTCAATCCCAGGTCTGCCTGCGTCTCAAGCTACAACACAATTCCAAAGTACTTAAACTCAGCTGTAATATTTATACATTGTGTACTAAATACAATTTAAAATAAATAAACAAAACAATTAGTTATTTTTTAATGTGTACTTACACAGGGCAAGACTTTAGCAAATACTCTACTAGTAGACTCACTGCTTCGGTCTTTCTCTTTACAATTTAGCGTGAATGCCCAAGCATTGATTACACTTTCCTCAATGTGGCAACCATCCTTAATGCTCATCAGTTGTCCGCGGGTAAGCTTCAATTGGTTAAGGCCTTTGAAAATAACCTCATTCCTATACAGTTTGCATTCAATTAGTTATGTGCATGCACTAATATTTTCCCACATGTTTAAAGTAAAAATAAAATTTGGATTTCACAGTTCACTTACGCATCTCCATCAACGTCAAGAAGTATCCAACCGCCCATTGCGCGTTCAACTACGGTTAATGCATCACTTGGACCAATAACTCTTCTTAAGTAGGGTGATTTGATTGATGCTCCAGCTGTTTGTTTTCTTTTTAGCTTCCCCAATTCTTCTATCTCTACAATCTTCTGTTGGCATTAATGTAAAAAAAAATATTAACAGAAATAGTACTCTTCACTTTTCAAGCAAACAAAATATGCATACACCTTCCAGTTCATCTGCACTCAATCAAAACGTCACTCCTTTTTAAAGTTTTTTATTACCTTTCTGATTTCCGGCAAGGGATTGACATGTGAACTTAATTGACCCCCACCCGTTACCATTTCCTCATTTAAAACAAACTGCACACTGCCATCGGCTTTGTCCTTCCCCTTTTCATGTATATTGTTCTTCTCAAACCCCAGAAGAGCACCATCTCTTACTTCATTCGGTGCAACGTCTTGTGTGAGACCTATACTAAAGGTTGGTAGATCTTCCCTCATTTGAGGAATGTTTGTTCTCTTTATAACGTCCACCTCAGCGTGTGCTAAGATTTCAAGGTTGACTAGGTTCGACCAAAATACCTCCATCTCCTTGTCCATCTGTGTAGGTGTGGCAAAATCCTGAGAATGCTTCTGTAAAACAGCCATCAACATATTTGTCGCTTCACCTAACTCTTTGAACTCTTCACTTCCACGAAGTACATCGGAAGCTTCATCTAACATATTCATGATTTCAGTCGTTGTCTTAACAAATGTGTTGGTCTTATTAGCAAAGCGTTTCCGAACGTCCTGTAATTTGCAAAAAAAATGATAAATTATGTATTCGCTAACTTAGAAGCAACAATCTGGAAACGGAGGAGTCAAGCACACAAGAGTACACATAATTGCATATCAGAATAACTAATCTGCACATTAACTCCTTCATAAGCATGCTAGAATACAAATAAGTTCACCCCACATGTAGTCTTCTGTTTGCACATAAACACATTATTTTCCTCTACCTCTTATGCACCCGATGCTGTCTAGGGCTCTCCCACATCCTCTGTTTTGTCTTCAGCAGTGACACTTTTCCCGGTCTCTCGGGTGATTGTCATCTTCTCGTCTAGATACCCTAAACCAAATCCTCCAGCCTCTATTTCTTCTGATTCTCTCTCCCTCAATAACGGTGTGTTCCATTCTATTAGAGCCGGAACCTTCCTTGGAACGCTTCTTCTATATACCACCATTCTATCCACATATACAAAATATATGAATAAAAGAATTACTTCAACTTTATTAACGCTATTCATATGAATATTAACTTCATTAGAAGCACATCAAATTTTGCATACTCATTATTGATTTCCAGCTTTACCTTAAGTATTGTGCACATTGTTTTCCATCACAAAAAATATCACTTAATATGGCCTCAAATTTTGCATACTCATTACTTGACTGTAAATGCACTTTCAGAAACTACAATTCCTAACTAAATCACTAATTCATCAGTCTTATGAACAAATCTTAAATTCATGCACCACACCTTTTATAAAACTAGACCCAACCTAAATACCACACACTCTGCATATTCAAGTACTTTAATATGCATACTAACTTCATCACAATCACATCAAATCTTGCACACTCAACATTCATTTGCACCTTTAACTTATCTATTATGCACATTGTTTTCCATCACACACAATTCACTTAATGTGCCCTTAAATTTCATTTTCACGTAACTATGAATGCACTTTAATAAACTCGCATTAACAAACAAATCAACTTATTCATCATTCTTAAAGAACAAATCTTAAATACATGCACCACACCTTTTATAAAACAGGACCCTACCTAAATACCACACAAACTGCATATTGAACAACATTCATATCAAAATAGGATGAACTTACCATCAAGAAAATGAGCGGACCGGTGAATGCTTTTTCCTTTCCTTGAGCCCATTCCCTTTTCTTCTCAATTAGAACCGTTATCACGTATTCGCACCAATTTAAATCTTTAATTTTTGTTGTGTCCTTCAAATTGTTTATGAAGGAGCAGTTGATGTATCCGTTTCTTGTTTTCTCTATCAACGTAGATATAACAAGAATTATGAAGTTCCTTACAAACCAATCTCCTCCTTCCTCACATCTTAGCATTTCACGTTCCACCTCTAATGGAGTTACCTTATCTTTTCCACCAAAAGAAGCCATCCACCCATCCACCATTTCACTTTTCTCCCCTTTCCCCTTCTTTAACACTGCTGTTTGACCACGTGGAAATCCCAAAACCATCTCCACATCTTCTTCAGTGATGTGAACTTTCCTTCCTTTACCTATCTTCAGTGAACAACTAATTGGGTCGAAGTTGTCCACAATCCAATAACCAAGTTTAGAAGGCAACTCTTGGATTCCTAGTTCTAATAACAATCCAAAGCCCAGTTCATGCACTTGTTCTCGTTGTTTGTTAGACAACTTCTCCAAAGCATTCATCACAACATTCGGTGATGATCTTGTGTACAGGCTATGGTACTGCACCTTCAGCTCATTCAAAACAGCCTTCCTCTCCTTCTTTTTTGGTCTGCCCTCACATGCTCTATCGTTTTTCACCACTTATTTTGGTAAATTAACGAAGTCTTCATCACTGACAGCTTCTTCCCTTTCATTCAAGTCTTCCTCATTGTCCTCTTCGGTATCAGGCACCACCACATCCTTAAGTTTTTCATTACACACTTCCCTCTCCTTATTTAGTCTTCCACTCCTCCTTCTTTCGCTACTTTCTTGCACACCGCTTCTGCTTCCACGAGCACTTTTAGATCCTGCACATTCAAATTAACAGTTCATTGAAAATGGCACTACATGCATGAGCACATCATTTTAGTATTATTTGCATCGTTTTAATTCTAATTCACTTCGTAGTATATGTATTTCAAGTGCATAAAATTTAATAAAAGTTCACATCTAGGAATGACATTTGACCAACACATAGTGGGGACAGTAGGTTGTAATCAAACCTTCAACTGGGCCACTCCTTGATTTCTCCGTTGCAACACCTTTTGCCTTTTCCTTTTTCAACATTCTCTCAACCTCTTTTTGCAACAATTCAAGACCCAAAGTGTCTTCTACAAATGAACCTGTATTTGAGGATAATTCTTTCTCATTAATACACCATAAACTATTCAATACAATGAATATTTACTATAACTGACCTTGGAATTCATGTCTGGTTTTGCTCCTAATTTCCTGTAGCTGCATGCTCAATTCCTTTTGTTTTTCAAGCTTAGAATGCAACTGCATGAGCCGACTAATATTGTCTCCTAAAATTTTAATCAAATCTGACACTCAAATTTAATAGTACACACAATTGAAGCAGTGAAAGTATAAATTTACTAACCATCACAGTCATACATCAATTGTACTTGTTTCCCCTTATGAATCACCTTCTTTTTCTTTGCCATACTACTCCCAGATGGTGCTGCTTTCTTTCTCTTTTGTACAACTGTTTGGTGGTTTTGTCCAGTTCCTAATTAGTTTGTTAGATTACTTTGTACACTGTCATGAATATGCACACCAAACTACATTCATGTGCATCTTAACTCCTTGTTGAAAAAACAATGCTACGATTAATGATATGCCGCACATAATGCGATCAATAGCATATTCAAATACACCCACTGCTTAATTCAAAACAAAATACATATTCCACTACAATCATCTGCATCTTAAGTACTTCTCTAAGATATCAGATATGCCATGAATGTTTACCAACATTATAAGCACCTATAAACAATTTCTAATGCACTTACCGTTTCTCTTTGCATAACAACCAATCTTCATCTGCATATTAATTCCATCACCCAAAAAATGAATATGCATTTGAAAACAAACCCTGTCTGCATTTATTTCACAGTTCAATTGCATCTTTATTTAATTTCTTGTGCACAATAACAATCTAAGTTATTTCTAAGTTTTTTCATCCACACCCAACAATTTTGTTTTATCTGCATTTTAACTACCATACACAACTTCCTCAAACACAAGTCAATTGCACCTTTAACTACTTTATTTTGCCCCAAGCAATGAACAAATAAACTATTTACTTTCACCCTTGATTACTTCTAAGTTGCCTCAACTGCATCCCACCTATCTGTTGGATATATTTAATTGTGAATCAAGTTGGTCATAGATTAGATTTATATTTAATCCTTGTATAGTGCATAAATTAGATAGAAATCAGGCCAAGTGTTAGGCCCATTTAAACAGGCCAAAAGCTTGGTACGCCTAACCTAAACCTCACCTATAAAAAGAGAGCCGAGGTTTAGGAAAAGGCTGAACGTCGTACTTATTATTCATAGCCTTACGCTTATTATTCTGTTGTACGTTCCACGGTTTATCAAAGAAGGTTTTACGGTGATTCATTCTGTGTTCATCTTTACGTTTAATCTTCCTTGTTAGATCGATTATTCATTGCTGTTACAGAAACAGGGACTAACAATTGGTATCAGAGCCGATCGAGAACGATCAGAAGAACTCCTGCAGAATACTCTGTTTTTGTTAACGTAGTTCATTCTGTCGATTTTTTGCTCTGTAATTTTGTTTCTTGTTCAAAAGTTGTAAAAGTTACACCTTTGGAATCGCCTTTTCAAAGCGATCAAAGGGTATACTTCAGTTTGTGTTTTACGCAATTTTAGATTTCGAGATATCTCGAGCTAGGCATCTCGACATCCTACTTCTTCACATGTTCTGCTACGTTTTTCGAGCTGAAAATTTTACCAGAAGATCTCGACATTCAACTCTACAGGAAACTATCTTCAGATTTTGTTTATCTGATTTTTACAGGTTGCAGGATTTCGACATTGAGGATTTCGACATCTAGGATTTCGAAATCTTGATTTCGAAAAAAGGATTCGACATCTGGTCTCGACATTTGACTTATCAGATTAAGATTTCGAGAGATTAACTTCTCGACATTTCAAATCTCGAGATCAGCATCTCGAAATTTGAAACCTCGAGATCCCTAATCTCGAGATCCTTAATCTCGAGCCCAAATCTCGATACCGGGCCTCCTTTATCGAAATCTGAGATTTCGATATTCAGATCTCGACATCTGATTTTTCGAGATTCTGCCTCTAAAAATCTTTTGATCAATTTTCTCGAACGGTCAGTTTAGTACAGCAATGGGTTCAAAATACAATGCACAAGGGAACAGCAGTACCCCTCCTAGCCTCAGGAAGGGAGAATATCAAATGTGGAGGAACAGATTTCCAAACTTCCTCGAGCACAAAGAGAACTCTTCTGCAATGCTCGAATCTTTGCTTGAAGGACCAGCTGAACTCTTGATTTCAGTTGGTGGAGATCCAGAGAACAATCCTCCTATTTTTCCAGAAATAAGGAGAAAGGTGCCGTCTGAATACACAGAAGCTGACAAGCTCAGACTTCGTGGTGATCTTATGGCCAAAACGTACCTCCTTCAAGCAATACCAAATGAGGTTTATGTTCTCATAGATAGCATGCAGACAGCTAAGGAAATGTGGGATGAAATAGAGAAGCTGCTACAAGGCACAAGCATCAGCCTCAAAACAAAGAAGACTACGATTCACATCGCTTATGACTCCTTCAAAGCAGGTCCAGGAGAACCATTGAATGAGACTTACAACAGACTTGTTCAACTGGTAAATGAACTCAGAAAGATCAAAGTATTCAGGTCCAATCTGGAACTGAATATTAGATGTTTATCCAGCCTGCATCCTGCATGGGAAAAGACAGTGAAGGATGTTAGATCTCGGATAGATTTGGACGAAATTGACCTCTGCACACTCTATGAACATCTGAAACAATTCGTCAACGAGGTTGCCTGTGCTGAGGATCATCACACCACAAACCCCTTAGCTCTAGTAATGGAGGCTCAGCCAAGAAGAACAACCACTTCACTAAAGAAGAAAAAGAAGAAGGTGGTGGTTGAATCAGATGATGATGAGAGCGATGATGACAAATCTGATCTAGAGGCTGAGCTAGCTGACTTACAGAAGAAGATGGCACTGCTGGCCAAAAGATTTGCTAAGAAAAACACCTCCTCCAACAGGCTAAGAACTTCCTCCTCAAACTACAAGCAGAAGAACCATGATCAAGGATCTTCTAGGAAGGCATCATCAGCAGAAGAAGTTCCTAAATGCTATAATTGTGGCAAGCCTGGACATGTGATCAAAGATTGCCGCCTCCCAAAGAAGAAAGATGCTAACTTCTACAAGCAGAAGATGTTGTGGAATAAGCAGAAAATGCTGATGGTGCAGAAAGAAGAAGAAACCTCTGCCATGATTGCTGAGAATGAGAACTGGGCAGAAGATTCTTCTGAGGAGGAGGAGGAGGAAGACAACTATGCCCTTATGGCACGTGTGGAAGGAGATGAAAGAAAGGGTGATGCTACAATCCCCGAAGGCGAGTGCACAACAAGCTCTGTAAGTACCTCCCATACTTCTTTAAATAATCAAATGCAGTCCTTACTTGAAAAGGACAATCTAATCAAAGAACTAAAGGAGAGACTAGACAATAATCATAGAGTTCTGAAACAGAATCTAGACCAAAAGTCTTCCTTAAGTGTTCAACTTGAAATTGCAAAAGATCAAGTCAAAAAGGTGTCCTCAGATCTTGAAAGCTTTGAACTTAAGATAGTTGAATTAACTAAGAAATTTGAGGACAGTGAACGGGAAAAAAGCACAGCAAAGGCTGAATGCGATTTTTTGCATAACAAAAGAAGAACGCTTTTAAATAAAGTAAAAGAACTAGAAGATCTAGCTGCTAGAAGAGGTCAATCTGAACAAACTGTTTTTCTGCTTAACAGCAAACAAAAGGATGACCGATTCTACAATGCTAAAACAGGACTGGGCATAACCAACCCACGTAATCTTAAGAAAGTTAATTGCCTTCAATTCTATAACAAAGATTACATGGGACTAGGGTTTGGCGAGAAAATGTATTTTCGAAGTGATGAAGATTATGCTGAAGCAGAAGAAGAAAAGAGAAAGAAACCAAAACCTGCGATTTCTTGTGATTATCCCTCTGTAAATGAAAAACAACTTTCAGAAGAAAAACCTACTTCCTGCTTTAGTGAATGCCTAGATCCTTATGCTAAAGATATTCCTCACATAGGACACCCTCTAGACCCTCCCCCAAGAGTTGGTATTGCTAAAACTGGTGAGGAACCATGTATTTTTCCCATGGCTCAAAAGCTCAAAAACCTACAAAAAACTCTTGATAACGAGAGAGAGAGAGATTTGAAACTGAAAAGAAAGGTTTTGAGCGCAACTGGCAGGAACTTCTTCAAAAATTTAATGATTTGAGTGAGCAGTTTCATGCTAAAACAGACCCTTCTACGACCAAGCCTGACAGCTCACACACCTCACATGAGAAAAACAATGCTTTTAAAGGTTCATCCACTCATCTCTCTTCTCCTTTGCTTACAGGGAATGAAGTGAATAAGGAAGGAGAAGAGAAGAATGAGTGAAGGAAAAAGAGGAAGGAAATCGCAGATGGCAAAAAGAAAGTTTTTGAGAATAATGCCAGCCCTAGATCTAGTTCAATTTTTTACTCAAAAGTTAATTGTAATTCTGTCTCTACAAAGCAAACTTCTAGTAGTTCAGTCTTGAGTCCCAAGCTGAATATTTCTGAGACATCTTCTAGACAAAGTTCTATTTATAATACAAGTGTTGCTTATGGTTATTCTGTTCCAGATCCCCATAATTATGAATGTGATATGAATGTTGTTAAATCTAAGCCTTCCAGAAAGCTTAAACCTGAAAAAGAAACCAAGAAAGGAACTTCTAAGGGAACGTTTTGTATTCCTGATATGAAATATGCCCTTAGAGTTCATTCTAGGAAACATATTAATCGGCTTTCTAAGGAGGAGATTTTCAAAACCAAACTTTACAAACAACCGTTCAATCACAAAGCACCTGTCTACTCTCCTCCTGAACCTAAAATGAAAAGATGGGTCCCCAAGATAAGACCCGTCAAAACTGAAACTGAGAGGTGGGTCCCCAAGATAAGACCTACCAAAACTGAAACAGATAGGTGGGTCCCAAAGATGAGACCTACCAAAACTAAAACAGATAGGTGGGTCCCCAAACGAAGACCCATCATAACCGCAACTGAAAGGTGGGTTCCCAAACTTAGACCCACAAGGACTAAAATGGAAAGGTGGGTTCACAACATCAGACCCACCAAAATGGAAATTGCTAGGTGGACTCCAAAAACCAGACACACTGCAAAAGCAGATCTGGCTATTGGAAAGCCCATCAAAGATAGATCTTTTGTTGAAAGAGCAGCTGACCTTGGATCACTGCTCAAAGCAAGATTTAAAAAGGTGTTTCTTGATAATAAGGAAGGACCCACTCCAAGTTGGGTACCTAAACCTATTTGATTGTTTTGCAGGACGGTCATGTGTGGCACTTAGACTCAGGATGCTCAACCCACATGACCGGAATAAAGCACCTTTTGAGCAACTACACCAACTGCTACGGAGGAAATGTCAGATTCGGGAATGACGCCTCATCTCCTATCCTTGGGTATGGGGACGTCGTATGTGCCAGTGTCACAATAAAAGATGTTTCTTTCGTCAAAGGGCTCAAACACAACTTACTAAGCATTGGACAATTCTGTGACAGCGGGATGGAAGTGAGGTTCTTTGCAAAACAATGCTGTGTTCTTGACAGCACAGGGAATACATTATTAACGTGATACAGAACATCAAATCTGTACACTATTGATCTGAAAAGCGTCCAATCCACCACTTCCATCTGTCTGCTGTCCAAAGCTTCAACTGAACAGAACAACCTATGGCACAGACGTCTCTCCCATCTGAACTTCAAACATCTATCAACCTTGTCCTCCAAGAAACTTGTCAAGGGGCTTCCTCTGCTAAAGTCTTCCGCTGAAAATCACTGTAGTGCCTGCAAAATGGGAAAAATGACGCGAAGCTCCCACAAGTCAAAAACCGAACCTTCATCTACTCATCAGTTGCAGCTAATACACATGGATCTGTGTGGACCTATGAGAGTACAAAGCATCAATGGTCGCAAATACACTCTGGTGATCGTTGATGAATTCTCTAGGTATACATGGACAAAATTTCTCCGATCAAAAGACGAAGCTGCGGAAAACATTATGACCTTTATCAGAACGATCCAGAAACTGCTACAGCACAGTGTTCGAATTGTGAGAACTGAAAATGGTACCGAGTTTAAAAATCAGACTCTCACTGAGTTCTATGAATCACTCGGTATCACTCAGCAATTTGCAGCAGCTAAAACTCCCCAGCAGAACGGAGTTGTTGAGAGAAAGAACAGAACCCTTGTTGAAGCAGCACGCACCATGTTAATTCAATCAAGACTGCCTCACTTCATGTGGGCAGAGGCAAACAATACTGCGTGCTTCACTCAGAACAGAACCTTCATCCACAAGCGCTTCGACAAGACTCCTTATGAGATCCTATTCAACAAAACTCCTGATATTTCTTTCCTCAAGGTTTTTGGCTGCAAGTGCTTCATACTCAATGATCGGACAGAGAGAAGTAAGCTGGATCCCAAAGCCAGAGAAGGCGTGTTCATTGGCTACTCACTGCAATCCAAAGCTTACCGAGTCTATCTCAGATACAAGCGGACTGTCATCGAGAGTGTAAACGTTACATTCTATGAAATGGCAGACTTTGCTATTGAACATCTCCAGACCGATCCATCCACTGCTGTACCAGTAGCTTCTGATAAAGCTGAACCAAACACCGAACACGACGATGTGATTCTCGACTCTCTCTTTAGAAACTTTTACGAGAACTCACAATCTCCACCTCCTGCATACACTCCAGAGTCAACATCAACTTCAACAGCAGAGATTCCGCTTCTCACAGGACCAGATGACGTACCATCCACACCCTCAACCCCTCAAACCAATCCCAGAGGTGTGGATGATCACGGCTTTGCCATAAGTCCGGAATCATCTCCACTACACACCACAGCTGCCCCAGAGCCTTCAAACTCATATCAGGACTCAGATCAACCAATATTTACTCCAACTCCTCTAGCTCATGAGAGGAAGTGGACGAGAGCACATCCTGTTGAACAGATAATAGGTGATCCAAGTCAAGGTGTGCGAACAAGATCAGCAACAACAAATGAATGTCACTATGCATGCTTTCTAAGCAAAAATGAACCATCCAAAGTCTCAGAGGCACTCGCTGATCCAGATTGGGTGATTGCCATGCAAGATGAGCTCAATCAGTTTGACAGACTAGATGTGTGGACACTCGTGCCTAAACCCCCTCAGAAAACCATCATTGGCACTAAATGGGTGTTCAAGAACAAGAAGGACGAAGAAGGCATAGTGATACGCAACAAGGCACGACTGGTCGCTAAAGGATATAATCAGCAAGAGGGCATAGACTATGATTAAACATTTGCACCCGTAGCAAGAATTGAAGCAATCCGCCTTTTTCTTGCGTACGCGGCCCACAAGAACTTTACTGTCTTTCAAATGGACGTCAAGACTGCCTTTCTGAATGGAGTCTTGGAAGAAGAAGTCTATATCGCTCAGCCCGAAGGATTCGTAGATCCCAAATATCCCGACCATGTGTACAAGCTAAAGAAAGCTCTGTATGGGTTAAAACAGGCACCAAGAGCTTGGTATGATGCATTAACCGAATTTCTGGTTGATTCAGGTTTCTCAAAAGGGAAGATTGATACCACACTTTTCATCAAGCGACAGAAGTCTGACATCATCCTGATTCAGATCTATGTTGATGACATTATCTTCGCCTCCTCTAATCCACGTCTGTGCAAACACTTTGAGAAACTGATGAAAACCAAGTTCGAGATGAGCATGATGGGAGAACTGAATTTCTTCCTAGGCCTGCAAGTAAGACAACTCTCTGACGGCATTTTCATCAATCAGTCAAAGTATATTCTGGAAATGCTTAAGAGATTCAACATTGATGGCAAATCTTCCATGACGACCCCCATGTCTCCAAACAACAAACTGGACTCAGACCCCTCCGGGAAGCAAGTTGATGCTACAAACTACAGGGCCATCATTGGATCTTTGCTATATCTCATGTCAAGCAGGCCTGACATTGTCTTCTCCACATGCTTATGTGCACGCTTTCAGGCAAATCCGAAGGAATCCCATCTGACCGTCGTTCGAAGAATTCTGAGATATCTCAAAGGCACTGTGAATCTAGGCCTTTGGTATCCCAAGCACTCAGGTTTTGACCTAGTCGGATATTCGGATGCTGACTTTGCTGGTTGCCGGATGGACCGCAAAAGCACATTGGGAGCAGTCCAATTCTTGGGCGATATGTTAGTCTGCTGGTCTTCCAAGAAACAGAACTGTGTGTCAACATCTACGGCCGAGGCAGAATACGTCGCGGCTGCTAGCTGTTGTTCACAAATATTATGGATGAAGACCCAGCTAAAGGACTACGGTTACACTCTCCGCCATATCCCAATCTACAGTGACTCACAAAGCGCCATAGCCATCACCAGCAACCCGGTTCATCACTCCCGCACCAAACACATCGACATGCGCTATCATTTCATCAAGGATCATGTGGAGAAAGGAGACATTGACATGTATTTTGTAAGCTCAGAGCTCTAACTGGCTGACTTGTTCACTAAGGCATTGGATGAAAAACGATTCCAGTTCCTAGTCTCCAAGTTGGGCATGTTGAACCTCGAGCCCGTTTAATTATGTCTCCACTGATCTAAAAAGTGTGTGTGTGTGGGACTTGTAAAAAGTGTGTGTGTGGGATTTGTAAATAGTGTGTGTGCGTTGCATGTGTTGAGGGGGAGAAAACCAGAAAAATAACAAAAAATAGTGTGCGTGTGTTGCATGTGTTGAGTGTGTGTGAAAAATCAAAAATAACAAAAAATAGTGTGCGTGTGTTGCATGTGTTGAGGGGGAGAAAACCAGAAAAATAACAAAAAATAGTGTGCGTGTGTTGCATGTGAGCGTTTTTTTTTGGGTATCCAAATCGAGAGGGAGATTTTTTTTGCGAGGGCCAAATCTTTCAAAAAGCCCTTTAAAACCCTGATCTCTGTTTTCGGGCCAAACTACCACGCTTTTCGAAAAAGCCCACAATCTTCGCGTATAAAAGGCTCCCGAGAACCCTGAAGTTTCTTCATTCTCTCATTCCCGTCTCTACCTTCTCAGAGCTCTCGAGATTTTTTAATCTATCTCCCTCCTCTCTAATCCTTCTCCCGTTTCTCGCCTTCTCAACTAAGGTAGTCCAACATCTCATTCTTATTCATCAGGGTTTTCGAACAATCAAAACAAAGGAACTCTCTTGACTCTGTTTCACAAAATCTCGCACACGATCGATGAACTTGGATCTGTTAATTTTTTCTGTATTTTTGTGATTGTATTCTTGCAGGTGGCTTCGTCATTGTCGTCGAAAGGCAAAACGTCTCGATTTCTTCAGTTTTAAAGCTCAGGATCTTGCTCTCGTCGTTTGAACTTCGTGACGAGATCTCGAGATTTAAAACTCGAGATTGAGATCTCGAGATTTAAACTCGAGATTGAGATCTCGAGATTTAAAACTCGAGATTGAGATCTCGAGATTTAAAACTCGAGATTGAGATCTCGAGATTTAAAACTCGAGATTGAGATCTCGAGATTTAAAACTCGAGATTGAGATCTCGAGATTTAAAACTCGAGATTGAGATCTCGAGACTTAAAACTCGAGATTGAGATCTCGAGATTTAAAACTCGAGATTGAGATCTCGAGATTTAAAACTCGAGATTGAGATCTCGCGTTTTAAATTTCGAGATTGAGATCTCGAGATTTAAACCTCGAGATTGAGATCTCGAGATTTAAACCTCGAGATACGGTTTTCGAGCTTTTGCCTTAGCCGATTTTGACCACCACCTGCACTCCACTTTTCAAAACCAAACCAAACAACAGTTCATCTAATTTCAGGAAACCAAAAATAAAAATGGACTTTTGCACTGACCCATGTTTTCCACAGCTCATTATGGCAGGTACACAAAAGAGACATAACATTGACGACGCCATCTACCCACAAGATAGGTGGGTCAAGGTGCTGGACAACAACTTTCAGCTGGATCTGACTGTCTTCAAGTGTCAGGATCCAGTCATCCCCGGGATTCTGAAGCGCCACTATCTCTGGACCGCCTTCCACAAATCAAAATCGGTGCCAGAAATCTACCTCCAACAAGTATGGGGACATATGCGTACCGAGTCAACAAAAGACCGCACCAAAATCCTCACAAAGCTCAACAACATGAGGATTGTCGTGACTCCAGCAACCCTACGCTCTACACTGGCGCTCCCCGAACATGACAGCTACGATCTTCTTCCTTCTATTCCGGATCTTCTCAAAGATGTCGCGGCTTTGGGTTATGACTCTCTACTACCAAAACTGTCGAACTTCAATGGAGCATACCTTTATCGTCCCTGGAAGAGCCTATTCGGGCTAGTCAACAAGTGCCTCGCTCCAAAGCATGCCGGACTGGACAAATGCAACAAGCAAATACTCTGCGTCTTCCACGGCATCGCATATAACAAAAAGTATGACATGGCTCAGCTCTTCTTCTCAGAGCTAATGGACCTGGTAAAAGCCAAAGAGAAAAACAGGTCAGGCACCATTCCATACGCCAGGTGGTTGGGGCTGATCATCCATGACTGCATGACCGCAAACACATCCATTCCCAGACGTACTGATGATCCACACTTCATAGCTCCAAAGCTCCAATACTTCAAAGCTGATAAGAAAGCAGCTCAAGGCCTGCGGATTCCGGATGCTCTGCTCAACCTGGCAAATCAGTCAAATCCAATCATCGTCGCATACAAGGAAAACCTTGAGAGAACAGTCCCTATTGTTCAGCAAAACCCATCTGGACCTACCCAGGGGACTAAACTGAGAGTAAGTAAGGGTCCCAAGAGCGCCCCAAAGCCACAGAAGCCAGTGGCACGTCGGCCCGATGAAGGAGAGTCCGATGAATCTCTCGAGAGGACTCGGACAACTGAGGGCAAACCGACGAACGCTGAGGAATCTGCTGATGACTCGCTCAGCTCGGCCCACAAAGAGGCTGACGACGAGGCTTCCGATAGCGTGGCCAGAAGTGACAACGATAATGATGATAATGACGATGATGTTGACGATGTGGACCACACTTTTTCTCTCATCCAAAAGGGTAAGCTGCCTATTGAATCTCCTCCGAAGAAAATCACCGCTGAGGATGCAGCCCCCATTATTGCTACACGCCCCAAAGAGCTCGTCATCAAAACCACGGCGGCCAGTCACAATATAGCAAGTGCTACCGGCATCGTCAGGGAGCAGCGCATCAAAGCGAAAAATGATGCTCCACAGTCACTCAACTCCAAGAAGCGAAGCCTCGTCAAAAGACACCTTGTTCACGAGGACGAAATGCATATCTTCGCCGATTGTCAACCCTTCATTAATATAAGCCGAGCTGAATCTTTAAGTGCAGGAGCCAATCTTTTCGGTTCCCGGGTAGAAGTCGCAGCATCTGGCTCAACTGCGCAAGCACAGCCTTCTTCTAGCCACTCGATAGCCTCCCAACTGGCTATTGTTTCAAAACAACGGGACTCACCCACCTCTCTGGTTCCCTCTGAACCAGTCGAGCGAATTAGTGGCCAACAGCCCGAGGTCACCACCACTTCCTTGAGCACATCGAGTCTAGGTGTCACACTCCCTACATTTTCTAATTTTTCTAGGACACCTACACTATTCATCGCACATACAGGTGCACGCATCCTGGAAGCAACGACCAGAGTACCAACGATGACGGTCGGAAGCCCTGCTACGCCCACAATGACTCCATCATTGAATGCAGGCCACACATCAGCTCTCTTCACTGATGCTGTGACAACAGTTACAACCCCTGTAACTGAACATCTCACTACCGAAGACGTCACCGTTCTTATGCACCGTTTCTTGGATTCCACCATTAAGCCATGGGTGCAACAAGCATTTACCGCTTGGGCACAAGAATCCAAGACCACCCCGGCAGTGCATAGTGAACACAGCCAGCCTGAACCACACCCATCACCTTCTCACTCCAAATCTCAAACCTCTCCAGTCATCTCCGCCACCTCCACCAAAGTCCATAGCCCTATCTCTTATCGGGGAACCCATGATACAGAACAAGTATCATCCCCACACCCGACCACACCTCCCATCGAACTACTATCCCAACCCTTCGAAGTCCTGGCATCGATCTTGCTGGATCATCTCCTAAACATACCCCACACTGACCTCACTCCCTACCAGCAAGGCGTCCTTACTGCCCTTCTCGCTACTCCGGACACCAAGGGCACCTGCCGTGAAAGTCCCCGTGGTCGCAAACGTTCACATGAGGATCCCGATGATCCGGAACCTCATGAGGGGGAGAACAAGAGGCCACGGATACTCGAGCAAGGTGCCTCTACCACTCATAGCCCCCAAACCGAACAACCTGAGACTTTCATCAACCAACCACCACCCTCCCCTTGCCAAAACCAAGCCTATCTCTCTAGCGTGGTCGAGCTAGACAAAACATCCCGAGGCGTATCTCCCAGAGATACTGTTCGAGGAGGGGATGGAAGTCCTGATGATGCTACCACTGGTACATCCTTCACATCAGGCCATCAGTTGGAACCTAGTTCTAAGCTGATGTCAACGGGCAATCCAAGTGAACCCGGTAGTGCTACCAAGGAACAATCACCGCCTCAAAAGCAGCAAAGAGTTCCATACATCCCCCCAGGCAAAGACATCCATGATGCACTGGAGGAGGCGGTGATATACGAAAAATGGTCGAGACAATGGACAGAATGGGATGATCTTCGGAATGAGGCTGAACAAGAGGACATGCAAAGAAACTGGTGGCTACGAGAGCTTATTAACAAATGCTCTGAAGATATCATTATGCTCGAGGACGATGAACGCAAGGAAGGGGAGAACTACAAGGAATCCCAGAAAGCTCTTGAATCGGTCGTAAGACAATCAGCGGGAAGACTTCCCAAGACAGAGAAACCCTGGGACAACGTTCGCATCAAAGCCCCCTTCCAAGAAGAAATCAGAGAGCATATCTGGCGTAAACCAGACAAAGTCAAGACACTGAACGAACTGAAGCTAAGAGGCCTTACTCACTTGAAAGGAAAGCAGGCAGGAGGTCATCTGCATATGTTGCTACAAAGGTCAACCGGTACACAGAGAGAACTGATGGAACAAGATCTGAAGTCGAATATTCTCCCGATTCATCAAATTCTGCAAGTGAAGGCTGAAGACTACCATGGAGTAACATTCTACACTTACAGACTTCAACGCACCGATGGGAGCGAATTTACTTGTCAAGAGAACGACTTCATCATGCTGAAACCGGATGACATCTACCAAATGCTCATGGCCTACAGATACCTTCCAGTCAGGCAGAGCATAGTATACAGCGAAGGCCTCGCAGCTATCAAGAGATTCATGCTTAGACAAATCCGAGTACACTCTTCACATGACCTACAGATGGCTATTGAATGCAATCTAAAGAAGACAAATCTGACAAAGCCAAGACTGTATGGTCCAGAACTTGAAGATTTCCCAGCCTACCACATCTTCTTCACACCGCCAGCAGTCACCTATCTGAACCACAAGAACGAAAAGCGTCTGATGGTAGTCAGTGAAATCGAGAAGTACTGCGACGGAACACTGAAGATAATCAGAGAGCAGATTCTACAGATGAAGGCAAAGCTGGAAGAAAATCTTCAAGAGGCATCGTCTTATGTTCAAAAGGAACACTCTACTGTAGAGACAATTTTAAAGGCCATTGACGATCGCCTCGAAAAGAGAAATGTGCTGAGGCAGTATGAACATGCACTTGGTTTGAGGAAGCACTACTTCAAATCACAGAAGCAATAAGAGAATGGCACTTGATCACAAAGGGGGAGATTGTTGGAGATATTTAATTGTGAATCAAGTTGGTCATAGATTAGCTTTATATTTAATCCTTGTATAGTGCATAAATTAGATAGAAATCAGGCCAAGTGTTAGGCCCATTTAAACAGGCCAAAAGCCTGGTACGCCTAACCTAAACCTCGCCTATAAAAAGAGAGCCGAGGTTTAGGAAAAGGCTGAACGTCGTACTTATTATTCATAGCCTTACGCTTATTATTCTGTTGTACGTTCCACGGTTTATCAAAGAAGGTTTTACGGTGATTCATTCTGTGTTCATCTTTACGTTTAATCTTCCTTGTTAGATCGATTATTCATTGCTGTTACAGAAACAGGGACTAACAATTGGTATCAGAGCCGATCGAGAACGATCAGAAGAACTCCTGCAGAATACTCTGTTTTTGTTAACGTAGTTCATTCTGTCGATTTTTTGCTCTGTAATTTTGTTTCTTGTTCAAAAGTTGTAAAAGTTACACCTTTGGAATCGCCTTTTCAAAGCGATCAAAGGGTATACTTCAGTTTGTGTTTTACGCAATTTTAGATTTCGAGATATCTCGAGCTAGGCATCTCGACATCCTACTTCTTCACAGGTTCTGCTACGTTTTTCGAGCTGAAAATTTTACCAGAAGATCTCGACATTCAACTCTACAGGAAACTATCTTCAGATTTTGTTTATCTGATTTTTACAGGTTGCAGGATTTCGACATTGAGGATTTCGACATCTAGGATTTCGAAATCTTGATTTCGAGAAAAGGATTCGACATCTGGTCTCGACATTTGACTTATCAGATTAAGATTTCGAGAGATTAACTTCTCGACATTTCAAATCTCGAGATCAGCATCTCGAAATTTGAAACCTCGAGATCCCTAATCTCGAGATCCTTAATCTCGAGCCCAAATCTCGATACCGGGCCTCCTTTATCGAAATCTGAGATTTCGATATTCAGATCTCGACATCTGATTTTTCGAGATTCTGCCTCTGAAAATCTTTTGATCAATTTTCTCGAACGGTCAGTTTAGTACAGCAATGGGTTCAAAATACAATGCACAAGGGAACAGCAGTACCCCTCCTAGCCTCAGGAAGGGAGAATATCAAATGTGGAGGAACAGATTTCCAAACTTCCTCGAGCACAAAGAGAACTCTTTTGCAATGCTCGAATCTTTGCTTGAAGGACCAGCTGAACTCTTGATTTCAGTTGGTGGAGATCCAGAGAACAATCCTCCTATTTTTCCAGAAATAAGGAGAAAGGTGCCGTCTGAATACACAGAAGCTGACAAGCTCAGACTTCGTGGTGATCTTATGGCCAAAACGTACCTCCTTCAAGCAATACCAAATGAGGTTTATGTTCTCATAGATAGCATGCAGACAGCTAAGGAAATGTGGGATGAAATAGAGAAGCTGCTACAAGGCACAAGCATCAGCCTCAAAACAAAGAAGACTACGATTCACATCGCTTATGACTCCTTCAAAGCAGGTCCAGGAGAACCATTGAATGAGACTTACAACAGACTTGTTCAACTGGTAAATGAACTCAGAAAGATCAAAGTATTCAGGTCCAATCTGGAACTGAATATTAGATGTTTATCCAGCCTGCATCCTGCATGGGAAAAGACAGTGAAGGATGTTAGATCTCGGATAGATTTGGACGAAATTGACCTCTGCACACTCTATGAACATCTGAAACAATTCGTCAACGAGGTTGCCTGTGCTGAGGATCATCACACCACAAACCCCTTAGCTCTAGTAATGGAGGCTCAGCCAAGAAGAACAACCACTTCACTAAAGAAGAAAAAGAAGAAGGTGGTGGTTGAATCAGATGATGATGAGAGCGATGATGACAAATCTGATCTAGAGGCTGAGCTAGCTGACTTACAGAAGAAGATGGCACTGCTGGCCAAAAGATTTGCTAAGAAAAACACCTCCTCCAACAGGCTAAGAACTTCCTCCTCAAACTACAAGCAGAAGAACCATGATCAAGGATCTTCTAGGAAGGCATCATCAGCAGAAGAAGTTCCTAAATGCTATAATTGCGGCAAGCCTGGACATGTGATCAAAGATTGCCGCCTCCCAAAGAAGAAAGATGCTAACTTCTACAAGCAGAAGATGTTGTGGAATAAGCAGAAAATGCTGATGGTGCAGAAAGAAGAAGAAACCTCTGCCATGATTGCTGAGAATGAGAACTGGGCAGAAGATTCTTCTGAGGAGGAGGAGGAGGAAGACAACTATGCCCTTATGGCACGTGTGGAAGGAGATGAAAGAAAGGGTGATGCTACAATCCCCGAAGGCGAGTGCACAACAAGCTCTGTAAGTACCTCCCATACTTCTTTAAATAATCAAATGCAGTCCTTACTTGAAAAGGACAATCTAATCAAAGAACTAAAGGAGAGACTAGACAATAATCATAGAGTTCTGAAACAGAATCTAGACCAAAAGTCTTCCTTAAGTGTTCAACTTGAAATTGCAAAAGATCAAGTCAAAAAGGTGTCCTCAGATCTTGAAAGCTTTGAACTTAAGATAGTTGAATTAACTAAGAAATTTGAGGACAGTGAACGGGAAAAAAGCACAGCAAAGGCTGAATGCGATTTTTTGCATAACAAAAGAAGAACGCTTTTAAATAAAGTAAAAGAATTAGAAGATCTAGCTGCTAGAAGAGGTCAATCTGAACAAACTGTTTTTCTGCTTAACAGCAAACAAAAGGATGACCGATTCTACAATGCTAAAACAGGACTGGGCATAACCAACCCACGTAATCTTAAGAAAGTTAATTGCCTTCAATTCTATAACAAAGATTACATGGGACTAGGGTTTGGCGAGAAAATGTATTTTCGAAGTGATGAAGATTATGCTGAAGCAGAAGAAGAAAAGAGAAAGAAACCAAAACCTGCGATTTCTTGTGATTATCCCTCTGTAAATGAAAAACAACTTTCAGAAGAAAAACCTACTTCCTGCTTTAGTGAATGCCTAGATCCTTATGCTAAAGATATTCCTCACATAGGACACCCTCTAGACCCTCCCCCAAGAGTTGGTATTGCTAAAAATGGTGAGGAACCATGTATTTTTCCCATGGCTCAAAAGCTCAAAAACCTACAAAAAACTCTTGATAACGAGAGAGAGAGAGATTTGAAACTGAAAAGAAAGGTTTTGAGCGCAACTGGCAGGAACTTCTTCAAAAATTTAATGATTTGAGTGAGCAGTTTCATGCTAAAACAGACCCTTCTACGACCAAGCCTGACAGCTCACACACCTCACATGAGAAAAACAATGCTTTTAAAGGTTCATCCACTCATCTCTCTTCTCCTTTGCTTACAGGGAATGAAGTGAATAAGGAAGGAGAAGAGAAGAATGAGTGAAGGAAAAAGAGGAAGGAAATCGCAGATGGCAAAAAGAAAGTTTTTGAGAATAATGCCAGCCCTAGATCTAGTTCAATTTTTTACTCAAAAGTTAATTGTAATTCTGTCTCTACAAAGCAAACTTCTAGTAGTTCAGTCTTGAGTCCCAAGCTGAATATTTCTGAGACATCTTCTAGAAAAAGTTCTATTTATAATACAAGTGTTGCTTATGGTTATTCTGTTCCAGATCCCCATAATTATGAATGTGATATGAATGTTGTTAAATCTAAGCCTTCCAGAAAGCTTAAACCTGAAAAAGAAACCAAGAAAGGAACTTCTAAGGGAACGTTTTGTATTCCTGATATGAAATATGCCCTTAGAGTTCATTCTAGGAAACATATTAATCGGCTTTCTAAGGAGGAGATTTTCAAAACCAAACTTAAGAAACAACCGTTCAATCACAAAGCACCTGTCTACTCTCCTCCTGAACCTAAAATGAAAAGATGGGTCCCCAAGATAAGACCCGTCAAAACTGAAACTGAGAGGTGGGTCCCCAAGATAAGACCTACCAAAACTGAAACAGATAGGTGGGTCTTAAAGATGAGACCTACCAAAACTAAAACAGATAGGTGGGTCCCCAAACGAAGACCCATCATAACCGCAACTGAAAGGTGGGTCCCCAAACTTAGACCCACAAGGACTAAAATGGAAAGGTGGGTTCACAACATCAGACCCACCAAAATGGAAATTGCTAGGTGGACTCCAAAAACCAGACACACTGCAAAAGCAGATCTGGCTATTGGAAAGCCCATCAAAGATAGATCTTTTGTTGAAAGAGCAGCTGACCTTGGATCACTGCTCAAAGCAAGATTTAAAAAGGTGTTTCTTGATAATAAGGAAGGACCCACTCCAAGTTGGGTACCTAAACCTATTTGATTGTTTTGCAGGACGGTCATGTGTGGCACTTAGACTCAGGATGCTCAACCCACATGACCGGAATAAAGCACCTTTTGAGCAACTACACCAACTGCTACGGAGGAAATGTCAGATTCGGGAATGACGCCTCATCTCCTATCCTTGGGTATGGGGACGTCGTATGTGCCAGTGTCACAATAAAAGATGTTTCTTTCGTCAAAGGGCTCAAACACAACTTACTAAGCATTGGACAATTCTGTGACAGCGGGATGGAAGTGAGGTTCTTTGCAAAACAATGCTGTGTTCTTGACAGCACAGGGAATACATTATTAACGTGTTACAGAACATCAAATCTGTACACTATTGATCTGAAAAGCGTCCAATCCACCACTTCCATCTGTCTGCTGTCCAAAGCTTCAACTGAACAGAACAACCTATGGCACAGACGTCTCTCCCATCTGAACTTCAAACATCTATCAACCTTGTCCTCCAAGAAACTTGTCAAGGGGCTTCCTCTGCTAAAGTCTTCCGCTGAAAATCACTGTAGTGCCTGCAAAATGGGAAAAATGACGCGAAGCTCCCACAAGTCAAAAACCGAACCTTCATCTACTCATCAGTTGCAGCTAATACACATGGATCTGTGTGGACCTATGAGAGTCCAAGCCAATTGCGCACCAACTCCCACACCTGTCCTGTAAAAGAGCATTCAAAATATAGGTGTGACACCGATTCCGAGCCACCCTTACAAAAAGGACAAGTATTAATCACATCCAAAAATCCTAATCTATCATATGTGGCTAGCCTACCCTTAGTTCAGAGTAAGTCATACACATTGGATGAGGAAAGTTTCCCATTTTGGGAGAACTTTCCGAGGCAGTCCACAGCTAAATTCAAGGAAGGGAACTTAGATACAATCAAGTCTCGGACATTCCCAATTGCTTTCATAAGTCTAGATTCTTTTTGGTGTGGAACAAAAGTCCACACCCCTCTACCTTAGAGATACACCCCATGAACCCACTTTACCCACAAGGAATTTTGTTTGGAATGAATGTTCCATAGCGTACGGGATAGTAAAGCATTATTCCACACCTTAGTATCCCTAATTCCCAAACCCCCCTCGCTTTTTGGTAGACATACATCACACCACGCTACCTTTGCCTGTTTACCACCCAAAAGGAATAGTCTACACAATGACGTGATCCCGTCAAGACTGGTCCTTGGCATAGGGAAGATACCAAGCCAAACGGCTTGAACACCTTACATAACCGACGTGATCAACTCCACTTTCCCAGCATAAGAAAGAGTTTTTGGGTTCCAAGCATTCAAGTAATCTGTGATCTTATGAATAAAAGGAGAGAATTGAGCAACAGATATATTTAAAGGTGCAAGAGGAATACCCAAATACCTAACCGGAAAGGATCCTTGTTGAAATCTCACCCTTTCTAGAATGTATGGAATTCTACTCTCCATATTACCACCAAGAAAAATATTAGTTTTGTCCATATTGACCATGAGATTTGAAACAATTCCAAAATCAGTAATAGCATCAACTAAAATCTTGATGGAGGCATAATTACCTTTTGAAAACAACATCACATCATTTGCATAAGCCAAGTGTGTTATTTTAAGCTGAGAGCACAAAGGGTGGTAACGGAAATTAGGATTAGAAGTCCTAATCTCTACCAGCCTTGAGAAGTATTACAAGCATATAACAAACAACAAAGGGGACATAGGATCTCCCTGTCTTGGCCCCCTCTTTCCCTCAAACCAGCCATGGAGTGACCCATTAATGGAAATAGAAAAGGAAGAGGTTGAAACACACTCCATAATCCACCTAACAAATAGGGCAGGAATCCCAATATCCAATAACACTCTTTCGAGAAAGTCCTATGATACAGTATCATATGCCTTCCTAAGATCAATTTTAATCATACATCTAGGAGAAGGCCTTTTCCTAGTATATCCCCTCACTAACTCTTGTGCCAAGAAGATGTTGTAAGACATCAGTCTTCCATCAACAAAAGCTCCCTGTGAAAGGTTAATAACACCAGAAAGACAAGGCCCTAGCCGTGATGCCAGTTTCTTAGTAATGATCTTATAAGTCATATTTATACATGATATAGGTCTAAAATCTGATACTGTGGGGGAATGTTTTGTCTTGGGGATAAGAGACACCACAGTGTGGTTTACTTGTGTTGGGAATATTTTATGGTGTTCAATCTAGTTAGTTATCTTTGTATTTGTGTAGTTATTAATTAAATGTGTAATACGGGCCACAAATGTGTATCAGCCCGTGGGCTTCCTTGTAACCCGTAAGTTAGCTAACTTCTCCTATAAAAGGAGGCTAACTTACGGGAACCCTAACAATCGTAAGAGGATTAGAGACGCAGAGGCGTAGAGATAGAGAGATTAGGGTTGCCGCTGCTCTCCTTCTCCAGAGAGAGCAGCGGCCAGTTCATACGGTATACCAGATTCGTGTTTAATCTTCGACATATCTTTCTATCTGCTTCTTTATACCTGTTATGATTGTTATTTGTTAAGAATACTGGGATTAACATTTGGTATCATAGCCGAGGCGTGAAACGGGTTGGATCTATCTACGATTTTTTATATCTAACGAAGAACTGCTCTGCTTTTCTTCTGTTTTTCTAATATGTAGAGATTTGCTCCTGTAATCTCGTTTGTGAACGAAATTTTGTAAAAATCATACTGTTGGACTCGCCTTTCAAAACCGATCCAGCAGCATATCTCTTTTTTCATTTTCTGCAATTTTTATATTTCGAAGATCTCTACATTGAGATCTCGAAATCCTTATTTTCCACTGCTGCAGAAACGTTTTTGGCTTGAAACTGATACAGGAGAATCTCGACCTTCAGGGCTTTTTAGAACAGGTTTCAGATTTTCAAAAATCGATGTTTTCATTTTGCAGGATCTCGACATTTAGGGACTCGATTTCCTCTTCTCGACTTTTGAGATCTCGAGATTTGAATCTCGACATCTTGATCTCGAGATTTGCATCTCGACATCTTGATCTCGAGATTTGCATCTCGACATCTTGATCTCGAGATTTGCATCTCGACATCTTGATCTCGAGATTTGAATCTCGAAATCTTGATCTCGAGATTTGCATCTCGACATCATGATCTCGAGATTTGAATCTCGAAATCAAGATCTCGAGATTTGAATCTCGAAATCAAGATCTCGAGATTTGTAATCTCGAGTTTTGGAATTTCGAGTTTAGGAATTTCGAGTTTTGGGATTTCGACATTTGGGATCTCGATGTTTTGGATCTCGACATTCTGAAGATTTCGAGATTTTCAAAATTTCTCGATGTTTTTGAATCTTTCAAAGTTTGCAGTTTCTTGGAACTCATAATTCGAATCTTGACATCCTTTGCAGTTCATCGAAGCTTTACATTATAAGGATCTCTGAATAATTCCTTGCTTATAAATGTTTCAGGAGTTTTCGATGTTCTGATGTTTTTCAAACAGCAAGTTTTCGAGATTATGAGGTTTTCGAAACTCCGAAGTTTTCGATGTTCAAACATTTTGAAATTCTGCAGATTTCGATATTCTGAGGTTTGTTTTGCAGGTGGATTTCGCCATTATTCTTCGAGGCAACCTCGAGATTGTAATCTCGAGATTTAAACCTCGAGATTAGGATTTCGAAGTATTGCCTTAGAATTTTGTTTAAAATCCACCTGCTCTCGATATTCAACATCGAGAACCTCATCTTCGAAGAAATTCCTCAAAAACTCAAAATTAGAGATTTTTTTGCGACACCGCACTGTTTTGGCCATAACTTTTGACTCGGTGATCCGATTTGAGCAAACTTTTTTTGTTGGAAAGCTAACGAAAAGATATACATTAATTCTCGGTCTATGCCCCAGAACCCATTCTCACGCGCCCTCACTCGCAGTCTTTGAGGGTCAAAACGTTAGTTTTCCGACAAACATTGTAAATCACCGATGTCCAGGTCAAAACTTAGGCAAATCTGTTCAAATTCTTTCAAATGTCAACCCTGAGGTCAAAGCTTTTCTAAACTTCAATGTAAAGGTCTGAAAATCGTAGATAATTCAATCAAGTAATACTGACTACAGTGGCCTCAGCCCCATGCCACTGAACTTTCATTCATCACGTCGTGTCTAGTTACCTCACTCCCAAATGTTTTGAATTTTCTAGGACACCGACGCACTTTTTTGAGTCAGTTGCAGGTCTTCAAAGACACGCGAGAACTTCCATAGGTCTCATCAGTTGCAGATGTAGACTAATGATTGGAAGGAAGTCCTGTTGTTGCAACATAAGAATCACCAACATTTTCAGGCCATTGCTTTAGAGTTTATCTCTATAGTGATGAAAACGGGTGTCTACACGACCCCGGGGGGCTCTTATCATTCACTCTTTCTGTTTTTTTCATGTTTTATTTCCGCAGAATAAAAGAATAAAGGCATGACGTCCCGATTCATCGGATCGTCATGAGGGGGAGAGTGGTCCACATGTTGTTAACACTGAACAAATCATTCTGGGACACTTCACTCCTCCATCACAAAAATCAACACCTTCTCTACTATCTCTGCAACTCAAATCAAATGGTCAGCTACACTCACAAATCAACCGTCATTATGTTCCGCTGTGCCACCGACAAGTTCTCCTCAAATGCATTCATTCCAAATAGTAAAAAAGACTACATTGTGGAGGAGACCGAGGTCAAATACTCGTGTCCTAAAGATGAATTCCATGGGCGTCTCCTATTCTCCAAAGAATATTCATTCTAGAGGCGTCACCGGACCTCATCCAAGCTGATCAAGAGCAACTTCTGGAAGGCAAGGACTACATGCAAGATACTGAAGGTCCCTCAACCCCCAGCATCAAAGATCAAATTGTCAAGAAGACATCAAAGGGGAGATTGCAAGGATTTCTTCAGATAGCCTTCCTCAGAAGTCAAGTTCAAAGACAAAGGAAGCTCAATAACAACAAAGACAAAGATATCTGCGCTGCAATGCTGATTCAACACGATTGATCACCAAGGGGGAGATTGTTGGGAATATTTTATGGTGTTCAATCTAGTTAGTTATCTTTGTATTTGTGTAGTTATTAATTAAACGTGTAATACGGGCCACAAATGTGTATCAGCCCGTGGGCTTCCTTGTAACCCGTAAGTTAGCTAACTTCTCCTATAAAAGGAGGCTAACTTACGGGAACCCTAACAATCGTAAGAGGCTTAGAGACGCAGAGGCGTAGAGATAGAGAGATTAGGGTTTCCGCTGCTCTCCTTCTCCAGGGAGAGCAGCGGCCAGTTCATACGGTATACCAGATTCGCGTTTAATCTTCGACATATCTTTCTATCTGCTTCTTTATACCTGTTATGATTGTTATTTGTTAAGAATACTGGTATTAACAACTTGTTTAAGCATAGTCCCTGAAACAAAGAATTCCCTTACTGTCTCACACACATCATTACCCACCAGATTCCAATTATTTTTGAAAAATGCTGATGAAAAGCCATCTGGTCCAGGGGCTTTGTCATCCCCAATATCAAAAACAGCCTCCCTAATTTCCTTATCAGTCACCGGGCTAATAAGGTCATTAGTAAGAGTATGATCAATGGTCTTACCAGCTGTGACCACCTCCGGGTTATACTCCTGAATGGGTACATGTGTACCAAAAAGTCCTTTAAAGAAAGAAATGAACTCTTGTGCTACATGTTCCAAAGATTTGGTAAGACTTCCATCTTCCAATCTTAAGGAAGCAATAGAGTTTTGTGCATTCTTCTTTTTCATAATAGAATGAAAATACTTCGTACACTTGTCAGATTTTAAAATGTGATTGACCTTAGCCTTTTGTTTAACATAGGCTTCCTCGGCCTCTTTTAAGAAGTTTGCTTTCTTTTTTGCTTTCACCAATTCCTCTTTAAGGGCTTCATCTAAAGGAGATAAGAGGGCTAATTGATAGATTCTCTTGTACTCCTTCTTTGACACCTTTGCCCTAGAAGAAATATGACAAAATTCATCTTTGTTGAGTTGTTTTAGGGGTTGCTTAAGTAATTTCAGTTTACGAGCAAGACTGAACTGAGCAGTACCAACAACGTCCCTAGTCCAAACACTCTCCAAAATGGTATTAAATCGTTCATGTTTTAGCCACATGTTAAAAAATTTGAATGATTTTGATCCTAAACAAGTCACGGCCCCAATGGTAACCAAAGAAGCAACATGGTCAAAATCACATTCCATTTCAAAGAAGTGTGCTTTACATGTTACATTTTGTTGACACCACAAGGAATTAATGAGTACCCTATCCAATTTAGCCCAAATAGCACCCCTATTCCAAGTAAAAAGTTCATCGGTAGAGGGGGCATCAAAGAGGTTTGATTGGATTTTCATGTCATTCAAATGTTGCATAGCATAAGCCGAAGGGGGGGCAGAACCCCTCCTCTCATTAGGAGATCCAACACAATTAAAGTCCCCCAAAACCACCCATGGTGCAAGAATATTTTAACTTAATCCGGTGACATGCTCCCAAAGCTCCCTCCTTTGAACAATCGTGTATAATGCATGGACAAAAGTCACATAAAAATGCATATGTGTAACCTTACAAGTAAACCTAACATGAATATGTTGTTTGTCTACTTGTAAAACCACACAATCAACAAAATTAGAGTCCCATATGATCGCCATACGTCCCCCATTCATTTTATCAAAATTATTTATAAACTTCCAAGAATTAAATCTAAAATTTACAAAATTTTCAAAAGAAATAGGTTTCATTTTAGTCTCTAGTAGGCAGAAAATACGCACCTTATTAATCCTTGCAAAAGTAGCTATAGTATTTTGTTTTGAGGCTTGATTAAGCCCCCTTACATTCCATGATGATAAAAACATAAATTAAGTATGTGCCGAGACCCCCCTTCTCTTTCAAGACCTCATCTTGTTCCTCTCATTTTGTCTCCATTCTCGGACTTCTTCACAACCTTTATACCTATCAAGAAATAATTGATAAACAGTTGTAATAAATTAAGGAGAGAAAACATACTCTTCATCAACGCATGAGACACCCGAAAGAGATTGGAAGCACGAAAGTGTGAAGATGAGTCCTTTTCTTGTGACATTCCACTCTAAGTCGAGGTAGTTGTCCAGCCTAATCATCTTTTCCTTGACATGCTCACCATGCATAAAATGAATGTTGATCTTTCCATCTCCTTCAAAATCCACCCGTGTGATAACATCATCCATAAAAGCCTCTTTGATATCATGGACTATACGGCCATCTATGTCTTTATACTTCCTCAAATCCTTCACCTTGCTTCCATTCCCCATTAGGTGACCATCTTCATAGTATCCATTTAAGTAGTGTCTATAGACACTCCTCATAAATACCGTTGTGAACCCATACCCATTCTTCTTTTTGTGAATCCCCAGCAGCCCCTCAAAACATTTTGTGGTGAACCACACCCCGGGTTCATCTTCTTGTACCATTCTCAAAGAGTGATCAATGCGGACTAGAGGCTCATCCAAACCTTTGTAATGTTTGACCTTGTATGTAGGTTCACTATACTCATCCGTTTGCATGTCAACAATAACCTCATCATCATAGATATCCATGAACCCATTGATTTTCCTAGGCTCACTTCCTTCATCAACTTCCTCATCATTTGACATGGTTTCATATCCGGCTGCCACCTTTGCTTTCTCTTTTGATCTAACAATACTCTTCTTTCGTTCATCCACTTTTTTCAATCTTCTCTTCTTAAGAAAAGGATGTAATTCCTTTCCCTTATCTTTGTTTGAAGTCTCGGGTACCCCATCCACACTACGGGTATTCGTCTCGGCAAGAGACTTCTTATACAAATCAAGCTTTCTTTGTGCTGCCCTCCCTTTTGGTTGTTGTTCAATGACCTTAGGTACGAATGCCACGGCATTAGGCACGGATGCCGCGGCTTTAGGCATGGATGCCGCGGCTTTAGGATCATCATTTGTAGGAAGACTTGGTTGTATGTCGGCCAAAGTCTTACAAGTCGGCCAAAGTCTTACAAGTAAAAGCATGATGGCCATATGTCTTACAATGTAAACAATAATTTGAAAATGTTTCATATATCAATTTTCGGATATGAAACTTCCCATTTGGCATTTTCACCTTAAGCCGTAGGGGGTGGCTTAGAAGTATCCACCTTAATTAAAACCCTTGCATAGTTAGATCTTGCTTTCTCTTGGGTTATGCGATCAATTGTCAAAGGAACCCCAACCCTAGATGCAATTTCGCTAATGATATCCTCTTGCCACGCTTGCATAGGGAGGTAGGGAAATTTGACCCAAATTGGGACCTTTAAGAATTCCTCACAATCAAAGGTGAAATTTTCGGATAAAACTTTCAAGTAAAGTGATTTACCGAAGAGAGTATAAGGACCTTCCATCAAGACCTTGCTTCTTGCCTCCTCATTTTTGAACTTGAAGATCACCCAACCTTTGTCATGTTGCCTTACATTGCATTGAACCCCCCATTTAGCCACCATGTCTTGTATAGGCATCCATCTGGGAAATCTACCCGCAAAATAGCCTACTCGACAAAAGCCCCATATCTCGACTATAGAGGGCATAATTCTCTTTGAAAGATCAATGAAGTCTCCAACCGGCTCAATATACTTCAATTTCATACCTTTAGATGGCTCCCTATTGTCTTTGAAAAGGGACACCCAAGAAGCTGTTGGTCCCGGTTGTACTGGATACAGTCTAGAGGGGGGGTGAATAGACTGTATTGGTTTTTAACTTTTTCAAGCTAAGTACCAGATTTAACAGAATAGCCTGTTCTGTTGGCAGAACAGACTGGCAGCGGATGGGGTTCTGGTAGGGAGTTCTGTTAGTAGCCTCAGAGAAGCAAAGGCAGTAGGCCTTCTGTCAATTCACAAGACAAGTTCTGCTGAACACAGATACCAAGTCTTTGGAGTTCAATAGTTCAAATAAAAATAATGAATGTAATGCAGTAAGTAAATGACATCAGGGCTTTTTATAGTGGTTCAAGGAACAACTTGTTCCTCTAGTCCACTGTTCCACCAAGCTTGTAAAAACGTCCGTTTACAATGCCTTAGCCCTATCACTTAATGTAATACTTGAGATTTAATTTAAACAGATTAATAGTACTACTCATACCAACAGAGGTGCATCTCCTTTTAAGGGAGCTCATCACCCAAGAACTCCAAAGTTAAGCGTGCTTGCACGAGAGTAGTCTTGGGATGGGTGACCCCCTGGGAAGTTTCTCAGGGCGCGCATGAGTGAGGACAAAGTGCGCGGTAAAGGCTCGTGGTGGTTTGTGAGGACAGTACTATTGGTCTAGAGTAGCTACCTCGGGTCCTGCGAGGCCGGGGTGTTACAAATGGTATCAGAGCAACCCTGCGACGGTGTGTTGATCCGTTGGATATCGGGCGGGCACTTATTAGGGGAAAAGATTCTGGGATATGATTGAGATTGGTGTTTGGGCGCAACGAGGACGTTGCGTTCCTAAGTGGAGGTGATTGTAATACTTGAGATTTAATTTAAACGGATTAATAGTACTACTCATACCGACAGAGGTGCATCTCCTTTTAAGGGAGCTCATCACCCAAGAACTCCAAAGTTAAGCGTGCTTACACGAGAGTAGTCTTGGGATGGGTGACCCCCTGGGAAGTTTCTCAGGGCGCGCATGAGTGAGGACAAAGTGCGCGGTAAAGGCTCGTGGTGGTTTGTGAGGACAGTACTATTGGTCTAGAGTAGGTACCTCGGGTCCTGCGAGGCCGGGGTGTTACACTTAAGAAGCTCTCCACGTCTTCTTCAAGTGTAGATGTCTTCTTGGATGCACTTCCGGCTTTCCAGAAGTATCACCACTTCACTGCTCCAGGTACTTGGACGTCCTTCTTGTGAAAGAAGAGGTTCTATTTAGAACAGAGGTTCCTCCAACTTGCTTCGTTACAAAGAATTTGTATGTGATGAGCTTGAAGAGTTGAAGAACACTTGGGACTTTGCTTGAGTTGGAAATAAGAATTTTTCCAACTTTTGCCTTCTCTTGTAGAGGATGATGAAGATTTAATCTCAAGGAGGCTTTTTGCTTTGTAGCGTTTGAATCTCTTGTATGTGCAGAGTTGTAGCAAAAGTTATAGCAAAGTTAGTCGGTTGTTCTTCATAGTGTATCTTTTATACTGAGGTTGTCTTCCCGTTGGAGGAGAAAGAGGACAACTGCATTAAATGAGCGGGCAGTTGACTTGACCAGTAGGACCCGGTAAAGTTGGCGGGTTACTATTTTGGGATAAAGTTATCCTGACATTGCGGCCAATCATCTGCAATTACTCTACAAAGTACGGGAGGCATTAAATGTGCATTTAATGCACGTACTGTAGCTTTTCCGTTCAAGACTCTTAGCCGTTGAAGGAATCTTTCAGTTGTTCTCCCGGCTTGGTGGAATTCTTCCAAGTGTCAGGCCTTCTGGTGTCTTTAACAGAGAGTTGATCAGAGAAGGTCTTGAGCACTTCTGTGGAAGAGATATCCGACAGAGAACCAGGAGGGTTTCTGTCAGAGTAAAGGCTAACAGAGACCCTGAGGTCTTCTGTTCTGAGGCAGAGAACAAAAGGTCTTCTGTCAGGAGGTCTTCTGCTCTGGAGGCTTTCTGGTAGTCGATTATACTAAGAACTTTTACAGAGGAAAGAATTCTAATACATTAAATCTAAAGAGGGGTACTCTAAAGTCCTAATAAATATAGCATCATCAAAATCTAATTACAAATATTCCTTACAATTTCCCCCTTTTTGATGATGCCAAAACCCTTTAACTGTTTCCAGAGAAGTGCCTTCACCATAAAGAATTAAAGTTGAACACTTTCATTAAAATCTTGGTGGGCAACTTGGCATAGGAAAATAGTAAGAGTACAATATATTCAGATAGCAGATAAAACAAATAAATCAGAGCAGGATAAGGAACTCAGAAAGCAAACAAACATACACAAGAGACAGATTAGAAGGAATTGCCTTACACAAATGGAGGCAGAGATGATCTTTTATTAAGAGAAAGAGTAGGGGTGTTCCTTTACAAATTTTCCCTTGCAGCATGAGCTATGGCTTGATCATCCAGTTCCTTTAGTCTTTTCAGCTCAGCATTGACTTCTTCTCTAATAGCTGTGAGGTTCCCAGCTCTTTGATAGGATGCCCAAATGGGTGAGAGCTTGCAGTCAAGATAGTTAAGGACACCTTCATGGATGTCCTTCCCGGGAAGGATTCTGTTAAGGTACCAGTACTCAGCTTCTTCCAGTGATCCGCCATGCTTGACTCTTATACGACCTTCTCTGTCAAGGTAGAGGTTCTGCTGCTGTGTAGGAGTCATTTTCTGTTGAATTTCCTCGAACTGAGCTATGCCTATCCTCTGAGAACCATTTAGTCTCCATTCCCTGAAGTTTAGAGCTTTCCTCTTCTTAGATGAGGTTCTGTGGGGAGATGAGGGTCTAGAGACTCCAACTTCTTTCTTCTTTTGCATAGAAGCCTGAAAGTAGGGGGCTGGATCAACAGAGGGGCCAGCTGAGGTTCTGGTGAGTTACTTCTTTTTAGGGTGAGGGTCCTCTTCCCCCTTTTTGGCATCATCCAGGTCAGAGATCATCATAGCAAGTCTTTGAAACTCTGTTGCCTGGGATGTGGCAATCTGCTCTAGGGTTTCTGGAAGTGTCTGTGTTACAGAGGTGAGACCTTCTATCAGACCTTGTTGCTTATGGACAGCTGAGGCAATGTCCTTGGAACTTGCTTCAAGGAGAACCAATTTCTGGTATCTCTCTTTGTCTTCAGCAAACAGAATTCTGGTTTGAACACGGTGGACTTTGCAGAGTTCCTCTATGTCCAACAGCTGTTCTTTAGTTTTGGTATCAGCCCATTGAAGATCTTCAAGATTGGTGGAGATGGTCTGAATTGCTTTACCTTGAGCCATCAGGGTTTGGTGAAAGGTGAATAAGGTCTTATGAATACCTTCTACTTCGGTTGACAGAGCTTCAGTCTTAGCAGAGGATGAGTCCATGAAGTTTTGTAAGGATTCTGTTAGGGCAGAGAAGCGGGATGAGATGAAGTCCATACCAGAGTTGAGATTGTCATTAACGTGGGACAAGTGCTCAAAGTGTTTGTCGTTGATTTGAATGAGCTTGTTCATGCCATCCAAAATTTGTCCACCAAATTCTTCTGCAGCTTCAACGAACTGATTGAAGGGCATTTGGGGTTCTGTTCCTGTTTGTTCTGGCATTCCCAATCCTCTGGACCTGTGCATAGGAGGCCTTCTTGTTTGTTGCAGAGAGGGTTTCTGGGGAGAGGGTTCTCTGGTAGGAGTTGGTTGGCGTTTAGAGGTGAGATCTCCAGCAAGAGAGGATGGAAGGAAACCATCATTCTCACTATCAGATGAGAGGATGCGGTGTAGAGGCTGTCTCCTGGGAGCAGATACAGCTGAGTGCAGAGATGTTCTGGGAGAGTTTGCAGCAGGAGAGGGTGGTTTCTGTTGAGATTGAGGAGGGGATTTCTGAGTTGAAGTGGTTTTCTGGTGCTGGGGTGTAGGTTGGGGAGAGGGAATTTTTTGTTGAGGAGGAGATGGTGGAGGTGAAGGAGAACGATTTCTGGTAGAAGGTGTTGGTTTACAAGTGGAAGAAGGTTTGGTTTTGACAGAAGGAGATTTCTGGGGTGAGGGTGAGGGGGCATTTTGGGGGAGAGGTGATTTCTGTGGTGATGGGGTTTTCTGGTGAGGAGATTGGGGTGGAGTAGAAAAGGGAGTTGGCATTCTAGGTGAGGGTTGAGGTTCAGGAATTACCTCAAGTAGGGTTTCTGTGAACTGTGAATTTCTCCATTCCTTGACCAGCTTTTCCATGACCAAAGGCAGATCATTAGCTGTGGAGGGTTCCCCTTCTCCATGAGCACTATGGCGAAATTTGATCAGATATTCCTTCCTCTTCTTTTCAATCAGCCATTCATCAAAGGCTGCCATCTCATCTTCTGTCAGAGCCTTGACATGCTCTTCTTCAATGTCATGAGTGTGCTTGCTTTTGCCTTTGCATTCCTTCTTTTTCTTCTCTACAAGAACAGATAGAAGGAAGTCCTTGTTGAGGCATAGCCTAACATCTTCTGTACCAGCCCACTTCAGAACTTCAGCTTCCTCAATGATAAAGTTGGGAAGCATTCTGAGCAGTTCAGAGATAGATCCCACTCTCCACTTCCTCCAAGCCAGAACCCTGAGAAATTCTTTGTCAAGAGCAGAGGAGACATTCTCCTGGGGTTCTGAGTACTCAGGGGTTCTGTTTACTGCATGATGTTCTGGTGAGGAGAGCATCATGGGTTGACCAGGTATGGTTGCAGAGGGAGATCTGTGAGATTCCCCCTGAACAGTAGCATCCAGTACTACTACTTCTTCTTCAGAGTCACTAGACTCAAAAACAATCCTCTTGCCTTGCCAAGCATTTCTGTTGGCTGGGGCAGAGGTGACAGAATCCTCTAGCTCCTCCTGTACTGCAGGGGTCAGAAGCTTTGCCTTCTTTGCAACGGGGGAGGCAGAGGGGGTGCTTTCTGTAGAGATAGGGGAAGGTGCCTTTCTCTTTATAACAGATTTCTTTGCCACCAGCTTCTGAACCTTGGCTGGGGCAACCTTCTGCAAAACAACCTTCTCCACAGGTTTTCTGATCAGAACCTCCCCTTCTTCGGATTCTGATGAAGTAGAGGGTTTCTGCTGTTTCTTCACAGCCTTCTTGGGTTTGATGACCTTCTGTTGAAGCTTCTCCCGGTTAAACTCCAGGGTCCTCAGCCTCTTTTGTTCAGCCTTGAGGGCAATCCTTCTGTCACCAGAGGTATTGAGGAAAAGCAGTTTGGTGTAATCTGCCTCAATAGGGTTTCTCAGCCCTATCATTGCCTTGAGAAGGGTTTCAGAGATTAGGAGGCCATAACCCATGGGGGTTTTGAAAAGTCCGGTTTCCTTGTCCTTCTTTTTGATGAATTCAACTAAGGATTTGATGATTACCTGTCCCCAGTTGATGTTCATCCCATGATGAACTGCAAAAACAGCTTTTGCATTGAGCACAGTCATGTCGTCAGTGGAGGTGCTCTTGCTCCAGACACACCTATGGAAGATGTTGACCAGCTTCTCATAGACACTTTGAAGGAGGTTCTTCTTCATATACAGTTTGGGAACTCTACCCACTTCAGGTCGGTAGTAGAGTTGGACAAAGTTGTCCACAGTGACCTTGACACTGTCCAGGGATAAGAAGCCTTCAGTGTCTTCTTCTTGCGGATCCTCCACTATGCCAAACAGAGCGTTGATAACTTCAGGAGTGAGGTTTATGTCATCACCATTGACATTTGACCTGATGGTCTCCCCTTCATACGTAGCATTTAGATAAAACTCTGCCACGTCCCTCGTGCTATAGGAATCAAAATGATATCCCACCACCTTGTTCAGTTGCGAGTCCTCCATTCCCTTGATGATTTTCATCATCGTTTCATGATTTGCTGCAAGTTCAGGGAGTGCGGAAAGGTCGTAGTTCATCCCAGTATAGATGTTAGTGACCAAGATGTTGATTTCTTCTTTGGTGAGGTCGTTGATGTTGATGAAATCCATTAGAACAGAGAAAAGATTCTGAGAACTTGAGAGGTATGGAGGTTTGAGAATTTGAGAGTAATGAGAGCAGTAACAGTTTAGGTTTGCGGAAGAGGAATATATGGGTTCGGGTTAGTGGACGCTTGAGATTATTTACGGTTCCGAGGTACCAATAAATGAAAAAGGGGCGCGGTAAATAATTTACGGTTGGATATCGTTTTAAGGGTAAAGGGGTAAAAGACCTCCATTAAGTTACTAGGTCACCCGGTTTCTCAAAATTTTCCAAGTCCACAACCTTCTGTTAGATGTAGGAAGAGGTTTTCTGAGGATGAAAAAGGGGGGGTTTCTGTTGCAGAGGTGTTCTGTTAGGAATGGATGTGCTCTGTTCAGGATAGAGAACAGAAGGGGTTAACTGAAGGGGTTCTGCAACAGGTATTCTGTAAGCAGAGATTTTGTAACAGAGGGCCTTCCTTTTCAACTTTCTCTTGGAATTTCATCCATCATTCCCAATTCCTCTCTCAGTTTGTTGAATCTAGCCTCAGGAAGAGGCTTTGACAGAATGTCTGCAAGCTGGTCTTCTGTTGGCACATGCTCCATGCATATGTGCTTCTTTTCAACATGATCTCTGATGAAGTGATGTCAAATCTCAATGTGCTTTTTCCTGGAGTGAAGAACTGGATTCTGAGTGATGGCAATGACACTGGTGTTGTCACAGAGCAATTTGATCTCCTTTGCTTGAATGACATAGTCCTTCAGTTGTTGCTTCATCCAGAGTAGCTGAGCACAACAACTCCCAGCTGCAATGTATTCAGCTTCTGCTGTACTTGTTGAGATTGAATTCTGCTTCTTGCTAAACCAGGAAACAAGCCTTCCTCCTAGCATTTGGCAATGACCAGAGGTGCTTTTCCTGTCTAATCTGCAACCTGCAAAATCTGAGTCAGAGTAACCAATTAGTTCAAAGTTACCTCCCTTTGGATACCATAGGCCTGCATTTGGATTTCCTTTGATATATATGATGATTCTCTTTGCAGCACTAAGATGGCTCTCCTTGGGCTTTGATTGGTATCTGGCAAAGATTCCAACAGAGAATGAAATGTCTGGTCTGCTTGCAGGCAGATACAGTAGAGATCCTATGATTCCTCTGTAGGTAGTTGCATCGACATCTTTGCCTTCATCATCTGGACCAATTCCTTGTGAGATGTTCATGGGAATCTTCACTGAGGATTTGCCTTCTACTCCAAACTTCTTGATCAGGTCTTTAGTATACTTCCCTTGATTGATAAAGATTCCTTCTGGAACTTGTTTGACTTGTAGTCCTAGGAAGTAGTTGAGTTCTCCCATCATACTCATTTCAAATTGACTCTGCATCACTTGAGAGAATTTCTTGCACAGTTCTGAATTAGTACTACCAAATATAATATCATCAACATATATTTGTACTAACAGAATATGATTAGCAACAGAGATTTGAAATAGAGTTTTGTCAACCTTTCCCTTAGTAAACCCATGGTTCACTAGGAATAGGGACAATGTGTCATACCAAGCTCTGGGAGCTTGCTTAAGACCATAGAGGGCCTTTTTAAGCTTGTAGACACAAGAGGAGTGAGTAGGAATGACAAAACCTGGTGGTTGTTCCACATAAACTTCTTCTTCAAGATCTCCATTCAGAAATGCACTCTTGACATCCATTTGATAGACCTTGATGTTGTTGTAAGCAGCATAGGCTAGAAATATTCTGATGGCTTCCAGTCTGGCAACTGGTGCAAAAGTCTCATCAAAATCTATTCCTTCTTCTTGGAAATAACCCTTAGCTACCAGCCTTGCTTTATTCCTTACAATGTTGCCATCTTCATCAGCTTTGTTCTTGAATACCCATTTTGTTCCAATGACATTATGTTGCTTTGGCCTAGGAACAAGTTCCCATACTTTGTTCCTTTCAAATTGAGTAAGCTCTTCTTGCATTGCATTGATCCAGTCTGAATCTGCAAGAGCTTCTTCTACAGTCATGGGTTCCATCTGAGATATATAGCAGGCAAGCATTGCTTCTCTCCTTGTGGATGCTGATCTAGTCTGCACACCACTTCTGATATGTCCAATTACTTGATTAGGGGGATGGTCTCTTAACCATGTCAGATCAGGTTCTGTAAGTTGTTGTCTGGGTCTCTCTGGTTCTTCATCTTCTGAGTCTTCATCTTCATTCAACAGAAGGGGGTTTGGTGCAGGTGTTGGAAATGCAGGGTTATCTGCTACCTCTTCTGTTGGTTCTGGTGTTCTATCTTCTATGCTGACTTCTTTGAGGATCTCTGTTACTTCTTTAACAGAGGTGCTATCATCAAACTTCACATGTATAGACTCTTCAACATGTAGAGTCCTTCTGTTGAGTACTCTATAGGCTTTACTGGTGTTTGAATAGCCTATAAAGATACCTTCATCAGCTTTCTCTTGAAAGACTTTCAGATGCTCCTTTCCATTGTTAAGGATGTAGCACTTGCATCCAAACACATGAAAGTAACTGATGTTGGGTTTTCTTCCTTTCCAGAGTTCATAAGGGGTCTTCTGGTGATTCTTATTGATCATGCTTCTGTTCTGGGTATAGCATGCTGTGTTGATTGCTTCAGCCCAATATCTCATAGGTAGTCCAGATTCTGCAATCATTGTCCTTGCAGCTTCAGAAGTCCTTTATGACTTGGTTCTGGTGGCAGAGAGTTGATGAAAGGTTCCATTTTAATCACAGAAGTCCTTTATGACTTGGTTGACAAATTCAGTTCCTCTGTCAGACCTTATTGTCTTAACCTTCAAGTTCTTCTCAGTCTGAAGTTGCTTTAACAGAGATGGCAACTTCTGAAGAGTTTCATTTTTCTTTGATAGAAAGATGGTCCATGTATATCTGGAATAGTCATCAACCATGACTAGGGTGCATTTCTTGCCACCAACACTTGGAGTTTCAACAGGTCCAAATAAATCCATGTGGATCAGATTTAAAGGACTTGTAGAAAGATCTCCAGCAATGGGTTTGAAGGAGTTGTTTTGTTGCTTTCCCTTCTGGCATGCACTGCAGAGGGTCTCTTTCTTGTAAACTATGTCTGGCAGTCCATCAACAATGTGTCCTCTTGCCAGTTTGTTGATTGTTTTGAAGTTTAAATGGCTAAGCTTCTTGTGCCAGTCCCAGCTTAGTTTTGAATCTCCCTTGGCTATTAGGCAAACTCCATCCTTACAGTGTTCCAATCAACCACATAAATGTTCTTCTTTCTTGATGCTGTAACAACCACTTCTTTTGTTGCCTCATGCTTCACATAGCAGAAGTCCTTAGTCAATTCAATAGTGTAGCCTTTGTCACAGAATTGGCTAGCACTCAGCAAGTTGAACTTCAGTCCTTTAACATATGAGACATCATCAATGACTATCTGGTTCTTGATCAGCTTTCCTCTTCCTTTTGTTTGACCTTCTTTGTCACTACCTCCAAAGGTAACTCTAGGTCCTTTGCATTTCTGGAACTCAGTTAGGCAACTTTTGTCACCTGTCATGTGCCTGGAGCATCCACTATCAATGAACCATTCTTGCTCTGAGATAGCTCCAGCACACAGTTCCTGCAAGATCAAAAGAAAGACTTAGGTACCCAAGCAATGTTGGGTCCTGGGGGGTCATGGAGTCTGGGTAGTTGGTACCATTTTGGTCTCATCAGGTGAAACCTTGGTGGATGGTACCCATTGTCCACCTGGTAGTTATAGTAAACCGAAGTGTGGTTCACTTTGGGCAAATGCTTGTGAGGGTCATGCTTCCTGTTTACATACTTTTGCATAGCTTTCTTTGTTGGAAAGAAGACCCATATACTATCAAGAGCAGAGGGACGGTTAGCTTTGGGCTTCTGAGGTTGACCAGCCAACCTCTTCTGCCTAAAGTTAACTCTCTCTTGATATTTGCCCTTCTAGTGGTCATTTCTGGCACGATTGTCATGAGGTTGTCTGTCAATGAATGGTCTTTTATTTTTGTTATCCTGAAAACCCTTTCTGTTGTTAGGTTTTCTGTCATGTTCATTATTTTTCAAAAAAGGTTTCTGTTGAACCTTTATCTTTCCCTTTTCTGGTCTAACTTCCTCATGAACAACCTTGGTGCCAGATACACCAGCTTGACAGATGGGGCTAGAGATCAGTGGCACTATGACCTTATCTGCCTTAACAACACTGGTGCTAGGCATTACAGAAGGATCACCTGATTCTGTTGAGCCATAACCAAGACCAAAGCCAGTGCCAATCTGTTGATCAAGTAAAATCTTTTCCATGGAAGACTGGGCCTTCTGATAAGCTTTGTACTTAATCTCAAGAGGCTCTATTTCTCTTATTCTCTTGAGAAGAGAAACATTTTCAGTCTCCAGCTGATCTCTTTCCTTAATTAGAAGATTGATTTTGATCTCAACCTCCTTTTTCAAGTCAAGAATTTCAGCCTTCAACTTACTGTTTTCTTCTGTGACAGAGGAATAAGTGGCTTGAATGGCCTTGAACTCTTCCCAAAATTCTGACATTGAATCAGAATCAAAAGCTAAGCCTACCGAAGAAAAACTAGATGCAGAAGTAGAGGTTACCTCATCATCAGAATGAGCCATGAGGCATAGGTCTTCTGTCTCAGTATCAAGGCAACAGAAGGCCTCATCAGAATCAGAGTCAGAACTGGATTCTGTCTCAGTCAGAGGGTCTTTCTCGAGCTGTTATGTCACGAGTGCTTTCCTTCTTCTGGAGTTATCTTCATATTTCTTCTTTTCTCCATCATGCCCTTGTTTCTTGGACACTCTTGGATGTGGACATTCTGCCTTGAAATGTCCAGGTTGTCTGCAGTTGTAACAGAGAAGCTCACCACTGCTTTCTGTTGTTTTGACTTTCTAGAATGGCTTTCTGCTGAATGATGGACTTCTTCCATCTTTAGGATTCTTCATGAACTTCTTGAATCTCCTAGCAAAAGCATCCATATATTCGTCAGATAAAAGTACTGAAGGGTCAAAATCATTTACCTTTGATGTGCTGGCAGTGAGGGCTGTAGTGGTCCTCTCTTCTGGTACAGCTTCTCTTTCTTCAATCATTTCAAACTCATGAGCTTTGAGATCTGAAATGAGCTTATCAGTGGGAGAAGTCTTCACATCCTTGCTGGCTTGGACAGCAACCACCTTCATTTTCCATGCTGAGGGCAGTCCCCTCAACACCTTAAGGTTGATCTCCTTGGTGGTGAGTTCCTTGCCAAGCTCAGAGATCTCTCCAGTGAGAGTGAGGAGCCTGTCATACATCTTGGAAATGCTTTCATCATGAAGAAGCTTGAAGTCATCAAACTTCTTGTTGGCTATTGTCAGCTTGTTGTCATTCTCTTGCTCATCACCAACTCCAATGAGCTCAAGAGTATCCCAGATTTCCTTTGCAGTCTTGCACTTCTTTATTCTGTTGAAGTACCTATCATCGATGGACTTGTAAAGAATGTCCTTAGCAATGTTGTCCAGATTGTACTTCTTTCTTTCTTCAGTAGTCCACTCAGATTTGGCCTTATTGATCATCTGAGGTCTAGTGTTGTCAATAGCATGTTCAGGGTTGACCTTCTGGAAGCTTGTGAAGGGCCTAATGTCAAGTACTTCCCACATCTCATCATGCAGAGCACAGAGATGTGCCTTCATCCGGATCCTCCAGTCATCAAATTTGAGATCTGAGAACATAAGATTCTTGGACAGAGAGTGATCCATTATATCAGATAAAAATGAGGTAAAGCAGAAAAACAAGTGGATCTTTGTTCAGCAAATAACCTAAGAGATTATTAGAACAAGGAGGCTCTGATACCACTTGTTGGTCCCGGTTGTACTGGATACAGTCTAGAGGGGGGGTGAATAGACTGTATTGGTTTTTAACTTTTTCAAGCTAAGTACCAGATTTAACAGAATAGCCTGTTTTGTTGGCAGAACAGACTGGCAGCGGATGGGGTTCTGGTAGGGAGTTCTGTTAGTAGCCTCAGAGAAGCAAAGGCAGTAGGCCTTCTGTCAACTCACAAGACAAGTTCTGCTGAACACAGATACCAATTCTTTGGAGTTCAACGGTTCAAATAAAAATAATGAATGTAATGCAATAAGTAAATGACACCAGGGCTTTTTATAGTGGTTCAAGGAACAACTTGTTCCTCTAGTCCACTGTTCCACTAAGCTTGTAAAAACGTCCGTTTACAATGCCTTAGCCCTATCACTTAAGAAGCTCTCCACGTCTTCTTCAAGTGTAGATGTCTTCTTGGATGCACTTCCGGCTTCCCTAAGACTAGTCCTTTCACTGAGCTTTCCAGAAGTATCACCACTTCACTGCTCGAGGTACTTGGACGTCCTTCTTGTGAAAGAAGAGGTTTTATTTAGAACAGAGGTTCCTCCAACTTGCTTCGTTACAAAGAATTTGTATGTGATGAGCTTGAAGAATTGAAGAACACTTGGGACTTTGCTTGAGTTGGAAATAAGAATTTTTCCAACTTCTACCTTCTCTTGTAGAGGATGATGAAGATTTAATCTCAAGGAGGCTTTTTGCTTTGTAGCGTTTGAATCTCTTGTAGCAAAAGTTATATCAAAGTTATTCGGTTGTTCTTCGTAGTGTATCTTTTATACTGAGGTTGTCTTCCCGTTGGAGGAGAAAGAGGACAACTGCATTAAATGAGCGGGCAGTTGACTTGACCAGTAGGACCCGGTAAAGTTGGCGGGTTACTATTTTGGGATAAAGTTATCCTGACATTGCGGCCAATCATCTGCAATTACTCTACATAGTACGGGAGGCATTAAATGTGCATTTAATGCGCGTACTGTAGCTTTTCCGTTCAAGACTCTTAGCCGTTGAAGGAATCTTTCAGTTGTTCTCCCGGCTTGGTGGAATTCTTCCAAGTGTCAGGCCTTCTGGTGTCTTTAACAGACAGTTGATCAGAGAAGGTCTTTAGCACTTCTGTGGAAGAGATATCCGACAGAGAACCAGGAGGGTTTCTGTCAGAGTAAAGGCTAACAGAGACCCTGAGGTCTTCTGTTCTGAGGCAGAGAACAAAAGGTCTTCTGTCAGGAGGTCTTCTGCTCTGGAGGCCTTTTGGTAGTCGATTATACTAAGAACTTTTACAGAGGAAAGAATTCTAATACATTAAATCTAAAGAGGGGTACTCTAAAGTCCTAATAAATATAGCATCATCAAAATCTAATTACAAATATTCCTTACAGAAGCAACCCTCGGCTTAAGATTAGGATTTGAAGAAACAACTTCCTTTGTAGCCGTGACCCCTACATTTTCAATGTTTGTTGAAGGAGGAGTAGGAGCCACTTTTGATGTCCCTTCTATGTCAAGCACGGCATTAGTGTCCTCTTTCGTGATTAGTTCCTCACTTGGCTTTTCATCCACCTTGTTCATAATGGCCAATGCCAAAGGGTCAATTGCATATTCGGTTTGTTCAAGCACATTATCATCATCACTTGGCATATCATCCAAGAGTGGGGCGTCAACATTGGAATCATCCAATATTAAGGTATCCACGCTCAAAGCAACATTCAAGATGACATCATCACCATTTCTAGCTGTCACTTTATCAATAGGAGAAGATGTTACCTCAATATTCGAATCAGCTACATTTATCTCCAACCCTCCCTCCACGGTGTTGTCCGTAGAAGAGGAGGAAACATCATCCTTGCTTTCGTCTACATCTTTGAGTAGTAGTCAGTCTTTGACAACCTCTGCCGCTACCTCGTCAATGTCCTTTGCTTGAGCCTTAGCCTTAAGCCAAGAAGACGACTTAAGGGGCTGGGGGCTTCGTTTCTTTTTCTTGGAAGGCATACTAGTTCAGGAGCTAAGATAGAGGTGCTAGGAGGTAACAACCCCCTCGCAAAGGAACATGAGACCTTTTCCAAGCTCCGGTCCGTACCAATGGAGATTACCGTTGGAGAGGTAAAAAAATCAACTTTTCTTGATGATGTAAAAAGTTATATTTGCTTGATCCCCACTCCCAGGCGAAGCTAATGAGACCAAGAAATCAAGATTTGATCGAGCAAATCAACGTGTATAGGCGTTGACCTGTTTTGATGAATAGTAACTTCGTATGCGAGAAGACGGTTTTCTTGCTCAAAAACTCCAAAAACGAGCTAAAAATTCAGAGATAATACACCGAACTGGAGTATGGATGTATTATAACTAAAATCTAAGCTCAATCCAAGGAGGAATCAGGAAGAAGATGAAGATTTAGTGCGGTTAACGGTAATAGCGAACAAGAATACCACGAGCGGGGTAGAGAGAGAAGCTCTCAACTTGTTCTATCTTTCTTATCTTACCTAACTGCGTTTTATATGTATTGTTTTGCGCAGTTAACTTCAAAAAATCATTTGACGACCTTCCGGATTGAGTTTTTAGCTTATATATATATGTATATATATGTATGTGTATATATATATATATATATATATATATATATATATATATATATATATATATATGGAGCGGTTCCGGTAAGAACGGACTCCCATAAGAGAAATGAGAACGAATCTGGACCGTTGGATTGTTTTATGTCGATCTGGATTGTGCACTTGGTGAAATTGAAATGTGCATCAGATGATATTGAAATATGCAAGATAAAAATTTGAACTCAAATGTGCATTAGGTGAAACTGAAATGTGCGAAATAAAAGGTACAAAAATAACATCACATCGTACATTTTATTTCAGCACATTTCAGTTTCACATAGTGCACATTTCAATTTCACCTAAAGCACATTTCAGCTTCACATAATGCCACTGTATTGTACCATTTGTGTTGCACATTTCAATTTCACCTAATGCACATTATAATTTCATCTAATGCACATTGAATTTCACTAAAAGCAAATCTAACAGTCCAGATTCATTCTCATTTGTCTCATAAGATCATGTTCCTATTTGAACCAAAACACATATATATATATATGTGTGTGTGTGTGTATATATATATATGTATATGTATATGTATATGTATATGTATATGTATATGTATATGTAGGGAAAGGTTCAAGTGAGAATGGTGGCTTAGGAGAGAATTGAGAATTGATCTTGATTGTCTAAACTTCAGATCTAACGGCGAACAGACTAGAATGGTGCAATGACATGGCCGTAAATATCACAAACAATGAAGTTAATTATTAACTTGAATGGGAACACCGTTAGTACTAAGGGTGTATTAGTAAAAGACTTTTAAGATGTCTCTACAAAATAATAAGCATGAATAATGGTAGGTCTATTTTAGGTATAAGAAATTTGTTGGTGGTATACTATAGCTTACTTCACATGTACTTTGTGGTTAATTATTTGTGCCTTTTTTAAGTGGGTATAACTATGTTAAGAAAAGTAGTTTGTCTTCCGTTCCTCATCCCCGTCACCCGCGCGCAACCCACACTTCACACTCATGGTAGCGGACTAACCCTTTTTGCCTTCGTCGTCGGCTCGTCGCTATTGGGAATTGCGGAATTAGAATCCAGACAATGAAGAATCAAAGAAAAGGAATCACGAATTCGAAGTCCCCCTGCATCTGCTCTTCGCCTCGCCTCCCTATTTGATCTTACAAGTCTTCGCCTGCTCTCGCAGAATCCATCAATCGGCTCTTCGTCTGAAATACAGGTTCGTCAATCAGCTCTAACAGTCGGGAGGCTAACAGTGGCAGAAGGGTTTGATGACGGTTAATATTAAACAGTATGTTCCTTTTTAGGTTTCATCGTCTTTGCTCTTCTCTTAGGAATATAAGATGTAGATTGATTTGGTGTATAAGTATTTGTTTTTAGATTTGTCAATTTATTTATGTTGACTCTTGAATTCTGATTAACTTATGTCTTTAAGTTTGTAGAAATCTATATGTTTAGGCTTTTGGTTTTTGGAGTTGTTGATTGCTAGAGGTAAAGAAATGACATTAGGTGTTTGTTAAATTGTCTAAACTAGATTCATCACGCCAGTTCATGATTATAAAAAATGTAAGTTATTTTTTGTTTCTTTTGTTACAAGTAGAATTTTTTTTCGGTTAGAGATATATGGTCTGCGAAGGACGAAGAAAATAGATTTGCAATGTTTTACCTCAGCGACTCAGCCATGGACCTTTTTATGGCTAAATTTAAATGTATTTTTTGGCACTAAAAAAGAAAAGAATGCCATTGACCCCTCCAATCAGACCAGATGAAGGTGCTGATGGTTCCAGTAGAGAGAATCAATAACAATAGCAGGAGAAGAGTACATATTTAGAGAACTCTTCCCAATATGTTTACTCAGTTTTGCCGTGAAGCACCAGAAGGGTCGTGCCTTATCTTCCCTTTCATATAAGCAAGCAACACTAAAGGCAGTAATGAGTACTAATGATGCTATGCGAGTACTAATGATGGTATGGTTTGAAAGCAGTTCGTCCGTTGCTCCTACTAAGCCCAATCTTAAAACATAGGAAAATATTAGCAACACAATACATTTCGTCGTTGCTAAGTTTCGTTCAAAGTTCTGAACATGTAAATGCCACTACGAGTCTCAACCAAAGAATCATGTATACATTGCACCATAAATGAAACAGTTGGCCGGTACACGGTCAACTCCATATCCTGTTCCACTTTAGCTAGCCGACCTTTGAAACCCACAACACTTGTATCACTTTTCATGAATATCTTTTTATAAGCAGATCTGCGACTCCTTATCTCCGAGCTGAGAGTCCAGGAAGACATAGACCTTCAAGATCTAACCCACGTAGTTCAGCCCTTTCACTTGAGACCATCGTCTACTTTGGAACATCTTGTGATACCACTGAACTACCATCAATGAAGGGAAAAATTCAATCTGACAAAACTGATGAATCATTGTATGTCCTGCAGTGTGGGTATGGTCCTCCACTACAACAAGTCCAGTCAGAAGTGTATTATTTGTCAAAATGTTGTTTTTACCCACTTTGCAGTCATTAGCTATTTGACAAGGTCCCATAATAAGATTGTTGTCACCAATGATCGTTCTATCATACTAGGCCTTGAAGATCCACAGATGGATGTATGCTCCCTGATCTCGTTGTTGTCAGTAACCACAAGGAAACATTCAATCTCAGCTCATATTTCAAATCCTGGAACTTAACCCCAACAACAACATGGTGTCCTACTACATTATTGATGGAGTGTTGTAGTTCAATTGTGTTTCAAGATTGTAAACTATTATTACTTTTAATTACTTACAAGAGGATACAATTGACTGCTATTAACTTACTCAATTAGTTTAACCACTCTTATCTTAAATTTCTACGTATGAATCACTACTTTTTCAAGTATATTACCAAATCTTATTTTAAATGAAATAAAAACCACACACCATCTCTTATCATTTCCATTTACGTTGAACTAATAGACATAATATATTCATATAACAATAAGTTCAGTGTTAATTTTTTCCTTCACAAGTATGTGTACTTATAATGAAGGTTTTTTTATTCCCCTGTTGTTATGCAAATGCTTCTTGTGTGATGGGGTTTTAACTGTTATTTTTGGCAAACTTTATATTAGCCCCCTTTTCCTCATTTTATACTTGATAACGTAAAAAGGGAAGATTTCTTCCTCTTATAAATTCATGATATTTTCATACCTTGTAGCTTTTCACAATTAGTATCTTATTGTTACTTAATTTTAGTGGTGGGAAAATATATGCTTAAAGTTCTGTGAGAACACCCACTTAGTATCATTCTGACCAAATTTTCCACTAAAGATTCTAGGAGAGCTACTCATGGACCCAGAGTGGCTAGATTAACATATGACCGATGTTATGTTGTGCGTATTAGTTGAGTTCATAACATAGTACGTAGTATTTGAATGTGTTAATTTCCATAAAGTTGGGCTAAGTATTTGATTATGTCTTCATAATCCATTTGGTGGGTGAATTTAACTCAAATGCCTCAATGAGCGAAATATAATAAACAACTACAGTCATGTTTCATGTGTTTAAAAGAAACAAATACTCAAGCTAATAAGATAGTGTTTTGTCGACAGAATTGGCAGTGATATACCTATGACTTCAAAACATGGTCTGAGTTTCAAAAATTACAAAGCGGTGTCAAAAAGTTCCAAAATCCAAACAACTTTGTTTTATTGGGCACTATCTCGCACACGCAACGCGCGTTACAAAACTAGTAACTATACTACACACCGATAATTTGTGGTGATCCATCGTAAATGTCTCTGACATTTAATGTAATTGATTGATTCAATCAATGAAAATAAAACTTCCAAAAAAACTAGAATAGAAATTATATATATAATCAAATTAGAACTTCCACGTTACTCCGTAGTCCGTATTAGAAACCAAAAGGTTATACGACTTTTACTCCAAATCAGGAGGTGCACTTTTACTCAAAATCTATGTACTATGAGGTCAATTATTAAATTTTTTTTCTAAATAAACAATACTACGTACATCATAATTTCAATCGCTTGGGCAATATTAAATATTTATATAAGTATTTTTTAGAAACAATATATTATATATATTCAGATTAAATTCTCAACATGATCAATATTGTAGATTTTTTTTTTTCATTAGAAGTAATATATATAATAAACATCATTCATCAAAGAAATGAATCCAAAGAGAAATATTATTTTTGTTATATTAACCTTCACTTTTATATCATTATCCTCCACTTTCTATAATATGCACGTTACTCTATGGAGTTGTGCACTTTTTAAAATTATACATTGTCACTTTCTTACAAAACCGAAATTCACTTTTATAACGTGCATTTTGAATATATATGAAGTGCACAAATGCACAATTGATCATACTTTCTAATATTTTACATTGACACTTTTTGCAAAATGAAATGCACTTTTTCTTCACATTTTATATATACACGAAGTGCACATTTTAACCACTTTATAAATTCTACATTGGCACATTTTTACAAAATGAAATGCATGTATTTACAAAATGAAATGCACTTCTTCCAATTTTATCATATTGTTGTTGGGATAACGTATCATGTATCGATTCATGTTAGCCGACCCCAATATCTTTTGGGACTAAGGCTTGGATATTGTTGTTGTTGTTGGGATAACGTATATCATTCATGCTGCTTGGATGATTCATCTTTGTGAGTCCATTGCATTGCATTTATAATTGTAAAAAAGTGAAATATATATAGGAACTTTGGAATTGTGTGACCGTGTGAGTGCAAATTTAAAAAAAAAATAGAGCATAATAATAAAATGATAGTGCATTAAATAATCGGTATTAGTGCACTAGGGAGTGGGTTACATAGGAACTTCATAACACATGACCTAAATAATATTACAGATACTAGAAGTATGGAATTAATCATATGAGTTAACCGTATACACATATATCCAAACATCATCAACTATGCGTTATATAAAACATTTCAGTGCATCATCACACAAAGTTTAGTGCACCTAATATAATTAGTTGGAACTTAAATCTCTGTGTAAAAAATGCAGGGACACACGTATGTGAACCCACGAGAAAAAAGAAATAAAATTATAAACCCATGAGAATCTATATAAATGAAATAATAATAAAAATAAATGAATAGTCCTTATTATCTGAACCCAGGGGGAAAGAACCCTAACATGGACAACTGAATCATGAAAGCTGAGAACGAACATGTACGAAATTGATAAGGTAAGAAGTATTCCTTATAGTGGAACCTTTAGGAAAAGACAAACAAACTTCCGGACTGATAGGAAATTGCTGAACGATTAGTAAAAATAGACAAGAAGGGAAAGCTAAAAGACGTGAATAGCCTTCACCAAATTAAATCGCGTTAGGCAAATGGGTTACGATCTAACGGATGCTAATCTTTCTTATTTCTATCCGAAGATTATTTTTTCACTTGAACTTAAATCTACACACACACACACACACACACACATATATATATATATATATATATATATATATATATATAGGGAATAGATCCCATGAAAACACCCTCTAACATGAAAAATGGGAAAGAATCCCGAACGTAGATCTGGATGAATCGTACGTCTATTTGGAAATATCCTTTGTAGATACGGTGGACCGCATTTGAGAGAATTATTTCCTTGAATGACCACTTTTAATGATTCGCACGCTGAAGGTCATATTAGTCAATCGATTCTCTTACCATTTTTAAAACGAATCAATTAACCGGTATTGCAAGCCGTAATACACCAATACCGAAATCACGCCTTCCAATTAGCCATTAATGTGAAGCTGCTAAAGTAGGAAAGTGCAGAGACAAGTTTGGTTATTCATCCGTATCCAAGAGTGCTGTGCAGAAAGTGGAAGCGCAGAAAGGAAGAATTTCGTGAAGAGCATGGCGCAAGTTGAAGAAGAGAATGATGCGAGAGAGGAACAGACAAGCGACGGAAATCGTAAGTGCTGTATTTGTTCTCAATTAATCTTAAAATGTGAAGTTCTAGAATGAATGTTAGTAAAAATGTGATTTGTGATTGTGCATGTTTGAAAACGATGAAAAAAAGCCGGTAAAACGTTGAAAGCTCTTCTTCTGTAAAAATGGTGAAGCCAAATGTTTGCAGAAGAGAGAATGAATAGCGTTTGCGGCGTGAAATAAAACAAAATATTATAGAAGTGGATTGTATAATAAATTGAGTGTAGAAAATGTTAATTCAATTTTTTGGTATAATATATATTTGAATTTGAGTGGATAAACATGAAGTTGTAATGCATATTGAAAATGTGCAGTAAGGATAATTTAACAGAACACGAGTGAATTCATGGGTGTGAAGTATTAGAAAAAGGCTTTAATGCATAAAACATATATTAAGTAAAAAAGGGACAGTGTATATATGTATGTTTGAAAAATGAGTGATATGAATGTTGAATTTTATAGTCAACATGGTTGATTAGTTAATTGAATTTCATATAATAGGATTCTGTGTATGGAATTGTGGTACCAAAATCACTATTTTTTGTTTGAAACACATATAATTTATTATAAGTTTGGGTGTAGAAAAGGCATTACAAAAATATAGCTGCATAATTTTTGTTTGTTTTTTAGTAGATGAAACATGTGGTTTTAGTGCACATTGAAAGCGGAGAATGTGCAGTAGGGATAAATAGACACATAAGTAGTGAAGTAATGGGTGTGAAGAATTATGAATGGATTTGAATTGATAATGGATAGAATAGGTGGAAAAAGGAAAGTGTGTATAAGTATGTGTGACAAATTAGTAGTTTGAATTGAAGTGTTTTTATATAGTGGAGATGAGTGAGTCATGTATGATTTTAAAAGCAATTTAAATTTGTATTATAACGAGCAATGTAATAGTTTAGTTGCGGATGGAAAAAATATATTTTTGATTTGAAATAGTGGAAGTATTATTGAAAATAAGTGGCATTGAGTAATACATTTTTAGGTGGTAATGAAATTGTAAAAAGTGAACTGACATGTTCAAAGTAAGAATGGTATTGGAGATTGAATTAGTGAACAGTGTGAGAAATGTAAAAGTTTATTTGGGAATGGAAAAAATAAATTTTTAATTTGAAAAAGTGAAAGTATTATTGATAATATGAGGCAGTGAGTAATACAATTTGAGCTGGTAATGACGTTGTAAAAAGTGAACAGACACGTTCAATGGAAGAATGGTATTGGAGAGTGATTTAGTGCACGTAGTGTGTGTTATGTTAAAGTGTACATGTAGTTATTAGATGTGCAAAACTTTTCTATACAAGTTCTCACGTTAATATATGTATAATGTATACAGGTGTGGAGGAAGCAACAAGAGTGATTACAAAGCGGAAGAAAAATTCAGTACATGTTGCGCAAAAGAACACAAAAAGGATGAAAGTGCAGTGTGTGAATGCGAAATACAAAAGAAAAACTAGAAGTGCAACTTGCAATACTTCAAAGAGATTGAACTTTGACGAGGACGAGAATGATAGTTGTGAAAGTGAACATGAAACAGATAGCGATTACGTGGAAAGAGTTGATAATTCAACTGATGATGATTTTGTTGAGGGTCCAGAGATGCGTATATGTAAGGAGAAGGTTGGAGGGAATAATGTTGGATCAAAAACTGGTGGGAAGATCAAAAAGCAACACAAACTGCGGGATTTGAAGTCAAAATTCAAACAAATGAGAACAAGATCATCACCATTTCTGCTGTCGCAAGCAGTGAAGCAAATGAATGAAGCGCAACGTGCTGCCGTAAAAGAGATTGGGTTTGGAGGTCTATTGCATCTTGACATTTTGGAATTACCCTCAACATTGAGTTTCTGGGTAATGCAACATTATGATGCTCGCGATGGCAAGATAACGGTGGCAGATGGGAGTAAGGTGAAAATCACCGCGAAAGACGTGCAGAGAGTTTTGGGATTTCCTAATGGAGGGAGAGAAATAAAAAAGAAGAAAAAAAGAGAAGAATGTGCACTGCTACACGAATGGAGAGGAATGTTTGGGAAAGAGGATAACTTGATTACACCAACGGTGGTCTGCAGTGAAATGATGAAGTGTACAGATGCCGGTGACTGGTTTGTGCGTCATTTCTTGGTTCTGGTGGTGTCCCTTTTGGTGGATAGTACACAGAATGGGTACGCCAATCCGTTAATTCTGAACAATTTAGAGGATGTGAAGGGCATTAAAGAGCTTAATTGGTGTGACTATGTTATAAGTTGTTTGATAGAAAACAAAAGGACGTGGGAAAGTAATATCAACAAAAGCTACACTGGACCACTACTATTCTTGCTGGTAAGACACATTTAGGTTTAAAATAAATTAGTTCTTGAATAGATATATTAAAATGAAAAATAATGTGGTTTCAAATAATGACATTGACATGTTTGGTGCAGATGTTTTATGTGGACAGAGTAGTTCTGTATAAAAGAAAGGTTCCCCGGATATGTCCAACAATCAAAGGATGGACAACAAGACTTTTGAGGGATCGGGAGAATGATGAAGTGAAATCAGGAGGCTTTGGGTTTGGGGATGTGGATGGCCCTGTAAAGAAAGAAAGGAAATGCAGTGATGAAGAGTTTGAATATGGCAACACAAGGCAGCAGGCTGGCATGGAGTGTGAAGAAAGTTTGGGTGAGGTATGATTTGTATTAAAGGTACCATTATATGAATTTATTGTAAAAGTTAAAGTTGATAGGTGCTAAAAGTGTATGATTTGTATTAAAAGTAGCATGAACTGACTTTAATATTACATATAATAGCAGGACTTGATGGTGAAGTTTGCCAAAAAAACAAATGTACTTGTTCAAGCTACAAGTGACATAATGTTGATGTTTGAAGAGGCACGAGAAGCCGTAGTGGGTAGTGAGGACTTTGTTAAAGTGCTAGATTCTGCGAACAAATTGATGGGGCTTAACACATTGACCAGAGATCAGTGCACACCAACTGGGGTGCAAACAAATGTGATTAACGAGGTTGATGCATTCTGGTCGAACCCGGTGAATATTTCAACGCTTGACAACGTCACCAACGCTTTCGTGCAAAAGGCAAATGACAATGATAAAATAAGTGGCGTGCCTAGCTTCAGTATAGGCTTGACACAACCGGATGGTGATGGTGAGCATGTCATTCCAAACAATACGCATCACGAGGACATTAGTAAGGTTAGTAAAAATAGCAGATTAGTAATTGAATGTGGATATAGAGTAATGTCATTACACAAAATGAGATATTAATATAAATTTGAATTGCGTGTGAAGTATGTGATTGATTGACAACATTTGTGTAATTTTGTATGTGTTAAGGTGAATATAGAAGACGAAGGGGATAAAAAACAGGCTGATGTTGCAGAAGAGCTACATAAGAGAAAGCAAAAGACAACACGGTTCCTAAAGTCACCATACGTGTCAAGAGTGGTTGATGCAGCAGAACCTACAAAGATGTTTGAGCGGGAGATGGCGAGGTGGCTTTTGCAAGGGGAAGGAGCTGACATGTAAGTACTTTTTTTTAGTAAATAGTAAATCAAAAAATGTGATGGTTTAAATGCACAGGAAAGAGAAAGTGTTCAAATATAAGGACTACAATGTCACGCGGGAGGATTTGATGACAATAAAGGGAGGGTGTAAGATCAGTGAGCAGGTTTTGAATGTTTGGGTAACTGTTCTAAACTACAGAGAGAGAAATAGGAGCACCTTCTCGCCTTCTCGTTTATTTGCAAAGACAATGAATTGTGTAAGTGATACGTGTGATTAGAATAGATGTATAATGTTATATGGTTTTGTGTAATTGCTTGTAATGAACTGTAGTTGTACACAATGGCTGATGAGGTGGTGAAAACAAAGGAGGAGGTATATAACATACTAACTGATGCAGTGGAGTTTGGACTTGATGTGGTGAGGCAGGATGTTGACCTGGACAAAATAGATCTAGTAAGTGATAAATTTTACTGTACAGTGTAGTAGTGTATCATAAACATTTAAAATATTCTTCGTTGATTGTGCAGTTCTTTTTCCCTATAATGCAAATGAGGCATTGTTATGTCATTTGCGTGAATCTGAAGCGCAAGAGAATAGACATATTAGATAACTCATCTGCTAGAGTCTCAATGAGGGATAAATATGAAGAAATGCCAACAGCTGTGGTAAGAAAAGTATTTCAGAACAATATGATTTTGAAAATTAGATTATGCACATTAGGAGAACTATATAATTTTCTGAAAATTAGTATTTCAGAAAATGGTTAGTAATTTGGTATAATTTAATCAATTACAGGTGTCGGCATTTGTGGAGTACTTGAAATCAAAAGGAATGGAGAACCACTACAACAAAATATAGCTTTTGTAGCATACGCAAAATGTTGCAATAGGTGTAAAAAATGTCGCAATATATCAAATGCGGCATTTTTAGCATGCTGCATCCGAGTGGTGTTACAATAGATGTATTGTAGCATTTTTATCATCTTGTTGTAACATTTTTTGGTACAATAATGTTACAATAGATACTATATTGTAGCAATTTATGTGATGCTACAAAATAGATGCTGCAATAAACACTTTTTGTGCTAGTGAACACAGCAGCACCGTTGCCCAAGACAAAACCAACCCGAGTTTCCATGTCTTGGAGGCATACGAGTAATGTCATTGATTATGGGGTGTTTGCAATGCGTCATATGGAGACGTATAAAGGCGAAGGACTGATGGGGTGGGATTGTGGACTTATACATGAAGACCAGAAGCAGATATTAGGACTAAGGGTTAAATACGCAGCTGCTGTTTTACTGGAAGACATAAATGAGCTGAAGACTGAGAATTTAATCAAGGCAAAAGAGTATGCAAAGTTGAAGTCTAAGAAGTGATTTATGCGTTTTCAAAACAATTAATGTTTTTGGTTGTTTGTTGGTGTCTTAAAACATTTATTAAGTTCATTTAATTTTTGCTATTATGGAACATGTGAACTCATACTAATATGGTTCGTTAACAATTATTTGTCTGAGTTTATGTTGGAGTATAGACTATGTGGATTGAACTAGCTGGATGGATGTGGTTTTACTAGTAATGTATAAGTGCATAGTACTAAGATAACAGTAAATCTCAAACCACGTTCATCAGAGATCAAATACTCCAAACAATCTTCGTTCTCACGTAGGCTTGTAACACGACATGAAAAACACGCGGAACAAATCTCAGACTGCACATCTGAAAAAATAGTGAGTGTGTATACTGTTGCGGCATATCGTTCGATAGCTAGTGGCGTCTTGTATGTTGGAAAGTAAGACTCACAATCAGCATTTAGTTTTGCATTAGAGTGCCGTTGTGCATCCATGGCACTCTCAAATTGCATGTAGAATTCAACCAGGCTAAAGTGAGGATTGGAAAATTCACCAAAAAAGTTGTTCTCGCTCTCAGATCTGGATGTTGTACGAAGTAATCCCGCCATGTACAAATCCCTAAAATAAGAATGAATCCAATCCTTGCGGATGTCATACATGTTTGAAAACCAAACATGATTTTGCAATCCAAATTCCTCCATTATGGAGGTCCATTTTTTCTCAAACACATCAGGTTCTTGATAGTGGCTCCACACAACATAGTTTAGCTTAGACATGAATTCAGAATTCTTACTCAAAACAGGGCCGACCTTGGATGAGACTTTAGACATTATATGCCACATGCAAAAGCGATGGGCATATGTTGTAAACAACTTAGTGAATGCAATTTTCATGGATGGGTCTTGATCCGTGATGACACAAATTGGTTCACGACCCATTGCATCAAGAAATTGTCTAAAAATCCACACATATGATTCCACGTCCTCCTTTAACAATAGCCCAGCTGCGAAAGTGACACATTTCTTGTGATTGTCAACACCTGTGAATGGAGCAAAAACCATATTGTACCTACATGAATATGATAGAATTCATTAAAACCAGATCATTTATATAAAATTATAACATGTATACAGAAATTAAAAAATAAAAATGGTTTTAAAATATTTAATTGTGTACAGGAGCATGTTTGTGTAATTAAAAGAGACTGTTTTCCGATTCAGTTTACTAGTGGATCATAGGTGGGAAAAAAGTGCACTCATGTTTGTAAACAGTGCATTAAGGGAATGACATCGTGGATCTACAAAAAATAATATGATAACAACATGCGATTAAAAAATATGTTACCTGTTTGTGCCATATGTTGCATCAAACGAAACAACATCACCAAACATGGTATAGTTAACCCTAGCAGTCGGGTCGCACCAGAAAAGCCTAGTCAATTGGTCATTTTCATCTACGTCATAATTAAAAAAAAGGCGGAACAAACTTCTTTTTTTCTAAACAACTTCTCAATTAGCATCTGTGCATCCACATCAGCAATGTATGCCTTAAAATCCCTTTTAAAGTTTTTAAAGTCAACGGACGTTGCACCGATATTAGAATATCCACCAACGGATTCCTTATATAATCTATAACATTTCATGGTGTCAATATTAGCCTTTGTACAGTTCACAATGAACTTTTGGTGGCCAATATCCAAACTCCTATTCACCTTCAAAAATGGTTTCGCTAAATTAGATGTCATAGGATGATTATGACGCTCTTCAAAGCCAAACACTGAGTATCCACGCAGGCCACAAAATTTGAAAGCCATGCGCGCTTTACATCCAACTCTATTGGATAACCGGCATCTCTTTTATGGATTGGGATCCTCAGGTTGGTTGCTTTGTTCTGCCACCGGGTAGTTTATAGGTGTTTGACTATTTCCATTTTGAGGTGTTTGGCTATTTACATTCTCTTTGAACCTCGCTCTACTACAAACGACATACTTCAACTTTAATGTACCATCCCTAGCTTTTGAAGAAGTACCGAGGCGAATACCAAAACCAGTAATTGCAGCATACTCCTTATAATATGCAATACCCTCCTTCAAACTTTTAAAAATCTGACCAATATACGGCTTCACATCATCATTACAATTGGGAATCCAATATTTGGTCTTACCGGGTGATATTTGCAACTTAGAACAAATATCGGGTGATGTAGGTGAAATTGGAGTGTCATTATTGGAGAAACTAGCAGAAGAAGAGTGAACATAGGAGTCTGCATGTATAGAATATTTGGGATTATCATTAAAAAAATTAAAGAAAACACAATCATGAGAACATTTTTTAATCACAAAATGCGGGAGTGACTTATGGTGACATTTAAGTACAGATAAATAAGAGCAATGGTGCATTAAAAAATTTAAATGGTGGATACAAAACACTAGAAAAGACAATGTACAGGGCCAAAAAAAGAAGGAACATAGTCCGGATTAAGAAAGTTGAAAACGATAGACCATACGACGTTGCATGAGTGATAAAACGTAAAAAAAGATTAACAAATCAAATATCAACTTCAAATGATATAAAAGTAGTGCACTAAAATAACATACATACCGTTCTCCATTAAAGGATACCCAATAATACTTTGAATAACATAGGATACAAAGGAGAGATGATATGATCTTTATTAGGATTAGGTAGAAGTCTTGAACAGCCACGTAATTTGGTACGTAATGCATTCAAAACAAAACAAATATTAGTTACATATAAAACAAATTAAAAATAAAATAAAAAGGATCGTACGTAATAATACCTGGGTTGAGCTTGGGCGATCGTACGCAATAATGTTAAGAGCAGAAGAAGATACAAGCCTGCGGCAGAAATGGAAATGAATAAGCCGATGAAAGATGATGAATGTAATACGGAAAGTTATTAATCAAGAAAAAAACGGCAAGTTATTAATCAAGGAGCAAAATAAATTCACTTACCATTATGGAGCTTTGGTAAAACGGAAGGAAATAATTTGGAAGGACAATAATACCCCATGCGCAATGCTTCAAATCAAGGCCATCCTTTTACCTACGTAAGAAATTAAATGGATGAGATGACTTCTCATTTTTCATGATAAGAGGTGTTTTTATATGATCCTAAATCTATATATATATATATATATATATATATATATATATATATATATATATAGAGAGAGAGAGAGAGAGAGAGAGAGAGAGAGAGAGAGAGAGAGAAAAGATCATGTGAGAAGTTCCCCTTAGGCTGAGAAGCTGAGAAGTCTAACTTATAAGCTCAAAACATGAACTTTTAACCAATAAATCATAACTTATAGACCCCCTCCAAAAAAATTATGAAAATGCCACCGCGTCAAAATAACTCCAGAAATCTGTAATTTTTTTTTTGCAGAAAGTTCGTGTTTTTGAGGGGGTCTATAAGTTACGATTTTTTGGTTAAAAGTTCGTGTTTTTTGCTTATAAGTAAGACTTCTCAGCTTCTCAGCCTAAGGGCACTTCTCAACTGATCCGCTCCCTATATATATATATATATATATATATATATATATATATATAGGGAGTGGTTCCGGTAAGAACATATCTTAGGAGAGAAATGAGAACGAATCTGGACCGTTGGATTGAATTATGTGAAACTGAATTGTGCATTTGGTGAAACCAAAATGTGCATTACATGATATTGAAATGTGCAGAATTAAAATTTAAACTCACATTTGCATGAGTTGAAACTGAAATGTGCAGAATAAAAGGTACAAAAATAACATCACATCGTACCTTTTATTCTGCACATTTTAGTTTTATCTGGTGCACATTTCAAATTCACCTAATGCACAATTTAACTTCACATAATACCATTACATTGTACCATTTGTGTTGCACATTTCAATTTCACCTAATACACATTACAGCTTCATCTAATGCAAATTGAATTTCACATAAAGCAAATCTAACGGTCCAGATTCATTTTCATTTTTCTCGTAAGATCTTGAACCAAAACATATATATATATATATATATATATACATATATATATATATATATACACACACACACATATATATATATATATACATATATATATATATATATATATATATATATATATATATATATAAGCGGCTAAGGGAGTTAAAATGATCATTTTTCCGTGTGTACAGTGCCCGCATTTGAGCTCCCGTCTGTTGTCTCCGTCTGATAGCGTGGTGTGCTGCTCTCCTCACATTCTTTCTCCTCAGTATAATCATAAGGGTTCGCACAACCCATCGTCGGACAACATAAACCGCATGAGGGCATCTTGTCACACATCGGCTCGCATCCTTTCGTCTTCTTCGGCGTTCTATGTAAGCTTTCTTTTTATTCTGTTGAAGTGCTCATTACTCTGCCATTTATGGAGCTGTTTAATTTCCCTTTCTCTTCTCCAGAGGAAGTTATGTAAATTCAAGGGCCATGGCCATCTTCATTCCTTCTTCCATTGACAGACGATTTTCCCGCACCCTCGCCCCTCACGCTTCTCCAGGTGCGTTTTCTTTCCTTGTTTGTTATTGTTTCCCCCTTTTTTGTGTTTCAGTGGTTTGGATTCATTTGTAAAGCGTTATTTGATGACTTAGTGTTCATAATAAGATTGTTCTTAATTGTTTTAATTGTTCAGAGTAAGATTATCGTTTGATGACTTGTTGAACAGTAGTCTGAATAAAAACAGCAGCCCCAGTGCATAATCCATACTGTGCTACGTATGAGTACCTTTTGTTCATTATTTGAGTTATGAAAGAGTAGTGTAAAGTGATGCTAATAAAATCAAATGGAAGGAGTATAGTGCAAAGTGATGCTAATATTGTAACGCCCTCTCAGGGTTAAAGGAAACGTTACATAAACTTACTACTATAAAAAAAACTGCAATATAACGGCCGTTTGTTTAAGAAATAACCCTGATAAAAATCTCAAATATAACAAAATTATAGCTCCAAATAAAAACTCCAAAAAATCTAGTTATCACGAGCAAATGTGATAACCACCTAGATCCAGGAATTTACTAAAACTTCAAATCCTCAAATAAAATGAAGTAACAGAAATCAGTTTATTATAACAACTGAAATACTTAAATAAAATAATAACTAGCTAGAAACCGCCAAGGTCATTCCCGTTAACTCATTTCGGCACGTGTTCCACTCTCTCATCATCTTCCTAAGCCTTGGCCTTACCTTTCGTATCTGTACATGCGAAAAAAGAATACTGATAAGCTTTACGCTTAGTAAGTCACTATGGATCCACAAAAATATCTGAGAAGTCTATGCTAATTTATCAATAGATAAATTTAGGCTATAAGCATGTACTAAACAAATGACTAACAAATAGCTTCTCAAATAAATTCTTAGAGAGATACCAAAAGAAAATATTTTCTAAAATAATTTCTCAAAACTACTAGAGAGATCTCAAAATTTCTTTCTCAAAACATCTTTGTAAAACATTCTTAAAGAGATCTCAAAAACAACTTTCTATAAAACTTTCTGAATGAGATCTCATTAAAGTTTATGTAAAACTCTTTGTGGCTAATTTTACTCTGTGGGCCCGTGATATGTACTCAAAGGCACCAATCTGATAGCTCAGGGGAGCGACCCACTAAACATATCGGACTATCTGAAACTGTAAACTGATAGTCTGAGGGAACTTGTTCCCAGGTACATATCACCTGATCTTTCACTTTAAGTATTAGTTCTTTTTATGGTGAAGTTTGATTAAAACATCATTAAATCTGAAAATAAAAGTACTGACAAAATCTTGATTATGCCAGATAATAAACATAACTTAACACAACAAATAAAATAGCTCAGCAATTAGTTCACCAGGTTCACATAATAGCACATAGACTAAAACCATCTATTAAAAATCAACCAGACTTCTGTCTTTTATTTGGTAAAACAAACATGTACAGGTGGTAGTGAACTTACCTGTAAAAAAACTGAACTCCAAAATATTCAAAGAAGTGTGGCACCTTGATAACGTCTTCCAGCAAGCTCTTCTCTTAAATCTTTAATTAAATGAAATGATACAATAAGAAGCTACTAGTGACTAACCATGACTGTTACGGAGGCTTTACTACTGTGTACTGGAAATCCCCATCAGAAAACTTAATTTATTTGATCTTTTAATACTGCAAACCTGCTAAACCTAAACTGAATGGGGTAACCAACTTTACTAAATACGATAGCACGTAGTATAATATTACTATCAAAATCCATTTTCTTTAAATCAGAGCTCTATAACTAACTTTGTATGTTTATGTTTGCTGACTAAAACATCAACTAAATGTTCTTTATCTATTATATAATCAAACTAGAAGTTAATTGTAAAAGAATGATCTAGACAGCCCCTCCGTGGACCTATACTAAACAATTCATTTTGAATCAATATATCCAAGTTCCAGATGAAGAAGATACGGCGGTACCATAGCCAACCAAAATTAATTGAACTTGCTATTATTCTGTTTAAGTTTTCGGAGAAGGAAAACAAGGTTGCTGCTCTATGAATTGAAAATAAACCTCCCCAAATCCGAGTGAAATAGCAGCAGCACCTTTGCACGTTAATAATTTTTTTAACAAAGCAATCCCATAACCTGAATTGACACGGTTCACTAAGTTTTGTAGAGAAGACTGCTAAAGTATGAAGTTTCATTCCAGGATATTTAAACTAAATCTGTAATAAAAAAGATTTATAGTCAGAAACATGGCTAGAGTAAAAGAAATATCAAAACTTACCTGATGCGAGGAGAGAATAAACGGTAAGACCAGGTATTCCGATAAAATTTTGGAGCAGTGGATAAACTTTCAAAGAAGAGAAGAAAAACCGTAGACTGTTGCGAGAGGAAGAATGCACATGTGCACTGAAATTTTTCTTAGGGTTGCTATATGTATATTTACATACGTATACCTCTAGTGGACTTAGGCTTTTAAATGAAATGCTTATTTGACCAAAATAACTCATTTGGTTCATTTTAATAATATGTTTCCGGCCCAACCACAAAAAAAACGAAATTAACCTTTCTAAAAAAACTGATTAAGCTTTAAAACATCACTTATTTCTTCACTTAAAATTATTAGAGCTTACCTGTCAATGTTACCTGCCAGAACAACACGTGATCAAACAATAAATCACATTAGCCATAGAAGAAACTTATTTAACTGACTAAAATAAATATTAATATTGATTAATATAACTAGCTCATAAAAATTGGGGTGTTACAATCCCTCCCACCTTATAAAAGTTTCGCCCTCGAAACTTAGAACAAGTCAGGATAACAACGCCTCATGTCGTCCTCAACTTCCCAAGTAGCCTCTTCTACTTTATGATTTCGCCACAACACTTTTACTAGAGCTATCTCTTTATTCCGGAGACGTCTAACCTCACGGTCAAGAATTTGTATCGGCTTCTCCTCATAAGACAAATCATTTTGCACTTCTATTGTGGGGGGTATCAAAACATGCCTCGGGTCAGCAAAGTATTTTCTCAACATCGAAACATGGAAGACATTATGAATGCCAGAAAACTCTTCAGGTAGCGCGAGCTCATATGCTACCTTCCCAACTCGTCGGGTGATCTCATACGGTTTGGTGAATCTGGGACTAAGCTTCCCTTTCTTCCCAAATCACATCACGCCCTTCATCGGGGCTATCTTGACAAAAACAAAATCACCCACTTCGAATTCTAGAGGTCTCCTTCGAACATCTGCATAACTCTTCTGTCTGCACTGGGCAGATTCTATCCTTTGTCGGATACTCTTAATAGCTTCTGAGGTCTCATCTATCAACTCAGTCCTTCCTTGTAATTCTTCTTCTAGAACCTTCTTTTCTCCCGTTTCATACCATGATATGTGGGATCTACACCTCCTCCCATACAACGCCTCATATGGAGCCATGCCGATAGTTGCTTGATAACTATTATTATAAGCAAACTCTGTCAGACTAAGGTATTTTGCCCATCCTCCTTGAAAATCTAGAGCGCATGCCCGTAACATATCCTCTAAAATCTGATTTGTCCTCTCCATCTGGCCATCTGTCTGAGGATGAAAAGCAGTACTAAACTTCAACTTCGTGCCCAATGATTGTTGTACACACTTCCAAAAGTGAGACGTAAATCTGGAATCTCTGTCTGAAATAATACTCTTCGGAACACCATGCAATCTAACAATCTCCTGTATATATATTTTTGCCAACTTCTCCAAAGAAATACTTGCTGAAATTGGGATAAAATGAGCAGATTTAGTTAATCTGTCCACTATAACCCATATAGCGTCATAACCTCCAGTTGTCTTCGGCAAACCCATCATAAAATCCATTGATATCTCATCCCATTTCCACTCTGGAATCTGGATAGACTGAAGTTCTCCACCTGGTCTTTGATGTTCAGCCTTAACTTGTTGACACATCAAACATGCCTGAACGAACTTTGCAACATCTTTCTTCATCCCTGACCACCAAAAGTTTTTCTTCAAGTCGTGGTACATCTTGGTCGAACCAGGATGCATAGTGAATGGTGTCTCATGAGCCTCCTTCAAAATCTGCTTCCTCAACCCTTCAATGTCTGGGATGCATAACCTATTTTGAAGTAATAATCTTCCAGTCTGATCCACACGGAATTCGGGACATTTTCCCTCCTTGACACACTCCTTCAACTTAACTAACTCAGGATCAAGTTCTTGCTTCATAGCCAAGTTCTCAAATATTGATGGAGTCACTGTCATAGCTGCCAGTCGCCCCACCTACTACAATCTCCAACTCAAAATCTTCAATTTCCTTCCTCAGCCTTGGATCCATTACCATCATGGACATTACTGTTGCAGAAGACTTCCGACTAAGTGCATCTGCTACCTTGTTGGCTTTCCCCGGATGATAAAGGATCTCACAATCATAGTCTTTCACTAGCTCAAACCACCTTCTCTGCCTCATATTGAGGTCCTTCTGCGTGAATATGTATTTCAGACTTTTATGATCAGTGAAGATCTTGCACTGGACTCCATACAAGTAATGTCTCCAAATCTTCAACGCATGTATCACTGCTGCCAACTCTAAGTCATGGGTAGGGTAATTCGCTTCATAGTCCTTGAGTTGTCGAGACGCGTAATCAATTACTCGTTCATTCTGCATAAGAACTGCTCCAAGTCCCATCTTCGATGCGTCTGTGTAGATAACAAACCCTTCCTTGCCTTCTAGGAGTGCTAAAATGGGTGCAGATGTCAACCTATCTTTCAGCTCTTGGAAATTCTTCTCACAACGATCAGTCCACTCAAATTTCTTACCCTTACGGGTCAAGGTAGTCAATGGAAGAGCTATAGCAGAGAAGCCTTCCACAAACTTCCTATAATACCCTGCAAGGCCTAAGAAACTTCGAACTTCTTTCGCATTCTTCGGCCTGCTCCAATCTCGGACAACTGCTACTTTTGAGGGATCCACCGAAACCCCCTGCTTTGAAACTACATGGCCAAGGAATGCTACATGATCAAGCCAAAACTCACACTTTGAAAACATAGCATATAGCTTATGTTTTTTAAGCGTCTCCAATACTTCTCTCAAATGTTCTTCATGCTCCTTCTTGGACTTCGAGTAGATCAAAATATCATCAATGAAAACAATGACAAACTTGTCAAGAAACTCCCTGAACACTCTATTCATCAAATCCATGAACGCCGCTGGAGCATTAGTTAAGCCGAAAGGCATAACCACAAATTCATAGTGTCCATACCGCGACCTGAAAGCTGTTTTTGGGATGTCTCCTTCTTTGATTCTTAGCTGATGATACCCTGAACGAAGGTCAATCTTGGAGAAAATCACCGCTCCCTTCAACTGGTCAAACAGGTCATCAATTCTAGGCAGGGGATACCTATTCTTGATAGTCACTTTATTGAGCTCTCTATAATCTATGCACAACCTCATTGTGCCATCTTTCTTCTTCACGAACAATACTGGAGCTCCCCACGGTGAGTAACTAGGCCGAATGAAACCCTTCTCTAGAAACTCCTGCAGCTGTTTGTGGAGTTCTTGTAACTCCGCTGGGGCCATTCGATATGGTGCTCTAGATATCGGTGCAGTACCGGGCAGCAGTTCAATTTCGAACTCAATCTATCTACTCGGTGGTAAACCTGGAAGGTCTTCAGGGAATACGTCATTGTAATCCTCCACAACTGGAACTTCAGATAACTGAATGGGTTCTCCGGTGCTCTTGTCTACTATGTGATCCACAGCAACAAGAATGAATTTATTACCTTTAGAACCCGGAAACGGTCCCATGAAGTCAATGCCCCAAACATCAAATACCTCACAAGCCAATATAAAATTTTGGGGCATCTCATCCCTCTTGGTTACCGCTCCGGTGCGTTGACACCTGTCACATTCCTGCACAATCGTACTGATGAAGCCTTCTGGTTGATCCACATAAACTTCTTCTCTCAAGATCCCGTTCAAGAATGCTGTTTTGACGTCCATTTGATAGATGGTGAAGTTCTTGTGTGCCGCATAAGCCATAAACAGTCGAATGGCTTCAATGCGTACTACTGGAGTGAACGTCTCATTGTAATCAATACCTTCTTGTTGATTGTAGCCTTTCGCAACTAACCGGGCCTTGTTGCGAATCACAATCCCGTCTTCATCCTTCTTGTTCTTAAATATCCACTTAGTGCCTATGATTGATTTTCCAGGGGGCCGAGGCACAAGTGACCAGACTTTCCGTCTTTCAAACTGATTGATTTCTTCTTGCATGGCGATTATCCAATCAGGATCAGCTAACGCTTCGGTGACATGAGTAGGCTTAGTTTGATTAAGAAAACAAGAAAACAGACATTCATTCTCGGTGGCAGATCGTGTGCACACTCCACTTGAAGGATTTCCAAGTATGAGATCAGGTGGATGAGCATGTGTCCATTTTCTCACATGAGGGAGTGGTTGAGCATTATTGTTAGGTTGCTGATCAACAAAAGGGTTATCAGCAAGAGGAACAGATGAAGATGTAGGATCAGTGGGCAGAGGTGTTGAAGTTTCAATCTCAGCTGTGGTTGCAGAAGTTGATGAAGTTGATGCGGGTGAAGGAGTTGCAACTGTAGATATTGTAGTAGCGGGTGGAGAAGATGGATCGTGTGGTTGTGGATTCTCGTAAATTTGATCAAACAGGTGATCGAGATCCATGGAGTTGGAATCAGGTGAGGGAGATGAGGCGGGTAGTTGTGCTAGAACGCCAGTGATATCGGGTTCTGAACTGATGTATCCAGAAGCATGTTCTTCTTTCTCGTCAAAGGTCACATTGATGCTTTCAATGACCTTCTTTTTGTCTCTGATGTACACTCTGTAAGCTTTGGATGACGAAGAGTAGCCAATGAACAAGCCTTCTATTGCTTTTGGATCAAACTTACCTCGTTCTTCCCTATCATTCATGATGAAGCACTTGCACCCAAACACCCTTAGAAAAGAAACATTGGGAATTCGGCGGTTGATCAGCTCATATGGTGTCTTTCCAAACCTTTTGTGAATAGAGGTCCTGTTCTGAGTGAAGCAGGCAGTGTTGATAGCTTCAGCCCAGAGAGAATGTGGAAGTTTAAAATGGATCAGCATGGTTCTTGCAGCTTCAACAAGTGTTCTGTTCTTTCTTTCAACCACCTCGTTCTGCTGTGGGGTCTTTGCTGCAGAGAATTGCTGAATGATGCCTTGAGTCTCATAGAATTCACTGAGTTTCTGATTCTTGAACTCAGTGCCGTTGTCAGATCATATTAAAAGAATTGTTGCTTGTAGAAGATTCTGTGTTGTTCGGATGAAGGTGATGATGATGTCAGTTGTCTCGTCTTTGGAGCGAAGGAACCAGATCCATGTGTATCGTGAATAGTCATCTAATATCACTAGTACATACTTCTTCCCATTGATACTTTGTGTTCGCATTAGCCCACAAAGATCCATGTGAAGCAATTCAAGAGGACGTGTAGTAGATGCTGTTATTTTCGCCTTGTGAGAAGCTCTTTTCATTTTTCCAAGTGCGCAAGAATCGCACAGATGTTCACATTTGCTTTGTAGTGTTGGTAGACCAGTAACAAGCTTCTTTGATGACAATGTGTGCAGATCACGGTAGTTCAGATGAGACATCCTCTTATGCCACAGTTGATTTAGTTCAGAGGACGCCCTTGACAGCAGGCAGACATTTGTATTGGGAAACACTATTTTCAGCACAATGGTGTAGAGACCAGATTTGCATCTACATCTTAGAATGGTGTTTCCTTGTTCATCCTTCACACAACACTTGTTAGCCCGAAATATGACTTTCATGCCCTTGTCGCAGAATTGTTCGATGCTAAACAAGTTGTGTGTTAACCCGGCAACATATGAGACGTCTTTAATAGTGACCTTGTTGTTGCAGATATCTCCAAATCCAAGAATAAGAGCAGAGTCACTGTTTCCAAATCTAACTTTCCCACCAAACTTGTCAACGAAGTTGCTCAACAGCTCTTTCTTCCCAGTCATGTGTGTGGAGCAACCTGAATCTAAGTACCACACATGACTGACCTGCCAAATTAAGCAGCCTTAGGTACCCATTTAAGGACGGGTCCATCCTTTTTATGTGAAGAAAGAATTGAATCAGTTTTAATTGGATCACTTTTAGGAACCCAGACTTGTTTGACTTTATGAAATTTATTTGAATAGTTCTGGAATTGTGAGTGGGATGCTTCAGAATTAGTGAAAACTTTCTCTTTTTCCAATCTTTTGAGATGTTTCACAGAATACACCTTGAGAATATAATTCAGACATTTACCATTTACAGAGGAGAAAGTAACACAATCATTTTTAGCATTCACATCACACACATCATGTTTTGAAAAAGGAGAAGGATTAAATTGATCATGCTTAAAACAGTCACTTGAAGTAGAATTCACAGAGCTAGAGTGAGAAGAAGAAAGCTTTGGAGAACTAAAAGAAGCAGAAACAATGGAACTAGATGGAGAATGAGAACGAAAACAATTTCAAAATCTATTACAAGACTTTTCCATAAAATTAAAGATTTTAGAAATCTTCTTTGTCTGCTCAGGTCTTGTATCATCGCTTGACTTCTTCTTTGGAACCCAGGTCATCCTTCCTGCATTGGTTTTTGAGAAAACTTTTCCTGTTTGTGGAGCAGAAAATAAGTTCCTTTTCTTTTCAAAACTGTTTTTCTTTCTATGATAATAAGAAAAGGATGTCTTAGAAGATTTTGAGCTTTGAGGGGATCTATCAGACAATTCAGAAATTTTCTAAAAAGACTTTCTTTTTCAACTTTAAATTTTTCACGTTCCTTTTCAAAAGATGAGTGAAGGTCAGCTAATTTCTTAATTAGAGGAGGAACGTAGGGTTCAGAAACTTTTGAGGTTGAGGCTTCTTCCTCACTGGACACGTTATGATTCTCAGGAGGAGAATGGGTAAGATAGTCATTTGACTAAGGAATTTCTCTAGTGGCATAGCTGTTATTGAGAGCAGTATAATCAAAACTAATCTCAGTTTTAGCCCTATTTTTCCTTTTCTCCTCTTCTTCCTCAATAGTTTCAGAAGCACTAGTGAATTTCATGAGTTTGGTTAACCCTAATTTCATGTATCTTATGTCGTAAAGCTGAATGCAATCGACCTTTTTCAAATTTTCAGGATTTCGAAAGCCTAATCCTTCTCTAGGGTTGTAAAACTGAGTATCCTTGATTTTACTATTCAAAAGATGAATTGTCTGTTCGGTTTGACCATTTTTGGCTAAGATATCTTCTAACTCTTTTTACATAGTGACTAATAGTTTGCTTAAGCACGTGAGATAAAAGAGTAAAGTTGACCTCGTTCCTTAGTTAAGTCACTAATAGTTTGCTTAAGCATAGTTACTTCTGACTCTAACTGAGAAACTCTATCACGTGAATCTTTTAAGCGTGCAGTTTCAAATGCTCCTTCCAACACTTGTTTTTCCAGAACTTTTTGATTATTAGCAAGTCTGACTTCAAGTTCCTTTATTTTGTTTTTCTCTCTTTTAAGAGAAGTGATTAACTCTTTCATCTTGTCATTTTGTTGAGAAATTAATGATTTTAAGTTACTTACCTCATTCTCAGCAGATGTAGAGCCATTGTCTTCTTCTTCAGAGTCATCACTTTCAGTTCCAGATCCAGTTACCCTTCTCATCACTGCCAAATTCTTTGTCTCACTATCTTCAGAATCTTCGAGCCAGCTATCATGTTCAGCCATCAGGACAACTCCTTGCTCCTTTTGTTTAGCAAGTTGAGCCTTCTGCATATAGTAATTGAAGTCCTTCTTCTTGGCAGATCGGCATTCTTTAGCAAAGTGTCCTGGCTTTCCACATTTGAAACACTTCATTGAGTCACTGCTGACAGCCTTATCAGATGGTCTGCTGACTCTTTCAGAGTAGTTTGAGGAAGAAGTTCTTTGTTTGTTGTTTGTTGCAGGATTTCTAAATTTGGTGAACTTCTTGTTTATTTTCCTCGTCATGATTGTCAGCAAAGCCAGCTCTTTCTTTAGATCATTGATCTCTGGGTCAGAATCAGACATATTCTTCTCTTCATCGGATGAGTCATCTTCAAAGGTAACTTTAGGAGCCTTATCTTTCTTCTTTTTCTCAGATGTAAGGAGAGCAAGTGTGTCAACAATGTTCTTTCCTTTTGAAGAATTGACTTTTTCACGAATATCCTCAGAGAATTCACCTAGGCAGTCATAGAGGTTATGGATGGTCAGCTCATCTAGGTCTTTGTTTTGTCTGATTCGTTTGGCTGTTTTCTTCCATTCGGGCTTCAGAGACCTTAGGAAGCGAAGGTTAACTTCCATATTGGTTTTGCGGATATTGATTTTCTTCATCTCGTTAAGGACCATGAGAAACCGTTAATAGGTGTCCTCCAGCTCTTCATCAGGTCTAGCAGCAAAGGAGTCGTAAGTGGTCAGGGTGTGTGCTCGTTTGGACTTAATTCCAACATCAGTGTCTTGCATAATTTGATGAATTTCATCCCACAAATCCTTAGCAGTGGTAAGGCTATCAATTTGCATAAACAAGTCATTGGGAATGGCTTGTAACAGATAAGTGGCAGCAAGTAGATCAGCCTTTGCTCTCAGCTTCTCGGGTTCAGTGTAATCATCTTCAGACTTCAGTGCTTTACCTGCTGGTGTGGGAAGATTATTTGTGTCTACAGCTGGAACATCAACCCAAACTTCAAGTGGTCCTTTATTAAGAGAGTCAAGAATATTACTTTCGTTGTCTCGGCTTCGAAGAAATTGAGGAAACGGATTTTCCAGACAGCAAATTCTCCTCTCCTAAGCAGAGGAGGTCTTGAATCACTTCCAAGTGTGTAAGCTTCCATGACTGTTGTTTGATCTTAAGGCGAGAACTGTTCTCATAAAATTAAAACTTCGGTACAACATTAAGAAGACCTCGGAAGAAGATTTAGGATGTCCGAATTTAGAAACTCGGATAATGAATTCGGTTGTCCGAAATTATAATTTCGGGTGACCTATTTTCGGGTGTCCGAAATTGTGATTTCGGATATTCTAATTTCGGATGTCCGAGATTGTAAATTCGGAAGAAAGATTTTGGGTTTCCGAATTTAGAAACTCGGATGCAAATTCGGATGACCTAATAATTTCAAGATTTCGGAGCAGCTAAAGATTTCGGATATGCGAAATCTTAAGGATTTCGGATATGCGAGAATATGGTAACTCAAATCTCACTGGGATACTTCTTCCGTAGCTTTCCAAGTTCCAGTTGCCTTCTAAAACAGTAAGTCTCCAAGAACAAATCTAACAATTAATCTGACCAAAAATTATGATTTTGATCAAATTAATTCCAGAAAAATTCAAGGAATCTCAAGAACAGAATTGCGCCGAGGCTCTGATACCAATTGTGTGAGATATGCCCAGATACAACAGTCGAATAATCTAAGAATATTGATAAGAATTTAAACAGTAGAAGAGAAATTCAACATCAACTTATACCGTGTATTCATAATGATGATTCGATGAAGAACAATACATGGTACTCGAACAGGCTAGAGAGAGAATTCAAATCTACTGGCTCTACAGAGAATAATATTCAGAATAGAATGTGTAGAGACTTAGAGCTGATTTCGACCAACCCCTTCTGAATTTATAGGGAGTAGTTCGGCCAGCCCTATTACAATTAGGAAACAACAGCTTTAGGCGTGTGGGCTTAATTGAGCCAGATTAAATGGGCCTAATTCTCTCTCAGCTAATCTAATTAAAATACAAAGACTCATTAATTAAATTACAATTAATTTGAACACAATAAAATAATATTCTAACAGTAGCCTTTAAGGCCTACTCCTAGCTTAACTTAGCATTTGCACGTTTCTACCTTAAATTATCTCATAAGACTACTTAAGGTATATCTTTCACAATCCAAGCCCTTAGGATTCATTCTATCACTTTTCATACTAACATTCCAACTAGTATTTCAGTACTAGTCAAATCATCTTAAAACAACCAAGTTCAAATCTATAATCATATTGTTCATCCCAATCGATTTTCCAATTCAAATATGATTTAATCTTAATATCAAAAATATTAGTTTTATCCATTCATGAATTCTCTACTAAAGTAAAAGCATGTTTTATCACAATACTTCACAATTTATTCCATCATCATGCTATCATCTTCATAATACACAATCATACACAATTTCTTCTAAACTTGTACATCATGCTTCATTTACTCATATGCAATGGTATTTTCATTTAGGCATTATTAATCATTAATAATCCATGAAAATCACATTTAATACTTTAGGTAATCTTATGAAATTAACTCACTAATTATAAGCAATATAGTCAGTCATCCTCACCTCGAATTAGCTTTAAGAAGTTCTACTCTTCTCGGTTGAACTCCGACGAAACTCCGGTGAAACTCCAGTGACAACTAGGAACACCTTAGCCAAGCTCCTAACAAGGTTTTATCATCACAAAACTCATATCAACACAAATAACCTCTAAAAGGTTATATTCCGGCGAACCGGACACTTTGGCTTCTATGCCCGTTCTTGGACTTAGAACTACCTTCCAACCCCTTGTTCTACACTTCTAAACATGTAGAAAAATCTTAGGGGTCCTCCATATGATATATATTTCATAAGGTAGATAATAAGTAGAGGAAAAGTTATTATAAGGTCATTACCTTAATTTTTCACACTTTTCCTATCTTTTTCCTTCTTCAAACTTCTTTCTTTTTCTTGTTTGAGTTTGGGCTCGAGTTTTGTTATGGAAGATGGAGTTTCAGAGCTCTCCTTTCTCTATTTCCTTGGTGCTGGCCGAACTAATGAGTTTAGGGGTGATGGAGATGCCCATTTTGGCTTATTCACCAATTGTATGGGGGAGGGTCCCTTTCTTTTATTTGTTTGGCCAACAATCAATTCATGATTGCTTCCCCATCCCATTGTGCAGATCCCCTTTCCATTTCAAGGCTAAAATCGTGGGGTGGCCCCCACTTATGTGGGAGGTCATCCCTTTATGTCCCAATGTGTACAATCGGTCCCCAAAGTTGTATTTCTCGGACTGTTTTAACTATATTTTATTTTATCGGGTCAAATAAAATATAACACATGTTACTAATCATTATAGGCCTTTAGAATGGATGTACATTCCCCAACTTAAATTTAGAAGTCTCCGAACTTCATTTCGGACTGTTATCCGATAAATTGCCAATACCGGTAATTGTGCTTTATTTGAGCAACCGGTCAACCCTATGCCTTTTCTATGGCCCAAATAAAATATACACCACCATATACATATTATCTAGACCAAGATGAATATAATATGTGGTTCTGGAAATATATGGTGGTCCCTGCTCCCAATGTGGGACCCACGTGCAATTTACTATTCACGCAAATGTAATAACAAAAATTACAACCTCGTAAATTCATAAATCATTTTCCACGGTTTTTATTACATGATTTGCTAAAAGTAAATATACTTGGGGACGGTGTTACAAAAGTATTACAGATAAAGATTTTGGTCAATTAAGAAAAAGGAAAATCGACAAAAATCCGATGAGACGGAAGAAGTAAAAAAGCATCTGGTACAAATAAGCTAAGAGATATCTCTTAGAGAGTAGCATTCTCATCAGGCTGGCCTGACGGGAACCGGTGTCAGACCGAGGCCATTTGGGGGCCTTCGCGGTGGAATTTTTTATGAAATCTTATGAGCATGTTCTTCATCAAATGTAGATGATATCCACAAAATTGCAATTTAAAATTCAATCGGGAAGTCGGTTAAATAAAGTAGTAAAACATACTGCGCATTATTTATATACGTAAAGTGGCGTAGTATGTTTCAATATTTTATTTAACTGATTTCCCGGTTGAATTTTAAGCTGAAATTTTGTGGATATAATTTATACTTGATAAAGACATGTTCAAAAAAAACTTATCAAAAAATTACATCGGGAGAGACCCCAAATGACCTCGGTTTGATGCCGGTTCCCGTCAGGCCAGCGTGAAATGAATTGTCATGCAAAAAATGTCTTCCGTACACATTGATTGTCATGCACCTAAAATAGACATTTCCATGATATATGCGTTAATTATCTATCTGAAAAATAATTTACAAATGTCACTTTTCAATATCAAAATACGTACGATCAAAAAAAATCAAAATACGTAGTACCAAGTCTTATAACCGGTCTCAAATTATATTTCGCTCACATGATGATTGACGAAATGTTTATATGCTCTTTTCGAACAAAACAAAGTTTTAAAAGTAAGAAGTGTATTGTCTATCTTCTTAAATTCTACAATTGAATGAAAAATATTATGTTTCTTATATTTCTAATATTTGAGAAGTTGGTTAATGAGTAATTTTCTTAAGAAAGAGGCCATATTAACTTGACTAACATTTCCTTCATCAGGTAAATTGAAGTATTCAATTTTTTGTTTGTTTCTTATATCTCTAATAACTGAGAAGTTGGAAATTAAGTTATTTTAATAGATTCCGGTTTCTTCAACTCGAGGTGTGTTAATGAATTTTCTCGGAAGCTAGATATTTTTGCATGTGTTCTAATGAACTTTTGGTGCCTTGTGCGTTGGTTATACATGTATCAGGATTTCTCTGCTCATTTCTCATCAAAATGTATCTTTCTTCGGATTTTTTTCTTCTTCTCCAGGGGAGAGGTCGTAAGCTTGCAGTAAAGAATTCAAATATACCTGCAAAGCGATCCCACCTGCTTCAACATTTTCTCCAAATATTACATTAAAGGTGAATTTATTATTTGCTAACTTAGTCTCACACTTTTACTTTATGGGTATGAGATAGTTTTCCTTTGTTAGTGTATTTTGTCTCTCTTTGTGTGATTTCCTTGCGAACCAATGGTGACACCTATATGCGGCACATGTTCATGGCTTCATGAATTAGTCATTTTTTAATAATTTCATCGGGTAAATTGAATAAGTAATTTTCTGTTTCTTATATTTCTAATAACTGAGAAGTTGGTTAATGAGTAATTTTCTTAAAAAAGAGGCCAGGTTAACTTGATTACCTTATTAACTTATAACCTAATTTAATTATATTTCTAATTTCTAAAACATATTTGTATCAAATCAAGTAAGAACTCGGTTTGATTTGTGAACTTGTGTGTACACAATAGGGGTCCTGAGGAAAATTTTAAAGAAGCAAAAGCAAGAGCTTAGAGCAATGGAGTTTGAGAAGTTGGTTATTGAATGTACTTTTGCTATATGAAGGTATGTATAGGATGTCTTGATGATTCATAACTTGATAGTTGTTGAGAAAAGAATCTCAAGAGGCAATTATTGGGTATAAATGATTTAAACAAATTTATTATTTATTCATTTATAGGTTTACTACTTTATTTTTCAAAGTTGTATAAATGATATTTTCAAAGGTTGTGCCAGTATTGGATTACATAGTTTTATAAATAAATACCTTAAAATGAATTTCCAAATATACTGATCAACTACTAATATTGTTTAAACTCTAATATAAATGCGGTCTGTATGAATTAAATTACTAAACCATTAAGTAGAATGGTTTCATGGAGAAACTTAGACCTCATAAGAAAGAAGTTGTATTTAGTTAATGAAAATATTTAAATCCCTCCTACTACTTCTAAGGCTGCAGGTTTGCCTAATGGGGGGAAAGAATTATTCAGGATAATGTAATGGGGAATAAACCTTCTCTCGGTTAGGATAGTCTAGGTTCCATAACTTCTATTTTAGCATGCCTTCAAAACTATTAGTTTTTTCTTTCTAACCATTGAGGTTCATTCTTTCATTTCTTAGAATTTTTAGCTTTGCCATTATACATGAGCACTCAAATAAATATGCTGAATAAAATTAAATAATATAGTTTATTGCAAAGAGTTTATTTAGTTGGTTAGTTGTTATATATATATATATATATATATATATATATATATATATATATATATATATAGAAAAGATCAGGTGAGAAGTCCTCCTTAAGATGAGAAGTGAGAAGTAATCTCAGCCCTTGGATTTGCATCTAATGTTAAATCTGGGGAGTTGGGAAACTGTTTTAGAAAATCTGGCGGATTTCTCAGAGTATCGTGTGATCACTTTCCGAATCTAATATTTCGACCCTATGCCTGGGTTACACGAAATTTAGATTATGGGGATAATCACTCTAAGAGACAGTCTAAAACTGAGTTTTAGTAGAACTCGAATTCTTCTGATTACCAAAAAGATAAGGCCAATCAGTTAGAGTTTTACTCTAACAGAAAGTCATTCTATTAAATAATTTATATGGACATGTTTATCCGAAAATAAATTTCCATATTTATTTCTTTAATAAAATAAAATTTTGGATCCCGTAAGGGGGGGCAGTCCCCTTGACCCCCGCCATTTAATCGAACCAAGTTTAAATTTAATTTCGTACAAGTGTGCGCTCCGCACTTCCTAACTTGTCTAAAATTAAACTTGAACTCCATTGGTAATCTGTAAATTCCATTACACTAAAATGAACCTGGTGATACTAAAATCACCAACATCTAATCTTATTACGCAACAAACTTATAGACTGAATATAGTAACTTATAACCAATAAATCATAACTTATAAATCTCTCCATCTTAATTACGGAAATGCCACCGCGTCAAAAAACTTTCCAGGTTTCTGAAGTTATTTTGAAGCGGTGGCATTTTCGTAATTATTTCCGAGAGGGTCTATAAGTTATGATTTATTGGTTAAAAGTTTGTATTTTTAGCTTATAAGTTAGACTTCGCAGTTCTCAGCCTAAGGGAACTTCTCACCTGATCCGCTCCCTATATATATAGGGAGTGGATCAGGTGAGAAGTTCCCTTAGGCTGAGAACTGCGAAGTCTAACTTATAAGCCCTTTGCAGTCAATTTAGCTCTACTATAATTATGTAGGTGAAGACCTTGATGGGTGAACACACAGTATGCGCAAACAATTGGACATGTGCACGCACAGTATGCGTAAACAACAGTCGAATAATCTAATAATAATAGAAAGAATTAAAACAGTAGAAGAGAAATTTCACCAATAACGTATACCGTGTATATAGAATGATGAATCCATGAAGAACAATACACAGTACTCGAACAACTAGAGAGAGATTTTCTAATCTACGTCCTCTACCAGAATAATATGTGGAATAGAATGTGTCGAGACTTCGGGTTCTAGAGAGAGAGCTTCGAGAATGATATGACTATTCTAAATATGAAACCCTCAAGTATGTTCGGTCCATTCCCCTTCTATTTATAGATGGATGGCCGAACATCCTTGTTACATTAGGATGGGCCAATGATCTCTAATTAAATGGCCCTAATTAATTACTTAGCCCACTAATTAAATCCTAATTAAACAAAGATAAATCTAATTAAATTGAACACAATAATATATCCTAACAATCTCCTCCTTTGTGTTCAATTTGCAATGAAGCGCGGGTTATCTTTGTCTTGATCTTCAGAGGATATCAACTTCTTTTGTCTTCTTTGAAAGGCTTCGTGAAGAACTCCTTGCAATCTCCCCTTTGTTGCCTTCTTGGTAATTTGATCTTTGATGTAGGGGGTTTAAGGATCTTCAAAATGTTGCATGTAGTCCTTGTCTTTCAGAAGTTGCTCTTGATCAGCTTGAATGAAATCCGATGGCGCCTCTAGAATGAATATTCTTGACTTGCTTCAGGTGCTCACATGATTCTTCTTCATTTCTTGAGTATCCAACCTTTGTCTCCTCCAGAATGTGGTCTTTTGATGTCAATGCTTTTGTGGAGAACTTGTCGGTGAGTATATGCTGACCATTTGATGTGAAGCTGAGTTGGCTGATGTGGGCAAATGTTTGTTGTTGGAGGAGAGAAGCGTCTGAGAATTATCTTTGAAATTTCATAAGCATTTGGACCGCTCTCCCCCTCATGACGATCCGATGAGTCGGGACGTCATGCATGTGTTCGTCCTTTAAATCTGTAAAACAAAAACTTAAACGTCCGGATACACTGAGGTGTTCCATTATCACAACATCAATGTAAACACTGATGTGTGGCCTGTATAAAATGATAAAAGCATTTAAAGCTCTGACAGGACTTCCGACCGATCATTGTGAAGCATCCTTAGTAGATGTCACTCTGGTCGTTATGGCATTATCACAATGATATGCAAAGAAAAATTGTAGCCCCCCCGGGGTCGCGTAGACTCCCGTTATCATCACTATAGAGATAAACTCTAACGCAATGGCCTGAAAATGTTGGTGATTTCTATGTTGCAACATCAGGACTTCCATCCAATCATCGGTCTACATCCATAATAGATGAGTCCTATGGAAGTTCTCGCAAGTCTTGAAGACTAGCAACTGACTCTAAAATGTGTCTGTGTCCTAAATTTTTTTAAAACATTTGGGAGTGTGAAAACTAGACACGACATGATCAACGAATGTTTAGTGGCGTGGGGTTGTGGGCCACTGTAGTCAGTATCAATCACCTCAGAAGGAGACGGTGATAAAAGATGAGGTTCCCTGTGAAATTTTGATGAAACACCTGTCTTTTGGGAAACAGATGAGTGGTCTAGGGTAGGGTTGTGCATGCGCTGTTGGACAAGATGCAGCTACTTCTACCCGGGATCTGAATAAATTCAGTCTTGTACCTATGGGGAATTGTCCGGAGTATTTGAGTGACTAGGATTGATTCTTTGATTGATCGCTCAGTTGAGGTAGCGGACTTGTCTTTGAATATTGTTTTCTTGCTCAGTTGAGCATTCTGCTTTTTCACTCTCATAGTGTTCACTCGCTCACTCACTCTCGACTTTGTCTCTTGGGTAGGCTCAGTTGGGTTTACTAAGCCATTGAGACTTATCTCTCATTAATCTCTTTTCTCCCCCTCAATAGGAGCACTCAGTAGGATGCATTTAACATTGCTTGGCGCGTGAGAGGAGAAATTTGAAAACTCCCCCTCAAAAGGTGCATCCTTGAGTTGATTCTTGCATCGATCATGGTGTGGCGCCAGGAGGAAATAGAGATGTTCCTCCTCGGAATTTGCAAGTATTGTTATTTTCATCCGATGAGTAAAGTAGGAAGCCCCCCCTTGGAATGTGCTTTCTTCATTGTATGGCACCAGGAGAAGTGAAAAAGAAACACTCTCCCTCAAAATATGCACGGGTTGTTTGTGTGTACATTTGTTGATTTTCAGCACAGTGTGGAGTATACACGCCGGTACTCTCCTACATAATTAGCACACTTTCTCCCCTTAAAGAATGTTTTGTCTTGAATAGGTGCGTTGGGAGCATTTGTTGAACTTGTTTGGAAGCTCAGAAAAATATCTTCATCGCTTCCCCTTGACGTATGTGGCGTCCTGTGTTTGTGTGTGGGTTCTGAATTGAGGTGTTCAGAAGCCTTTCGGTGCCATCGGGTTCTAGACTGATGTATCTAGAAACTCTGTTGTAGTGCGGGTTCTGAGCTAAGTTACTCAGAAGCCAAGTTGTAATGCGGGTTCTGAGCTGAGTTACTCAGAAGCTAAGATGTTGTTGCTCAGCATCTCAATTTCCCATCATGTGTGTGGAACAAACATATCAGGTACCACACATGAGGGACACCTACAAAAGAATTAAGGAACCTTTGGTACCCATTTAAGGATGGGTCCGTCCTTTCTCGTATAACACAAATTGTGAAATTTTTGTTTTATTTTTGTTCCTAAACTAGTCTCGTTTGAAACTTTTGGAGAGCTATATGATTGTAATTCTGATTTAGGAATCCATTTTTGAACAATAACGGTTTTAGCGCAGGTGAATGATGAAATATGATTTTGAGAAGTAAAGATTTTCTCCATTGTTAGACGTTTCAAATGTTTGACTGAATAAACCTTGAGAGGATATTTCAGTTAAACATCATCACAAACATCATAGGTAGAAGCTTTAAATCTTTTCTGTTTTGATTTCCCATCACTCACATCACAAAGATGACTTGAAGTATTAGACTGCCTGGTTGCACTAACAAAAGCGCTAGATTGAGTTCTCACAAGAGTAGAATCATCAGTAGAAGACTTAGTAGACTTGTCTGCGAAACAACTTGGTGAATGACTTTCAGAACTAGAATGAGTATCCTTGAAATTACTACAAGACTTGGAGAAAAAAGATTTTGATTTTCAGAAAACATTTTAAGTCTTGCAGCCTTCTTTTGAGTTTGTTTGAAAATCCAGGCCATCCTCTTCTCTTGGCGTTTATTAAGAGCAGTACGTTTCGGTTTTTCAAAATGAGAGTGAGAGGATGAGCCATTTTCTTTCGAAACTGTTGAGAAGGGTTTTTTGAAAGATTGCCTTTAGTCACAGGAGATGAGGTAGAGTCCCTTTTTCTTGAAAAATGATTTTTCCTTTTGTTCATTTCGAAAAGGGAATTATCAGCAGTTTTCGAGCCTTGAGAGGATTGATCAGTTAATTCTGAATTTTTTTCCAAAAGATTTTCCTTTTCAGATTTAAACTTTTCTCGTTCTTCTTCCAAAGAAGAATCAAGATCAGCCATTTTCTTTATAATCGCAGGAAAATATGGTTCAGAAACTTTAAGGAATAAATGTAATTAGATTTTGATGATGCTAGGTTGATTATAATTTGAAAGTACCCCAATAGAAATTCTGTGTTAGAATGTGTCTTTGTATGTACTAGAATAGTCGAAATGCCAGAAACCCTCTTGGTCTTCCTTATCAGAACTTCTACCAGAGTTGCTCCTAGAGTTGCTCTCCAGAGAAGCCATTAGAGTGGATACCAGAGTTGGCATCAGAAGCTGCCATCAGAGTTCTCATCAGAAAACCTCAACAGACAAGCTCGCACCTTACAGAACTCGAAGGCACTTACCAACGGTCGTTAAACTAACGGGAAATCCCCTAACGGCTACGAACCTTTCAACGGGAACATGGTACTTGATGGAGTATATGGCCCGGGAACCTCCGGCCCACAGACTCCTACTACTCCAATAAAGGCCCAATTGGCCCAGGAAACACAACAGGCCCAAATCACGGCGCCCAAGATACCAAGTAGCCCACAAATACGCACCAGGGGTGCCTTCGGCCCCCTGACCGAAGGCTCTAACTCTCACAGGAGGGCCAACACAGCAAAACAAAGTTACTGGGAAAACGGCGAAAATCAGTAGCCCTCGGCACCTGGAGCCCTCGGCACTAAGGGGGTCCCCGGTACTCAGACCCCTCGGCTAGTCCTCCACAGCCGAGGGCACCTTTCCCGACATGATATCCGTGCCACATGCGTACAGATCACCGTACCCTGTACAACGTCCCATCCAACAGCCGCATTAAATGCGGCCACATGCGGTTGCCAGCGCCAACCAGTTGAGGTGACCTCTCGGCCAATGGACGCTTGACACGTGTCCCTGTCCGGCATTTATTGCTACTATAAATAGCACCCCATTTCCCCATTTGTAACCAAGTCATAACACGCTGAAAACGCTGAACACTTTACAATATACTTTCTCTCTCTATATTTACTTGATCTGACTTCTCTCTTATTATTCTCCGTAATAACCCCTCGGATAAGCTACCCCCCGGGTACACTATCCATCATTTGGTGCTCTCGTTGAGGAAAACCGCCGGTTTCCAGTGGACTTCAGAATGTCAGGGGGCATTCGAGGAGCTGAAGCGATACTTATCTTCACCCCCTGTGCTCTCTAAACCCAAGGTAGGGGAAATCCTGTACCTCTACTTGGGTGTTAGCCCGGCTGCCATCAGCTCTGTACTCATCCGGGAAGAGGATGGCATCCAACATGCCATTTTCTATGTTAGCAAGACCCTCAGGGAAGCGGAGCTCCGGTACTCCCCCGTTGAAAAAATGGTGTTGGCTATCGTGTGGACCGTCAAGAAGTTGGGCCATTACTTCCAGGCTCACCCGGTCCAGGTCCTCACTCACCAACCCCTCGGCGCCTTGATGAGGAGCCCCACTAGCTCCTCCCGAATGGTAAAATGGGCTGTCTTCTTGAGCCAATACAACATCGACATCCGTCCTAGGCCCGCCATCAAGGGCCAAGCCCTAGCGGACTTCGTGACGGAATGTACGGCAAGGGCAGCAACGGACGAGGAGCCCTCGGCCCCCTCGGATGATTGGTGGACCCTCTACACCGATGGCTCCTCCGCCATCAAGGCATGTGGAGGAGGGGTGGTTCTCATCTCACCCGAGGGCTTCCGGGCCTATTATGCAGTCCGTTTCTCCTTCAAAGTCTCCAACAATGAAGCCGAATACGAAGCTCTCCTCTGTGGCCTTCGGTTGGCAGCTAACATGAAGGCTCGACAAATCCACGTCAAGTGCGACTCCAAGTTAGTCGTCGGCCAAATCTCCGGAGAGTACGTAGCCAAGGAAGGGAGAATGAAGCAATACAAGGAGGCGGCCAAGGAGTTGCTTAAGGTATTTGAGGCACACTCCCTTACTCAAATACCGAGGGCTCAAAACTCCGAGGCCGACATTTTATCAAAGCTCTCGGCAGAATCCCCTGAGCATATCTCGAAGATCGCTAAAGTAGAAGAACTCAGCCTCTCTAGCATACATGCTAGCCCCGTCATGGATATACAACGAAGACAGGAGGACTGGATCTCGGACATTGTTGCCTTCATCACCACAGGGCGACTGCCCGAGGATGAGGCCCGCGCCAAACTGACAAAACTGAGGGCTCCCAGCTACGTTATCGAGGACGGAAGGCTTTACAAAAGATCCTACAACGGGACATTACTTCGGTGCCTTCATCAAGATGAAGCCGAAGTAGCAATGGAGGAAGTGCACAGTGGGACTTGCTCAGCTCACCAGGGACCCTTCTCCATGTCCCGAAGGCTGATAATCCAGGGCTACTTCTGGCCTACGATGGCCCGGGATTGTGCAGATCTTGCCCGGAGGTGTCCCGCATGCCAACACTTCCAGAAAGCCCCCGGCAGGCCAGCGGTCAACTATGCCCCCATCAGCACATCCATACCCTTCGCTTGGTGGGGCATAGACCTTGTGGGACCTCTGCCAAGGGGTACCTCCAACAATAGATACATCATCGTCGCCATCGATTACTTCACCAAATGGGTGGAAGCTGAGCCCCTCGCCAGCATCACTGAGGCTAGGTGCCGTCATTTTGTTCTCAAAAACATCCTCACCAGGTTTGGCGTCCCTCAACAAATCATCTCCGACAATGGGACTCAGCTTGAGGCAGCCCCCTTCTGTGCCCTCCTAGAGGCATGGGGCATCAAACACACCTTCTCATCCGTTGCCTACCCTCAGGGCAACGGTCAGGTGGAGAACGCCAACAGGACCCTGCTTGAGGGCCTAAAGAAGAAGCTGGAGGCCGAAGGGGGTGGTTGGGTGGAAGAGCTCCACAACATCTTATGGGCCTACCGTACCACCCCTCGGCGGGCAACTGGCGAGACACCCTTCTCCCTTTGCTACGGATTTGAAACCAAAGCCCCCACTGAGGTAACTCTCCCAACCCGAAGGGTCACACAATATGATCCGGAGGCCAACGACACCAATATGGCCCTCGATCTACACCTTATTTCAGAACGCTGGGAGCAAGCCTTCATACGCGCAGAGAATTACCGAAGGCAGGTGAAGAGTTACATTGACGCCAAGGTTCGCTCCAGGGAATTCCAAGTGGGGGACTATGTCCTCCGAAGAAGGGAAGCTAGCCAACCAACCGAGGGCGGAAAGATGGCACCAAAGTTCGAAGGCCCCTACATCGTGGCAGCCATCATCAAACCGGGAACTTACAAACTAAAACGCTCTAATGGGACCGAGGTCCCTAGGCACTGGAATGGTCATCACTTAGTTAAATTTTATCAATAACATCAGAGAGGCCAAGCCCTCATAACTAGTGAATGTATTATTTTCCGGCCCAAGGCCTAAAAATTCTAAAGAATGAAGACATTTCGAAGAAACCGAGAACACGGAACAAGATTATCACAAGGGCCAAGCCCTCATACCACCCCCAGGCCCAAGGCCTCACCACAATAGAAGAACCCTCGGCACCAAGTGCCGAAGGTAGAGGATACTATCACCTACGACGAAGCACCACCTGTCCCCAAAAGGAAACCCCTCGGCACCTGGTGTCGTGGGGACACATCACTAGCAGCTTTTGAGAGAAACACCAAGTGTTTCCACAGAAGGCCCTTCGGTACCAAGTACCGAGGGTGGATAACATAATCCCCTTCAATAATCAGGGAGAAACACCAAGTGTTTCCACAGGAGACCCCTCGGCACCAAGTACCGAGGGTAGACGATGCAATCACCTCCTCCAACAAGTAGGTAGAAACACCAAGTGTTCCCACAGAATACCCCTCGGTACAAAGTACCGAGGGTAGACACCACAGCCCCCGGCGACAAGTGAAGAAAAAACACCAACTATTTCTACAGAAGACCCCTCGGTACCAAGTGCCGAGGGCCGTACATCGGAACAAACACCAAGTGTTGTTTCCTAAGCCGTACCCCTTGAGGACGCCTATACCGAAGGTGCCACCTATCGGTGCCGGCAGCACGTAGTGCACCCAGCCATTTGCAACCAGTGTGCAAATGAAAACCCTTCCCTGAAACGCTTTCCGCGTCATCACCCCAAGGGTATGACAGGCATGAGAAATGCCCAGGATTCGACTTTCAAAAACGGAACGCTTTCCGCGTCATCACCCCAAGGGTATGACAGACACGATAAATGCCCAGGATTCGACCTCCAAACCGAAACGCTCCCCGCGCCACCACCCCAAGGGTGTGGCAGGCCACGGACTATGTCTAGCGCCGAGGGGACGACTTTCAAAACTGAGGCGCTTTCCGCGCCATCCCCCAAGGGGAGGCAGGTCATGGTGTATTCTACCCAGGAATCGACCCTCGATCCCCTCAGAACTCGGAAGGTCAACCCGAGGGGGAAGCTAATGGTGTATTCTGTTACCTCCCGATAGGCCAAGCCTTACCAAGAAACCAAGTTTCTTGATACCTTCCCTTCACTACTCAAAAAAAAATGGGGTGGTGAAGGGGAGTAGACTCGGCGAGAAATCAAGGAGTACATCACACCAACGATTCACAGAAACATACCGAGGGCTCCCCAAGGGAACGCCTCCGGTACCTGAAAGTTCACAAGTACAAAGGATACCATTCACGATGGACATCATCAACAAATGGCTGAGCCCACTCAAGATTGCCTTTGGCTATACCTAAAGCCGAAGGCTCAAACAACTCAAAGCGTCCCCAAAAGGTGCTACATGACGGAGCTATCGAATGTGGCCAAACCAAATCAAGAATCACCCCCGGCAACTCACTACATGCCGAGGGGATATAACAAACAACCGGAGGCTTTTGTTGCCACAGGCCAACATCACAAGGCAAAGAAACTATCCTGAACCTACAACGCCTACAACCGAAGGGTCCCCACCCGAAGGCCAGCAGCAGGAAATACTTAGAAAACAATCTAAGTCCTAAATGCTTTGCCCCTTGTGGAGCCACCAGCCAGCCGAGGGCATACCTCAAACAAGGTCCTCACAGTCATCCGAGGGCTCCTACTTCACACATACTACATTTAGAAAAATGTTCTAAGTCCTACATATTTTGGCCCTCGGTCAAAACTCCATGCTGCCCGAGGGGCCACGCGGTTGAAGATTTGGTGAGGCTACACTTAGAAAATTTTTCTAAGTCCTACATACTTTGACCCTCGGTCAAATCTCCATGCTGCACGAGGGCTCCTACTTCATACATGCTACACTTAGAAAAATTTCTAAGTCCCAAAAGTTCTTACCCCCGGTGACAAGTTTCTAAGTCTCAAATCTCCCTGCAGCCTGAGGGGCACACGATTGAAGGCTTGGTAAGATTACACTTAGAAATATTTTCTAAGTCCTAACTATTGTTGGGCCCTCGGTCATACATTCAGCGAAGGGTGCCCAACTACCGAAGGCTAAAACGGTGTTTCAAACACTTAGAAAAAATTTCTAAGTCCTAAGAACCTCACCTCCGACTATCTCACGAAGGCTACATGGAACCAGAGGGGAGGAACCGGCCGGGGGCCAACAGATGAACAAACACTTAGAAATATTTCTAAGTCCTGAACATTGTGCCCTCGGTGAAGGGTTCAACTGATTCAATATACTTAGTGTCCTAAACATACATTCAAATAAGGGCGAAGACATACATAAAAAAAAACGGGGGCATACACTCAGAGGAAAACGGTCAAGGGAAACGCATTATATACCAAAAGCCCGAAGGCATGTATTCATTCATCAAAGAAAAGACATTCAAAATTACAGAGGGCCGAAGGCCGGGGGCATACAAACATTCATTACAGAGGGATTGTTCAAAACATGTTAAATTAAGAAATTACAAGTTAACATTCCCGGGGGCCGTCTCCTCCGAAGGCTTCGAAGTGACCTCTGTGCCGGCCTCAGGTTCGTCACCCTCGGCCTCCTTCATGAGCTCGGTGTCCTCCAAGTCTGGCCTCTCGACGTCAGAGGGGAGAGGAACACGAACGTCTGGCTGCAGGGGGGAAGCCCGTATGCCGCCGGGTCGAAATCCTTTGGCTCAATCTTCAGGTGGCGGGCCATCCTCCGGTAGATGAGGGCTTGGGTGAAAAACTCGCCCCCATCATAGTACTGTTTGCCCTTTCGGGAAACCCACTCCACACCGGGCCCATCGCACCACTCGTCGACCGAGGACTCGACGACCGAAGACAGCCATTGATTGTGCTCCTCAGCTCGCCACCCCCCTGCCAAGAACCCAGAGATGGCGTCCCCTCGGGCTCTCTCGATGGACTCCACCTTGGCGGCCTCGGCCTCCCTAGCATCTCTCTCAAGGGCCTCAGCTGCGGACCTTTCAGCCTCAGCCTTGCCCCGGTCGGCGGCCTCCGCCCGCAGGGTCATCTGCCGAAGGCTCTCCTCCAGCATGGCCATCTGCCGGATGGCATCGGAATTCTGGCGAATGAGCTCCCGCATCTTAGCATCCTGCTCGGCCTTGCGAAGACGCCACTCCTCTAGCCGCCGGGCTTGCTCTCCGAGGGCAATGCAGGTCTACAAAAAAAAGAGAAGTTAGGAAGGCCGTACACTGTTTCCTGGCTCAAAGTAAAAACAGTAAACTGTCAAATACTTACCGTGAGGGAAGACCGGAGGATCTTGTCCTCAAGGGCTTGGTCATCATCAGCCCCGAGGGCTGCTCTGTCAATCTCGGGGGTTATACCCCTCAGAAGCACCCTCGGGTCGGCCGTGCCATTCATCACGGCCGTACCGACCGGGAGGGAAACCGTCAGGACCTCGGAAGATGGCTCCCGGACACCCCCCGGCACTTCCGCCACCGTCATCCCCTCGTGCACCCCGGAGGCGTGGCAATCGTCGACAATGACCACCGGGGGACTTTTCTTCCCGGCATCCCCGGTCTTGGGCTTTTTGCTCTCGGGAGCCTTGCCCGCGCCTTTCCTCTTTGCAGCGGCAGCAGCATCAGTGTTTGGGGACGCCGATGGCCCCTCCGGCTTCTTGAAGAAGTCGCCGGCGGGTTTTGGGACACCAGCATCCGTTCCCCTCGGGGCCTTGGAGGACTTCTTCTTCTTCAAATCAGCGAGCCCCCTGACGTTCATCATGTTGACCGGGATACCTGCAAAACAATGTGGGGTTAAAACCGAGGGGCCACTAACAGATGGCACAAAAAAGAAACAAACGGCAGATAAACTATCTGCTAAGATACGAAAAGGAGGGTGCCCTCAGCCACTACCTCTGGAGGCTCCCTCAAACGCCGGGAACTTCTCATCTGTTTCCCCCAGGAAGCGGTACCGCCGGAACCCGAGGGTGTAGAGATCCTCCTCCTTGGTGCACTCCTTGATGGTTATGTTTTTGTCCCGGCACTCCGGGATCATGGCCAGGATCCTGCCGTCTTTCTCGAGGGCGGCGCTCCTCCTCTTCTCATGCCTCCTGAACCGGTCACGCAATTCCCCCGGGAAGGGGCTCTCGGTCAGCTGCACATAACACCACCGGTCTTTCCACCCTTTGTTCGAGGAGGGCGCCTCGGTAAAAAGCTTGAACAGGGCCACCTGCTGCAAGTTTGCGAAGCCCTCGGCACAGGTTGAAGCTCTGGAAGAAGAGATCCAGGCTAGGTGTTACCCCCCGGGACTTGCAGAGCTGGAGGAAGCCCGTGATGTAGGAATGGCTGTTCGGGGTCAGTTGGCAGGGGACCAAACCCACGAACCGGAGGTACTCCCGGAGGAAAGGGTGTAGGGGGAACCGGAGCCCCATCGACACAGACAGAACGTGCACCGGAATGCAGCCCTCGGGAGCCCGGGAGAGGACGTCATCGGGACCCGGTGCCACCACAATGGCCGAAGGGCCCACGTGTAGTTGAGTGACGTACAGATCCGCCGCATCAGCCTTCGACCTTATTTCTAAGGCGGCGGTATTCAGGTAGGAATACCCCTCGGGCATATCGAGGGGCTTCCCTTGGTCTGCAACGCTGCCCTTCTTCTTGGGGGCAGCCACTTTCGCCTTCTTCTTTCCGGGGGCCACCCAGATGGGAACCGCGTTCAGCGGCCGAGAGGTGCTGGCCTCGCCGGTACCCCGAGGGGGGAGAACAGCAACAGTGACCCTCGCGCCTTCTTTCTGCGCCTCTTCTTCAGCTGCTTGCCAGGCGAGGGCCAGCTCTTCATCCTCACATTCTTGTTCGAAGCCCTCGGCTTCCGCCTCAGCAACGAGGGCTTTCTGCAGCTCCAGGGCGACGACGGCATCATGTCCCACCGAGGACTGTTCGTTTGTGGACTCCACGTCCGAAAAGACTTCATCCCCCATCGAGAGCGCCCCCGAGATGTCCTGGGAATCACTTTGGGAAGACATCTTGACGCTGGTTCGAAGGCTCGGAAATACTAGAGTTTTCTAAAAAGTTCTATCTCCTAGCCTAAAGGCACAGGGCACAGCTAACTAGAAGGAGAAGAGCAGGGGGAACTGACCTTAAGGCAGGGATTGATCGAGGGTGGCTGTTTCTCTCTAGAAATTTTGGCAGAGCTTCGCTACAATGATTTCGCACAAAGGGGAAGTGTCCGGCCATGGGGTATTTATAGGCAAAAGGATCCGGGCTTGGGCCTGGAAACCGGGCCTCCGGTTGGATTGCCATCATTACCAACCGTGGTTTCACCCAATCGGTGACGCCCGCCCACGGGCAGCCAACGGCCACGCACCACGTGGCAACCCCCCCCCCCCCCAACGGCTATATCCTGACGTTACATATTCCAACGCCTATATTTCCAACGGCTATATTCTGGGACCCCTCGGGCCTTTCACTTCACTCCACTTCATCAAGAAAAGCCTCCGGGTACACTTACCCAGATAGTACATCACAAATGCCTTCGGGATCACTCCTTCAGAAGCCCCCGGCTTCATTACAGGCCCACCCCTCGGGGATCCCCCCTCAGCATTTTGAGGGGCGGGTAGTCCTCGGGGAGTACGCCTCATGAACAGGTAGTCTACGGCACACAGGTAAGGGGAGCCCTCGGATATCCTCATCACCAACTAATCAACAAACAGGGGACACCCCAGTAACACTTCAACTGCTACCATCATTCATTACGCCCTCGATCCCCAGATTGAGGGACCCCCCTTCGGCACCTCCCAGGACATCAACAACAAGCCTCCGGCTAATCAACACATGAGCCCTCAGAACGAGGAGAGCCTTCGGCATCTGCATTATTCTCCATTTCGAACCAAGGTTTCACATTTTTGATTCATCGTTGGGGGAATTCGGTGCACTCTTTTTCCCTCTTTAGGATTTTTTCCCATAGGGTTTTTCCTAATGAGGTTTTTAACGAGGCATCCCCCCAAAATGAAACGAAAAGTGTCAGCCTTCGGCCCAAAACAGCAACGCAACTACTCTACTCCTTTTCACCACTTTCAAGTGCCTCAAGGAGTGGGGGACTGGAGGACCCCCTCGGGAAAAATCACAAAGATTACAAACATGACCCCTCAAGTCCCGACATGTGGGTATCTGAGTGACTGCCCTCGGCAGAATAAACAAACAACAAACTACCCACAACTCTACAAACGAAACAACGGCAGAGGACAAGCACAATTACTCCTTTTCCCTCAAGTACCTTTCGGCAAAAGGAGTAAGGGACTCTTGATGGAGTATATGGCCCGGGAACCCCCGGTCCACAGACTCCTACTACTCCAATAAAGGCCCAATAGGCCCAGGAAACACAACAGGCCCAAATCACGGCGCCCAAGATACCAAGCAGCCCACAAATACGCACCAGGGGTGCCTTCGGCCCCCTGGCCGAAGGCTCTAACTCTCACAGGAGGGCCAACACAGCAAAACAAAGTTACTGGGAAAATGGCGAAAATCAGTAGCCCTCGGCACCTGGAGCCCTCGGCACTAAGGTGGTCCCCGGTACTCAGACCCCTCGGCTAGTCCTCCACAGCCGAGGGCACCTTTCCCGACATGATATCCGCGCCACATGCGTACAGATCACCGTACCCTGTACAACGTCCCATCCAACAGCCGCATTAAATGCGGCCACATGCAGTTGCCAGCGCCAACCAGTTGAGGTGACCTCTCGGCCAATGGACGCTTGACACGTGTCCCTGTCCGGCATTTATTGTTACTATAAAAAGCACCCCATTTCCCCATTTGTAACCAAGTCATAACACGCTGAAAACGCTGAACACTTTACAATATACTTTCTCTCTCTATATTTACTTGCTCTGACTTCTCTCTTATTATTCTCCGTAATAACCCCTCGGATAAGCTACCCCCCGGGTACACTATCCATCAGTACTGTACACGCATTAAATGCTCAATTAATGATGTACGTACGAAGATATATTTAAAGCTGATGATTGACCATGCGAGTATCTTCGCGCCCCCAAAATAGCAAGTCGAAGGTCCAACCAGTCAAGTCAACAGTACAAGCATTTAATGAAGTTGTCTTCTACACTCCAACGGGAAGACTGCTCCCAGTATATAAGATACACTCTGAAGAACTACTCGAAAAACTTTGCTACAACGTTTGCCAGACGAACTTGCTCAGATCATTCTACTCTAAATCAAATACCTCCAAGCTTTCTTGAGATCAAAGATTCACTTACCTCAACAAGAAAAGCTCAAGTTGGAAGATATACCTTCCTATCTCTCATCCAACTAGCAATTTGCAAAGTTTCTCAGTTCTTTAACACTTCGAAAACTTCATCAACACATCCTTTGTGAAGAAGCAACGTTGGAGAAAACTGATCTTGATTCAAACACTTCTTGAAAAAGAAGGGGCGTCTCAAACTAACTAGAGTAAGTGAAGTGGTGATACTTCCAAGAGACTCAGTGAAACGAGACCAGCCATCAGGAAGCAGGACTGCATCCCGGGTGGCAACTAGGCTTGAAGAAGACGTGGAGAGCTTCTTAAGTTCTAGGGACTAAGGCGTTGTAAACTGTTGTTTTTGCAAGCTTAGTGGAACAGTGGACTAGAGGAACAAGTTGTTTCTTGAACCACTATAAAAATCCCCGGTGTCACTTACTTTACTTATTTCATTTTTGCACTTAAGAACTTGACTGCATAACTCAAAAGGCTGGACTCTGTGTTCAGCAGATCTTCCTCAAGAGTTATCAGAAAGGCATTTGCCTTAGTGTTGTCTGAGGCTACCCGAACAGAATCTAATTCGCTGCCAGGTCCAGTTCTGCCATCAGAACTTGACCTTCTCTGTCACCAGATTTCGACCATCTCTTATAAGTCAGTTGTGACTTAGAGAAAAGTTTAAATTCCTGAACAGTCTATTCACCCACCCCTCTAGACTGTTCCCGTTACAAACGGGACCAACAAGTGGTATCAGAGCCCCCTTGTTCTTATAATCTTTTAGGTTACTTACTAAACAAGAGATTCACTTGTTTTAACCTCTTTAATCTCATATTATGGATAACACTCTTTCAAAGAATCTTATGTTCTCAGTAACTAAGTTTGATGACTGGAGGATTCGCATGAAAGCTCACCTCTGCGCACTCCATGATGAAATGTGGGAAGTCCTTGATGCTGGTCCTTTCACAGAGTTTACCAAGATCAATCCTGAATACATTGCTGGTGGTGGTCTACCTCAGATGATCACCAAACTACGGCATGAGTGGTCCAATGAAGAAAGGAGGAAATACAACCTTGATAACATTGCCAAGGACATCCTCTACAAATCCATAGACGACAAATACTTCACAAGAATCAAGAAGTGCACCTCTGCCAAGGAAATCTGGGATACACTCACTCTGATAGGAGCTGGTGATGAGCAGGAAAAAGACAACAAACTGACCATTGCCATGAAGAAGTTTGAAGACTTCAAACTTCTACCCAAAGAGTGCATAGCTGAGATGTATGCACGACTACTCACACTCACTGCTGAGATATCAGAACTTGGGAAGGAGCTCACTCCCATGGTGATCAATCTGAAGGTTCTCAGAGGCTTACCTTCACCCTGGAAGATGAAGGTCACTGCCATGAGAGATAGCAAAGATCTCAGAACCTACAGCACAGAGAAGCTCATCTCTGATCTCAAATCTTATGAGCTAGAGATGAATGAAGAAGAAAAAGAAGAAGTTGAGGACAGAACAACTGCTGCCCTCACAGCCAGCACATCTCAGGTAAATAACGTTGACCCTTCTATCCTTTTAACTGACGAATATATGGCTGCCTTTGCCAGAAAGTTCAGGAAATTCTTGAAGCCAAAGGACAGCAGAAGTCCATCCTCAAGCAGAAAGCCGCACCATAAACCCAAAGCATCAGAAAGTAGTGGAGAGCTTCTCTGCTACAACTGCAGACAACCAGGTCACTTCAAAGTCAACTGTCCACATCCTATAGTCTCCAAAAGGCAAGGCCAGGAAGGAGAGAAGAAGTATGAGCACAGAAGAAGGAAGGCACTCATCACTGAACAGCCAGAGAAGGACCCCCTCTCTGAGACAGAGTCCAGCTCAGAATCAAAATCCGATGAGGCATTCTGTTGCCTGGATACAGAGACTGAAGACCTATGCCTTATGGGTCAATCTGATGATGAGGTATCCTCTACTTCTAACTCTAGTTTTTCTTCGGTAGGCAAAGCCTTTGATTCTGATTCAATGTCAGAATTTTGGGAAGAGTTTCAAGCCATCCAAGCCACTTATTCCTCTGTTAAAGAAGAAAACAGTAAGCTTAAGGTTGAAATCCTTGACTTAAGAAAGGAGGTTGAGATCAAAATCAATCTTCTGATTAAGGAGAGAGATCAGCTAGAAGCTGAAAATGTTTCTCTTCTAAAGAGAATAAGGGAGATAGAGCCTCTTGAGATTAAGTATAAAACCTACCAGAAGGCCCAAGCCTCAATGGAAAGATTTGTACTTGATCAACAAATTGGCGCTGGTTTTGGCCTTGGTTATGGCTCAACAGAATCAGGTGAGCCTTCTGTAATGCCTAGCACCAGTGTTGCTAAGGCAGACAAGGTCATAGTGCCACTAATCTCTAGCCCCATCTGCCAAGTTGGTGTATCTGGCACCAAGGTTGTTCATGAGGAAGTCAGACCAGAAAAAGGGAAGATAAAGGTTCAACAGAAACCCTTTTTGAAAAATAATGAACTTGGCAGAAAACCTAACAACAGAAAGGATTTTCAGAATAACAAAAATAAAAGACCATTTATTGACAGACAACCTAATGATAACCGTGCCAGAAATGACCACCAGAGAGGCAAATATCAAGAGAAGGTTAACTTCGGGCAGAAAAGGTTGGCTGGTCAACCTAAGAAGCCCAAAGCTAACCACTCCTCTGCTCTTGATAGTATATGGGACTTGTACCCAACCAAAAAAGCTATGCAGAAGTATGTAAACCGGAAGCATGATCCTCAGAAGCATCTGCCCAAAGTGAATCACACTTCCGTTTACTATGACTACCAGGTGGACAATGGGTACCACCCACCAAGGTTTCACTTGTTGAGACCAAAGTGGTACCGGCTTCCAAGACTGCATGACCCCCTAGGACCCAACATTGCTTGGGTACCTAAATCTTCTTTTTAATTGTTGTAGGAACTGTGTGCTGGAGCTATCTCTGAACAAGATTGGTACATTGATAGTGGATGCTCCAGGCACATGACAGGTAACAAGAGTTGCCTTACAGAGTTCCAGAAAATCAAAGGGCCCAGAGTTACCTTTGGTGGTAATGATAAAGATGGCAAAACTAAAGGAAAAGGGAAGCTGATCAGAAACCAGATAATCATTGAAGATGTCTCTTATGTCAAAGGCCTGAAATTCAACCTGCTTAGTGCTAGCCAATTCTGTGATAAAGGCTACACAGTTGAATTCTCCAAAGAAGGCTGTTCTGTCAAGCATGAGACAACTATGGAAGTGGTTCTGACTGCTACCAGAAAAAGAAACATCTATGTTGTTGATTGGTCTACTGCAAAGGGTGGAATCTGTCTTTTAGCTAAAGGAGATTCAAAACTCAGCTGGGAATGGCACAAGAAGCTGAGTCACCTGAATTTCAAAACAATCAACAAACTAGCAAGGGATCACATTGTTGATGGCATACCCAACATTGTGTACAAGAAGGAGAGTCTGTGCAGTGCATGCCAGAAAGGAAAGCAAGTAAAGAACTCCTTCAAACCCATTGCTGGAGACCTCTCTACTAGTCCTTTAAATCTAATCCATATGGATTTATTTGGACCAGTAGAAACTCCAAGTGTTGGTGGAAAAAGATATACCTTAGTCATGGTGGATGACTATTCAAGATACACTTGGACAATCTTTCTGAAGAATAAAAATGAAACTCAGCAGAAACTACCATCTCTGTTGAAACTACTTCAAAATGAGCAGAACCAGAAAGTCAAATCTATCAGATCAGATAGAGGAACAGAGTTCGTCAACAAAGTCATACAAGAGTTCTGTGATCAAAATGCAAAAATGCATCAACTCTTTGCAGCCAGAACTCCTCAACAGAATGGAGTTGCAGAAAGAAGAAATAGAACACTCAAGAAAGCTGCAAGGACCATGATTGTTGAATCCGGTCTGCCTTACAGATACTGGGCTGAAGCTATCAACACTGCATGCTACACCCAGAACCGGAGCATGATTCACAAAATTCATCAGAAGACCCCCTATGAGCTCTGGAAGGGAAGGAAACCTAACATCAGCTACTTTCATGCATTTGGAGGCAAATGCTATATACTCAATAATGGAAAGGAACATCTCAAAGTGTTCCAAGAAAAGGCTGATGAAGGAATATTCTTAGGCTACTCTCAAAAGGACCCTACTTGTTGAAGAATCGATTCATGTCAAGTTTGATGATCTCAACGTTGTTGAGGACATAATAGAGAACTTGGAGAAATCGAATTTAGAAGAAACACAAAAAGTAACAACATCAGAAGTGGTCAACAACTCTGACATACCAATCCACCTTCAGAATCCCATTCTACAAGACAAGGATAGTGATGAAGAACCAGAAGAAGAGCAAAAGAGACCAAGACAACACTTATCAGAACCTGACCTAACTTGGTTAAGGGATCATCCCCCAAACCAGGTGATAGGACAGATCAGAAGTGGAGTACAAACCAGATCTGCTACAACAAGAAGAGAAACAATGCTTGTTGCCTTTTATATATCTCAGATGGAACCTATGACAGTAGAAGAATCTCTTGCAGACTCAGATTGGATCAATGCAATGCAAGAAGAACTCACTCAGTTTGAAAGGAACAAAGTATGGGAACTTGTTCCTAGACCTCAACATCAGAATGTCATTGGAACCAAGTGGGTATTCAAGAACAAAGCAGATGAAGAAGGCAATATTGTAAGGAATAAGGCTAGGCTGGTAGCCAAGGGATACTGCCAAGAAGAAGGAATAGATTTTGATGAGACATTTGCACCAGTAGCCAGACTTGAAGCCATCAGAATTTTCCTAGCCTATGCTGCCAACAACAACATCAAGGTCTACCAGATGGATATCAAAAGTGCATTTCTGAATGGAGATCTTGAAGAAGAAGTTTATGTGGAACAACCACCAGGTTTTGTCATTCCTACTCACTCCTCCTGTGTCTACAAGCTTAAAAAGGCCCTCTATGGTCTTAAGCAAGCTCCCAGAGCATGGTATGACACACTGTCCCTATTCCTAGTGAACCATGGGTTTACTAAGGGAAAGGTTGACAAAACTCTATTTCAAATCTCTGTTGCGAATCATATTCTGTTGGTACAAATATATGTTGATGATATCATATTTGGTAGTACTAACTCAGAACTATGCAAGAAATTCTCTCAAGTGATGCAGATTCAATTTGAAATGAGTATGATGGGAGAACTCAGCTACTTCCTAGGACTACAAGTCAAACAAGTTCCAGAAGGAATCTTTATCAATCAAGGGAAGTACACTAGAGACCTGATCAAGAAGTTTGGAGTGGAAGGCAAATCCTCAGTGAAGATTCCCATGAACACCTCACAAGGAATTGGTCCAGATGATGAAGGAAAGGATGTTGATGCAACAACCTACAGAGGAATCATAGGATCTCTCCTCTATCTAACTGCAAGCAGACCAGATATTTCATTCTCTGTTGGAATCTGTGTCAGATACCAATCAAAGCCCAAGGAGAGCCATCTTAGTGCTGCAAAGAGAATCATCAGATATATCAAAGGAAATCCAAATGCAGGCCTATGGTATCCAAAGGGAGGTAACTTTGAACTAATTGGTTACTCTGACTCAGATTTTGCAGGTTGCAGATTAGACAGGAAAAGCACCTCTGGTCATTGCCAAATGCTAGGAGGAAGGCTTGTTTCCTGGTTTAGCAAGAAGCAGAATTCAATCTTAACAAGTACAGCAGAAGCTGAGTACATTGCAGCTGGGAGTTGCTGTGCTCAGTTACTCTGGATGAAGCAACAGCTGAAGGATTATGGCATTCAAGCAAAGGAGATCAAGCTGCTCTGTGACAACACCAGTGCCATTGCAATCACTCAGAATCCAATACTTCATTCCAGGACAAAGCACATTGAGATCAGACATCATTTCATCAGAGATCATGTGGAGAAGAAGCATATTTGTATGGAGCATGTACCTACAGAGGATCAGCTAGCGGATATCTTAACCAAGTCTCTACCAGAGGCAAGGTTCAACAAACTAAGGGAAGAAGTGGGAATGATGGATGATCTTCCCAGAGATGCATGAACCAGAATTGCTGTGGACCAGAACTGTCTTCTGGATCAGAAAACCCTACACCAGAATACCCCTTATCTGATCACCAGAGTACCCCTCATCAGAGAACCTCCTTCTCTGATACATGGATCCTTATCTGTAATCCATCAGAGATCCATGTGAACTTGATTATTTTTCGAGGAACAGGCAAGACCTTTTAACTTGAACAAGTCTTTTACCAAAATATCCCTGATTATTATTTCGATTAATGGAAACATTTTCCGCCCGCATTTCTTTAAATGATACCTCGAAACCGTAAATTATCTCAAACGTCCACTAATCCAAAACCATTTATATCCATCTTCTTCAACCTAAACCACTACTGCTATTCATCTCTCTAAACGCTCTAACTTCAAAAACTCCTCAATCTCCAGAATCTCTCAGAAATTTCTCAGAAAATGAACTTCATCATATTTACGATCTCACCAAGGAAGAAGCTAAAACCATTGTTGCCAATGTGGTTACCGGCATGAAGGTTGATTTGTCTGCACTACCTCTACTCGCAGAAAATCAGAAGAGAATGGCCAAAATCATACAAGGGAAGAATGAATCCCAGCTGAGCAAGATTGTTGCTCATCCATATGTAGAGTTCAGCACCAGGGATGTAGCTGAATTCTATCTGAACGTCACCATCACCAAGAGCGGAGTCCACTCTAAGGTGCAGGGAAAGAGCATATCACTCAATGCTGATGCTCTGAACGAATTCTTTGGAGTCCAACTGGACTCTCAAGACTCTGAGACTCCCACTCTCATTGACCTAGAGTCAGTGGAGGTCTCAGTTGAAGCGTTTGCCCAGACCTACTGCCGCCCTGAGGCCGCCAATCTGGACAGACTTTACATGAAGAAGTTTCTGCTGAAGAAGGACTTTGAAAAGTTGGTCGTCATTCTGCACAGGAGCTTGTGGTGCAAAACTAGCTCAACTGATGAGATCAACAAGGCCAACTGCAAAGCAATCTTTGTTGTTCATCATGGGATGAACATAAACTGGGGTGAGGTAATCTTCGGTTCTTTAACTGAATTCATCAAGAAGAAGGATCAGAAAACCGGCCTTTTCTCAACAAAGATGGGCCATGGCCTCCTTCTGTCTGCCATTCTCACTGCCTATGGAGTTCAACTCAGGGAGCCTTCTCCAGTTGATCACTCCAAGACCTTATTCCTGACTGCATCCCCCAAGCTGAACATAGCCATCTCTGCTGAACTGAAGAGAGAAGAAAGGCTGGAAAAGAAAAGGGAACAACAGGCTGTCAAACCTAAACCTGCCACCAAGAAGATCATTAAGAAGCCCTCTGTGACTTCAGAACAGCCTGAGCAATCCCAGATTGCAAGGGATGTAAGGAAGAAGAAGAAGAATGATAGAAGCACTCTATCAGAAGTGGATGCACCAGAGATGGGCGCATCAGAGTTGGCTCCCCCAAATTCTGTCAGAAACTCTCCTGCAAAGAAGCAGAAGTTGAAAAGGAGAAGGAAGCAAGTTGTTCAGAGTGAGGACTCTGACAACTCTGGTCTGAAACCTTTGAAGAAGAAGAAGAAGAAGAAGACAACCACACCTGCACGGAGATCAGAAACTCAGGGGGAACCTGAATTTGTTGCACAACCCTCCTCTGCACCAGACTTGGTTTTCACTGCAGATTTATCAGAACCCCAACACATCTCTGACGGAAAACCAGAGACTGATTACAACACCATTCTTCAAAGGCAGTTTGAAAGGGTTCTGACCTGGAGAAGATGGAGAATGAGGCCTCTTCAGAAGATCATACAGTATTTTGACTGTTTTGAAGAAGAAGAAGAAGCTGTTTTACACTGGGTCGGCACAGAAGATGTGTCTCAATGCTTCGACCTTGCCTTTCTCATTTCTGTCCTGCAGAAGAAGAAAGAAAAACATCAAGGTAAAGCACCTATGACTACCTTATCTCCTGAAAGGCATGTCAAAGCTTTGGAGGAACATGAGATGAAAGAGTTTGATGAATGGCTAATGGAGAAGAAAAGAAAGGAATCACTCATCAAGTTTCGCCACAGTGCTCGTGAAGAAGGGGAACCCTCCACAGCCAATGATGTTCCTCTGACAATGGAAAAGCTGGTCAAGGAATGGAGAGAATCCTTGTTCTCTGAAACTGTTCTTGAGGTAATTCCTACACCCCCTCCTTCCCCTCCCAAATCTCCTTTTACTCAAACACCCCCTCCTAAAGTATCTTCACCTACATCTTCCTCACCTCCCAAATTACCCTCAAGACCTTCAACCCCAATCAAGCAGAAAACCCCTTCACCTCAGAAAACCTCCTCTCCCCCACCATCCCTCATCAGAAATCCAACACCTTAGGAGACCAAATCAAAGTCTCCATCACCCTGCAAGCAACCCTCACCTCCTAGAAACCGGTCACCCTCACCACCACCTTCCCCCAAACCTCTGAAATCAATCACTCCTAAGAACTCCTCTCCTCAGAACTCTCACCATCAGAACTCCCCCCATCAGAAAACCCCCTCACATCAGAGTTCACCTCCACAGTAGCAACCCCTGTCAATCACCAGAGCTGCTACACCCCCACTCTCTCCTCATCTCTTTGTAGCCTCAACACCCAAGAGAGAGATTCCCATTCGCATTCTGTCCTCAGATGCTGACAATGATGGGTTCCTCACATCCTCTCTTGCGGCAGACTTCACATCGAAGAGAAGGAAGACGCCTTCCAGGGATCAATCTGCTGAACCCACTGGCAATACTGCTCCATTCCCAAAGGGAAGAGGTTTGGAGATGCCTGGATTTGCTCCAGAAGCCCCTCAGATGGACTTCAACCAATTTGTCCAATCTGCAGAAGAGTTTGGTGGTCAGATGCTAGACAACATGAACAAGTTCATCGTTATCAATGACAAACACTATGAGCATCTGACACACACAAACATCAATCTTAATCAGGGCCTACAGCAACTGTCAGAAAAGCTTGACACTCTGACAGAGTCCCTGCACACCTTCATGAGCTCATCCAACAAGAAGATTGATACAATCTCTAGAGAAGTAGATGGAATTAACTCTATCCTCTACTTTCAATCCCAATCTATGAATAATCAGAATCAGAAACTACAGGAGATCACTGAAGCCATTGACATTCTACAATGGAATGCTGATCAAGCCTCAGAGCGCTTCATGGAGATAGGAAATATGTGTACAGAACACAAAGCGCAGGCTTTAGATATTCTTCACAAGGACAAGGAGCGTTACCAGAAATTGGTACTCCTTGAAGCCAGTACACAGAGTATCCAATCTACCATGGAAAGACAACAGAACCTGATTGAAGGTCTGGCCTCTGTTACCCAGACTTTGCCAGAAGCTCTGTATGAGATCAGAGATGCCCAAGCATAAGAGTTCTCTAAGATTGAACTCCTCCTTGGTGATCTTGGTGATGCCAAAAAGGGGGAAGACACCAGAGAAGAAGAAGGTCCAAGCTCCAGAACCTTATCTATCAGAGGACCCCCATCATCTGTTGATCCTGCTCCTTACTTCGAAACTGCCAAAAAGAAAAAGCAAGCTAATGAAGGCACCAAACATCCTCCTCCACCTCCCAGAAGTTCTAAGAAGAAGTCCTCCAACTTTACCTTCAATGAATGGATGAAGAGTGGGATATCTAAGCCTGACAGAGCCCAATTTACACAGATGAAGAAGCTGATGACTCCACTGCAACAAGAGAATCTGTTTATGGACAGTGATGGACTAGTCAAAATCAATCATAGTGGATCAATTCAAGAAGCTGAGATCTGGTGGCAGATGAGAGTTCTATCTGGCAAGAACATATCAGAAGCAATCAGAAATTACTTAGATTGCAAGCTTGCACCTCACTGGGCAGACTATCAGAATCCGAGGGACTTAGCCTCCATCAAGGCAAAGGTCAATGCAGAGCTTGAAAGGATTGACAAAGCAGGACCTCAAGTAGATGAAGATGAATCTTAATTTTATCTATCTCTGTTTATGTAATTAACCATCTAATAATAAGATACCATCTCTGCCTCTAGTTTGCATGGCATCTTAAATTATCTGTTCTTTCTTACTTTCTGTGATTTCCTATGTTTGCTCTGGTTCTTTTTGTCCTTTTATTGCTGTCTGATTGTACTGTACTCTTACTATTTTCCTATGCTAAGTTGCCTACCAAGATTTTAATAAAAGTTTTTAACTGTATTCTTTTATGGTGAAAGGCACTTCTCTGGAAATAGTTAAAGGGTTTTGGCATCATAAAAAAGGGGGAAATTGTAAGGAATAAATGTAATTAGATTTTGATGATGCTAGGTTGATTAGAATTTGAAAGTACCCCAATAGAAATTCTGTGTTGGAATTTGTCTTTGTATGTACTAGAATAGTCGAAATGCCAGAAACCCTCTTGGTCTTCCTTATCAGAACTTCTACCAGAGTTGCTCCCAGATTTGCTCTCCAGAGAAGCCATCAGAGTGGATACCAGAGTTGGCATCAGAAGCTGCCATCAGAGTTCTGATCAGAAGACCTCATCAGACAAGCTCGCATCTTGCAGAACTCGAAGGCACTTACCAACGGTCGTTAAACTAACGGGAAATCCCCTAACGGCTACGAACCTTTCAACAGGAACATGGTACTGCACACGCATTAAATGCTCAATTAATATTGTACGTACGAAGATATATTTAAAGCTGATGATTGACCATGCGAGTATCTTCGCGCCCCCAAAATAGCAAGTCGAAGGTCCAACCGGTCAAGTCAACAGTACAAGCATTTAATGAAGTTGTCTTCTACACTCCAACGGGAAGACTGCTCCCAGTATATAAGATACACTCTGAAGAACTACTCGAAAAACTTTGCTACAACGTTTGCCAGACGAACTTGCTCAGATCATTCTACTCTAAATCAAATACCTCCAAACTTTCTTGAGATCAAAGATTCACTTACCTCAACAAGAAAAGCTCAAGTTGGAAGATATACCTTCCTATCTCTCATCCAACTAGCAAGTTGCAAAGTTTCTCAGTTCTTTAACACTTCGAAAACTTCATCAACACATCCTTTGTGAAGAAGCAACGTTGGAGAAAACTGATCTTGATTCAAACACTTCTTGAAAAAGAAGGGGCGTCTCAAACTAACTGGAGTAAGTGAAGTGGTGATACTTCCAAGAGACTCAGTGAAACGAGACCAGCCATCAGGAAGCAGAACTGCATCCCGGGTGGCAACTAGGCTTGAAGAAGACGTGGAGAGCTTCTTAAATTCTAGGGACTAAGGCGTTGTAAACTGTTGTTTTTGCAAGCTTAGTGGAACAGTGGACTAGAGGAACAAGTTGTTCCTTGAACCACTATAAAAATCCTCGGTGTCACTTACTTTACTTATTTCATTTTTGCACTTAAGAACTTGACTGCATAACTCAAAAGGTTGGACTCTGTGTTCAGCAGATCTTCCTCAAGAGTTATCAGAAAGGCATTTGCCTTAGTGTTGTCTGAGGCTACCCGGACAGAATCTAATCCGCTGCCAGGTCCAGTTCTGCCATCAGAACTTGACCTTCTCTGTCACCAGATTTCGACCATCTCTGATAAGTCAGTTGTGACTTAGAGAAAAGTTTAAATTCCTGAACAGTCTATTCACCCCCCCCCCCCCCTCTAGACTGTTCCCATTACAAACGGGACCAACAGAAACCCTTGAAGTGGAGGCTTCTTCTCCATTGGACACAGTTTGATTTTCAGGAGGAGAGAGGGCAATATAGTCATCAGAAAGAGGAATTTGTCTAGTAGCATAGTTGTCATTAAGAGCAGTTTAATCGAAACTAATTTCAGCTTTAACCCTATTTTTCCTTTTATCCTCTTCCTCCTCAATTAGACCTAAACTATGGTCCACTATAATTTTTTTCTTAATCTACTTCAAATATGTGTGTGTATTTTAATTATGATTTGGTTAGTTATTTAGTTCTTGAATCAGTTATTATTAACACACGTGTAATCATCGCTCTTGAATATTGTTAACCCACAACATATTATTATTCTGTTTCTCGAGTTGAATAATAAAGATAACGTTACATGTGTGTTTCTTATATATATTTGTAATATTTTTGTAGTGTCATTACTCTTAAAATGTTAGATTTATGTAGTATAATGAGTATCATTAAGGGTTACTATTTGATTTTCTGAATCAGTTCTTTGCCATATTTCAGAGCACTCAAAAAACAATTGAATAAAAAATAGATATATTGGTTTAGTATTCCATTGATTTGATTAGTGGTCTGACTATGAGTCTGGCTTTATTTCAAAGAGTTACTTGAGTTGGTTATGGGTTCTTCTACATAATAGGAGTACGTGTCTAAGTCTAATGAAACATCTTACTAGCCGGACGAAAAGAAAACAAAAGTGATTCCCATAGTATCGGTGAGGAAAATGGGAGCAGCCTAAACCGTGAAAATGGGGTAGCTAGCATTTCATTTTCCCGCCCATACAAATTTCATCAGCACCGACCATATCATTTTCATCTAGGCCCTATTTTTACTTCCGTTTATGGTGTACCCATTGTTTCTCATAAACAACCCCCTTATCTCCTAACCATTTGCGCACAATTTACTTTATCGTTGGCTTCTCACCCACTATAGCAGGGATCTAAGCCACCCACTAAACATGCAACTCTATCACTTCTAATTGTTTGTTTGTCTGTTCTGAAGTATCACCTCATGATTTAGCTTTATCACCACTTCTCCCTCACCCTTTCTTAGAACTAAGCCCTGGGCGCTCAAAGAGCTCCTATGTTTAATCTTCTATATAAATCTTACGTAGTACTACCTCCGTCTCTCTAAGTTTGGGACAAAGGGGTGTGGTTTGGTTTTTAAGAAAAAGTAGAATTGTGTGGTTGATATTGAATTGATAAAGTGTGAATAAAGTAAGAATGAATTCTAACCACTCAAATATTACCAAATATGGTATGGGGCAAACTTAATGGGACGAACGAAAAAGGTCAAACGGGACAAAGTTAAAGGGACAGAAGGAGTATATATAGTCAGACACGAGTTAATAAAAGAGGATGATTTACTTTATCTGTTTACATGACACTTGCTTTAATACTTATATAAAAAATCAAACACAATTGTGTTTCTTTAAATTTTGCAGCTTAAGAAGATTCTGAGGTTCACGGGAGGTAGCTTTACTGTTTTACGTAACTTCTTTTGTAGACCAAAAAATGGCTCCAGTTAAGCTTTGGAATGCTTTTGTGGAATTGCCTCTCATGAATTACCAAGCATTTGAGCAGCACATCTGCTCATGAATATGGACAATTGTAGGGAGTCACAAAATCAGGTAGTAATCTTAATTACTTATTTGTAGATATAGTTATTACTAATTGCTTCAATGTTTTGGAACTGCTATGTGCATGATTCTCTTAGCTTTGTTGAAGGATCTATAATTAATGAATTAGAGCCAAAATGAATTCAGGAACAGAAATTCAGACATTTAATGTTATTATTAAAAGTCACTTGACAAGTTTTGTCATTAAAAGTCACTTTTTCATGGACTTAAATATTCTTTTTAACATGTTTTTTCTTTCGTTTTTTCATACCTTTTGGCGTTTTAAGTTTTCTATCGCATCTTAAATTTGTTGAATATACTTTTATTTGTATCCAATGCTCTTAATTAAACACTTGGTAAATGGACAAAAATGTTTTTGCCTTTTAATTCATGTGATTTTTTTAATCTGTAAAAAAAAGGAGGAAACCCCATCCCTGAGGGCCCCCAACACCAACCGTCCAGTAGGTTGGGAGGATGTAAATTGGACTATAATCTCAATCTGACAGATAGAGAGTGGGGCTCTGTCCCCGTTACTTGTAGAGGCCCTATGCATTTTTAGCATAGTAACCTCCCATGTGATTTTTTTAATCTGTAATCTGATTCCTATGTTATCTAAATGAGGTTGCTTGAATACTTGCTTTAGTTTCCAGTTTTCTTACAATTAGTTGATTTAATATTTTTACTCTGGCTTATATTTTTATTAAGTTTTTCAGTTCATAAAAAATAAGATCGATGCTCTGCCTTTTCTCGGATAGGACGTTCATCATCATCTTCTTCTTCTTCTTCTTTCTTTGCATAATACTACGTATTTCAATAAGGTCAATTCATCCTTCTTAATCCTTTTCTCGAATTTCGTGTATGCTCAAAAGAAAATAAAAAGGTTAAGTTTTGAGAAAGATGTTTGCAAAAAATAGGGTAAGTTACCTCAACAATACACTTCTTTTATTACCTTATCTGCAAGCTAAAAGTTGCAGATTTATTTGTGCCAAAGTGATGTTATTTTCACATTCTTTTCTATTTGTTTCTATCTATCTTTCTAGCATACCTTATTGCACATAACGTTTGAAGGTTTACATTTCATTGCTTTTAGATATATATAATCATTTTCATCTAGGCATGGAAGCTGATGGATGGAAGTATGCAACACCAAAACTTCATCGTTTAATGGACTCCAAGCAGTTAAATAAAACTTTCCAATAAGAACAAAAGAAATGAAAAGTAAAAGGATGCCCAGGAAGTACTAATTAAAGTTTATGGCATGACATACATAGTCGAATCTCAAGTAATATAAAACTTTCTGCTACTTCCTTAGAATATATTCTTAGTTTACATGTGAGGATTTTTTTTTACTAAACAACTCATGGAAAATCAAAGATTAAGAGAAAACAAAGTTGACTCACTTGATCATACTTATGATACTTTAATAATCCAGTTGGGATGTGGCGGGATGTGGCTTACACAAACTAATCAAGAAACTCCTACACAAGAATGAGTGAAACAACTTTGGGAATAAATAATAGTTTTGCAAATGTTATATAAGGTTTATTGTTCTGGAAGCACATGATTTTTTGGTGTTCAGGGTTAGGTTTAAATTTAGATGTTGTTGTTGTATGATTTAGGTTTAGATGTCACCAAGTCACTTCATTTGGTTGATACTTGATACTAACTGTAAGCTGATATTTCTACATACAGGAGAGCAGGTCAGTAGTTCTTGCTTTAGGAATGCAGAGCCAGGTATGCCAGGTTTCACTTTTCATCTTCTCTGGTCTGATCTCCTCTTCAATGTTTCTTTTTATATTTCATGGATGATACAATTTTTTTTTTCATTCAAAATGGGTTTCTTACATTTCAAAATAGGATTGTTCACATTTTAGCCGGAAGGATTTTTTTTCTTCGGAATTGAACTCCAATTGAGAAGATGACTTTTAACAATCTATTTGTATAGTTGGCAAAAGGTTGTGAAGGACGGATTATGGACGAATTTTGGAGCATTTTTGCTTATGGAGTATTAATTCTCTATTTCCATCATATTTCTAATATTAACAAGAATTTTAATTTGTCTTAAATAGAACTGTTTTACTTATTGGTTCATTCTTAAAACCCTTCGTATGATATTTGAGCTTATGGAGTATTCAATCATCTATTTCTCTATTAGAACTCCTAATAACTAACTATTAGTAATTTAGTATCATTATCATTACATGTAAAAGTACTTAATGCTTGCCACCTTAAGTTTTTTAGAATCTAGACCAAACAAGGACTATTTGTGCCAACTGTTTTGCACATATTTGCTAAATTTAATATGGAGTAATCATTAAGCCTATATTTAGCGGCCGTTATTTCCCAATGCATTCATGAAGCCTTTGGGTCTTTTTTAAAAAACTAACAACGATTTTCTAATCCGTACTCGATCTACTTTTAAATGACTACTATATTACATTACATTAAAACTAAAATGTGGTTGTTGTGGTTTTGCTCCATGTTCTATTTTTTTATTCTCATTACATTTTTCCTTCTTTAGAACGTTTTTTCCTCTTACAGAGTTACAGTTGAATAACACAATATCCTACTATTCTTAAAAACACACACACTATATCCTACTCCTCCTAAGTCCTGCTTTAGGTTTTTCTTCCTCTTTTCAATCCTTAATCTTATTCAATGCAGCAACCATTCATATAAATGGTCTTTTCATTTCTAAATTGTAATCTTTTATCATATTTTCATGTCTTCTGAACTTTGAAGTGTTATACTATCTCAATACTCTAAAAAAGGTCAGTCATTTGGAAATGAAATTTTCAACAAACTTACGGAAGTGTATAGTAATATCTCTCATTTTCAGCTCTTATACTAAATTCATTTTATCTGAAACCGGATTTCTATTTTAAATTCATTCAATGTATTCATCGTCTTCATCCTTTTGAGTTCAACAATAGTGAACTTTTTTAAATAGTTCATATTTTATAGTTTACAACCTCACTGATCATTCACTTTTTTATAGGCTAATAACAATAATAAGCACCTCAGGTTTTTCTTTAAAGAGGTAAAGCTTATGAAATATTTGAAAAGATGAAAATAAAATTTGAGAGGCTTAGCGCATGATTGATACTCTCTGTCGAATGCTCACTACATAGCACTTAAACCACCTTCTTCATCGTGTTATCAACGTTTGTGCCATCTGTTTTACAATGTATTACTTATATATAATTGCAATTCTATGTTACTCCCTCCGGTCCTAAATAAAGTTCAGTGTTTGACTTCACACAAATTAAACAAATAAATTTGATTTTACTGTAGAGTACACTATTGTGACACTGTTTGACACTGTTTGACACTGTTTTGATGTAGATAATTTGCCAAATAAGGAAGGGAGAAGAAGTGTGAACTTTATTTTGGACCGGCCCAAAAAGGAAAGTGTGAACTTTATCTAGGACCTGAGGGAGTATATTTTATGTAATGTGTTTAATGAGATCACAGTAGATTTATTAGTTTGAAAAATTATCTAAAAAAACTTGAACCAATTTGAACATATTTTGTTCGCCCTCGGATTTTGTTCTTCAGATGTACTCATTAATTTGTTGTCTATTTTCTTTTTGTGGTACTTTTTGGATTCCACGTGGATGAGCATTTCAGCTCTTGCCTTTGGGTTGATGAGGAGCATTTCGAAGAAACGAGAGCTCGAGTTAATGAGTTTGAAAAGAAGCAAGTTATGGAGTACGTCTAAGAAGTTCATTAGCAAGTGAAGTCTTACCAAATTATGATATGCAATAATGGCTTGGTTCTAACTTGATATTTGTGGAGAACAGAATCAAAGCCGAGACAAATTGTTTATTTATTAATAGATTTGTACTTTGCAAGTTTGCTGTTTTATGTGTCAAACAATTAAAGGAGTATTTATCACTCTCGGCCAATGGACGCTTGACACGTGTCCCTGTCCGGCATTTATTGCTACTATAAATAGCACCCCATTTCCCCATTTGTAACCAAGTCATAACACGCTGAAAACGCTGAACACTTTACAATATACTTTCTCTCTATATATTTACTTGCTCTGACTTCTCTCTTATTATTCTCCGTAATAACCCCTCGGATAAGCTACCCCCCGGGTACACTATCCATCATTTGGTGCTCTCGTTGAGGAAAACCGCCGGTTTCCAGTGGACTTCAGAATGTCAGGGGGCATTCGAGGAGCTGAAGCGATACTTATCTTCACCCCCTGTGCTCTCTAAACCCAAGGTATGGGAAATCCTGTACCTCTACTTGGGTGTTAGCCCGGCTGCCATCAGCTCTGTACTCATCCGGGAAGAGGATGGCATCCAACATGCCATTTTCTATGTTAGCAAGACCCTCAGGGAAGCGGAGCTCCGGTACTCCCCCGTGGAAAAAATGGTGTTGGCTATCGTGTGGACCGTCAAGAAGTTGGGCCATTACTTCCAGGCTCACCCGGTCCAGGTCCTCACTCACCAACCCCTCGGCGCCTTGATGAGGAGCCCCACTAGCTCCTCCCGAATGGTAAAATGGGCTGTCTTCTTGAGCCAATACAACATCGACATCCGTCCTAGCCCTAGCGGACTTCGTGACGGAATGTACGGCAAGGGCAGCCACGGACGAGGAGCCCTCGGCCCCCTCGGATGATTGGTGGACCCTCTACACCGATGGCTCCTCCGCCATAGGGGCATGTGGAGGAGGGGTGGTTCTCATCTCACTCGAGGGCTTCCGGGCCTATTATGCAGTCCGTTTCTCCTTCAAAGTCTCCAACAATGAAGCCGAATACGAAGCCCTTTTCTGTGGCCTTCGGTTGGCAGCTAACATGAAGGCCCGACAAATCCACGTCAAGTGCGACTCCAAGTTAGTCGTCGGCCAAATCTCCGGAGAGTACGAAGCCAAGGAAGGGAGAATGAAGCAATACAAGGAGGCGGCCAAGGAGTTGCTTAAGGTATTTGAGGCACACTCCCTTACTCAAATACCGAGGGCTCAAAACTCCGAGGCCGACATTTTATCAAAGCTCTCGGCAGAATCCCCTGAGCATATCTCGAAGATCGCTAAAGTAGAAGAACTCAGCCTCTCTAGCATACATGCTAGCCCCATCATGGATATACAACGAAGACAGGAGGACTGGATCTCGGACATTGTTGCCTTCATCACCACAGGGCGACTGCCCGAGGATGAGGCCCGCGCCAAACTGACAAAACTGAGGGCTCCCAGCTACGTTATCGAGGACGGAAGGCTTTACAAAAGATCCTACAACGGGACATTACTTCGGTGCCTTCATCAAGATGAAGCCGAAGTAGCAATGGAGGAAGTGCACAGTGGGACTTGCTCAGCTCACCAGGGACCCTTCTCCATGTCCCGAAGGCTGATAATCCAGGGCTACTTCTAGCCTACGATGGCCCGGGATTGTGCAGATCTTGCCCGGAGGTGTCCCGCATGCCAACACTTCCAGAAAGCCCCCGGCAGGCCAACGGTCAACTATGCCCCCATCAGCACATCCATACCCTTCGCTTGGTGGGGCATAGACCTTGTGGGACCTCTGCCAAGGGGTACCTCCAACAATAGATACATCATCGTCGCCATCGATTACTTCACCAAATGGGTGGAAGCTGAGCCCCTCGCCAGCATCACTGAGGCTAGGTGCCGTCATTTTGTTCTCAAAAACATCCTCACCAGGTTTGGCGTCCCTCAACAAATCATCTCCGACAATGGGACTCAGCTTGAGGCAGCCCCCTTCTGTGCCCTCCTAGAGGCATGGGGCATCAAACACACCTTCTCATCCGTTGCCTACCCTCAGGGCAACGGTCAGGTGGAGAACGCCAACAGGACCCTGCTTGAGGGCCTAAAGAAGAAGCTGGAGGCCGAAGGGGGTGGTTGGGTGGAAGAGCTCCACAACATCTTATGGGCCTACCGTACCACCCCTCGGCGGGCAACTGGCGAGACACCCTTCTCCCTTTGCTACGGATTTGAAGCCAAAGCCCCCACTGAGGTAACTCTCCCAACCCGAAGGGTCACATAGTATGATCCGGAGGCCAACGACACCAATATGGCCCTCAATCTACACCTTATTTCAGAACGCTGGGAGCAAGCCTTCATACGCGCAGAGAATTACCGAAGGCAGGCGAAGAGTTACATTGACGCCAAGGTTCACTCCAAGGAATTCCAAGTGGGGGACTATGTCCTCCGAAGAAGGGAAGCTAGCCAACCAACCGAGGGCGGAAAGATGGCACCAAAGTTCGAAGGCCCCTACATCGTGGCAGCCATCATCAAACCGGGAACTTACAAACTAAAACGCCCTGATGGGACCGAGGTCCCTAGGCACTGGAATGGTCATCACTTAGTTAAATTTTATCAATAACATCAGAGAGGCCAAGCCCTCATAACTAGTGAATGTATTATTTTCCGGCCCAAGGCCTAAAAATTCTGAAGAATGAAGACATTTCGAAGAAACCGAGAACACGAAACAAGATTATCACAAGGGCCAAGCCCTCATACCACCCCCAGGCCCAAGGCCTCACCACAATAGAAGAACCCTCGGCACCAAGTGCCGAAGGTAGAGGATACTATCACCTACGACGAAGCACCACCTGTCCCCAAAAGGAAACCCCTCGGCACCTGGTGTCGTGGGGACACATCACTAGCAGCTTTTGAGAGAAACACCAAGTGTTTCCACAGAAGGCCCTTCGGTACCAAGTACCGAGGGTGGATAACATAATCCCCTTCAATAATCGGGGAGAAACACCAAGTGTTTCCACAGGAGACCCCTCGGTACCAAGTACCGAGGGTAGACGATGCAATCACCTCCTCCAACAAGTAGGTAGAAACACCAAGTGTTCCCACAGAATACCCCTCGGTACAAAGTACCGAGGGTAGACACCACAGCCCCCGGCGACAAGTGAAGAAAAAACACCAACTATTTCTACAGAAGACCCCTCGGTACCAAGTGCCGAGGGCCGTACATCGGAACAAACACCAAGTGTTGTTTCCTAAGCCGTACCCCTTGAGGACGCCTATACCGAAGGTGCCACCTATCGGTGCCGGCAGCACGTAGTGCACCCGGCCATTTGCAACCAGTGTGCAAATGAAAACCCTTCCCTGAAACGCTTTCCGCGTCATCACCCCAAGGGTATGACAGGCATGAGAAATGCCCAGGATTCGACTTTCAAAAACGGAACGCTTTCCGCGTCATCACCCCAAGGGTATGACAGGCACAATAAATGCCCAGGATTCGACTTCCAAACCGAAACGCTCCCCGCGCCACCACCCTAAGGGTGTGGCAGGCCACGGACTATGTCTAGCGCCGAGGGGACGACTTTCAAAACTGAGGCGCTTTCCGCGCCATCCCCCAAGGGGAGGCAGGTCATGGTGTATTCTACCCAGGAATCGACCCTCGGTCCCCTCGGAACTCGGAAGGTCAACCCGAGGGGGAAGCTAATGGTGTATTCTGTTACCTCCCGATAGGCCAAGCCTTACCAAGAAACCAAGTTTCTTGATACCTTCCCTTCACTACTAAAAAAAAATGGGGTGGTGAATGGGAGTAGACTCGGCGAGAAATCAAGGAGTACATCACACCAACGATTCACAGAAACATACCGAGGGCTCCCCAAGGGAACGCCTCCGGTACCTTAAAGTTCACAAGTACAAAGGATACCATTCACGATGGACATCATCAACAAATGGCTGAGTCCACTCAAGATTGCCTCTGGCTATACCTAAAGCCGAAGGCTCAAACAACTCAAAGCGTCCCCAAAAGGTGCTATATGACGGAGCTATCGGATGTGGCCAAACCAAATCAAGAATCACCCCCGGCAACTCACTACATGCCGAGGGGATATAACAAACAACCGGAGGCTTTTGTTGCCACAGGCCAACATCACAAGGCAAAGAAACTATCCTGAACCTACAACGCCTACAACCGAAGGGTCCCCACCCGAAGGCCAGCAGCAGGAAATACTTAGAAAACAATCTAAGTCCTAAATGCTTTGCCCCTTGTGGAGCCACCAGCCAGCCGAGGGCATACCTCAAACAAGGTCCTCACAGTCATCCGAGGGCTCCTACTTCACACATACTACATTTAGAAAAATGTTCTAAGTCCTACATATTTTGGCCCTCGGTCAAAACTCCATGCTGCCCGAGGGGCCACGCGGTTGAAGATTTGGTGAGGCTACACTTAGAAAATTTTTCTAAGTCCTACATACTTTGACCCTCGGTCAAATCTCCATGCTGCACGAGGGCTCCTACTTCATACATGCTACACTTAGAAAAATTTCTAAGTCCCAAAAGTTCTTACCCCCGGTGACAAGTTTCTAAGTCTCAAATCTCCCTGCAGCCTGAGGGGCACACGATTGAAGGCTTGGTAAGATTACACTTAGAAATATTTTCTAAGTCCTAACTATTGTTGGGCCCTCGGTCATACATTCAGCGAAGGGTGCCCAACTACCGAAGGCTAAAACGGTGTTTCAAACACTTAGAAAAAATTTCTAAGTCCTAAGAACCTCACCTCCGACTATCTCACGAAGGCTACATGGAACCAGAGGGGAGGAACCGGCCGGGGGCCAACAGATGAACAAACACTTAGAAATATTTCTAAGTCCTGAACATTGTGCCCTCGGTGAAGGGTTCAACTGATTCAATATACTTAGTGTCCTAAACATACATTCAAATAAGGGCGAAGACATACATAAAAAAAAACGGGGGCATACACTCAGAGGAAAACGGTCAAGGGAAACGCATTATATACCAAAAGCCCGAAGGCATGTATTCATTCATCAAAGAAAAGACATTCAAAATTACAGAGGGCCGAAGGCCGGGGGCATACAAACATTCATTACAGAGGGATTGTTCAAAACATGTTAAATTAAGAAATTACAAGTTAACATTCCCGGGGGCCGTCTCCTCCGAAGGCTTCGAAGTGACCTCTGTGCCGGCCTCAGGTTCGTCACCCTCGGCCTCCTTCATGAGCTCGGTGTCCTCCAAGTCTGGCCTCTCGACGTCAGAGGGGAGAGGAACACGAACGTCTGGCTGCAGGGGGGAAGCCCGTATGCCGCCGGGTCGAAATCCTTTGGCTCAATCTTCAGGTGGCGGGCCATCCTCCGGTAGATGAGGGCTTGGGTGAAAAACTCGCCCCCATCATAGTACTGTTTGCCCTTTCGGGAAACCCACTCCACACCGGGCCCATCGCACCACTCGTCGACCGAGGACTCGACGACCGAAGACAGCCATTGATTGTGCTCCTCAGCTCGCCACCCCCCCTGCCAAGAACCCAGAGATGGCGTCCCCTCGGGCTCTCTCGATGGACTCCACCTTGGCGGCCTCGGCCTCCCTAGCATCTCTCTCAAGGGCCTCAGCTGCGGACCTTTCAGCCTCAGCCTTGCCCCGGTCGGCGGCCTCCGCCCGCAGGGTCATCTGCCGAAGGCTCTCCTCCAGCATGGCCATCTGCCGGATGGCATCGGAATTCTGGCGAATGAGCTCCCGCATCTTAGCATCCTGTTCGGCATTGCGAAGACGCCACTCCTCTAGCCGCCGGGCTTGCTCTCCGAGGGCAATGCAGGTCTACAAAAAAAAGGGAAGTTAGGAAGGCCGTACACTGTTTCCTGGCTCAAAGTAAAAACGGTAAACTGTCAAATACTTACCGTGAGGGAAGACCGGAGGATCTTGTCCTCAAGGGCTTGGTCATCATCAGCCCCGAGGGCTGCTCTGTCAATCTCGGGGGTTATACCCCTCAGAAGCACCCTCGGGTCGGCCGTGCCATTCATCACGGCCGTACCGACCGGGAGGGAAACCGTCAGGACCTCGGAAGATGGCTCCCGGACACCCCCCGGCACTTCCGCCACCGTCATCCCCTCGTGCACCCCGGAGGCGGGGCAATCGTCGACAATGACCACCGGGGGAATTTTCTTCCCGGCATCCCCGGTCTTGGGCTTTTTGCTCTCGGGAGCCTTGCCCGCGCCTTTCCTCTTGGCAGCGGCAGCAGCATCAGTGTTTGGGGACGCCGATGGCCCCTCCGACTTCTTGAAGAAGTCGCCGGCGGGTTTTGGGACACCAGCATCCGTTCCCCTCGGGGCCTTGGAGGACTTCTTCTTCTTCAAATCAGCGAGCCCCCTGACGTTCATCATGTTGACTGGGATACCTGCAAAACAATGTGGGGTTGAAACCGAGGGGCCACTAACAGATGGCACAAAAAAGAAACAAACGGCAGATAAACTATCTGCTAAGATACGAAAAGGAGGGTGCCGGAGGAAAGGGTGTAGGGGGAACCGGAGCCCCATCGACACAGACAGAACGTGCACCGGAATGCAACCCTCGGGAGCCCGGGAGAGGACGTCATCGGGACCCGGTGCCACCACAATGGCCGAAGGGCCCACGTGTAGTTGAGTGACATACAGATCCGCCGCATCAGCCTTCGACCTTATTTCTAAGGCGGCGGTATTCAGGTAGGAATACCCCTCGGGCATATCGAGGGGCTTCCCTTGGTCTGCAACGCTGCCCTTCTTCTTGGGGGCAGCCACTTTCGCCTTCTTCTTTCCGGGGGCCACCCAGATGGGAACCGCGTTCAGCGGCCGAGAGGTGCTGGCCTCGCCGGTACCCCGAGGGGGGAGAACAGCAACAGTGACCCTCGCGCCTTCTTTCTGTGCCTCTTCTTCAGCTGCTTGCCAGGCGAGGGCCAGCTCTTCATCCTCACATTCTTGTTCGAAGCCCTCGGCTTCCGCCTCAGCAACGAGGGCTTTCTGCAGCTCCAGGGCGACGACGGCATCATGTCCCACCGAGGACTGTTCGTTTGTGGACTCCACGTCCGAAAAGACTTCATCCCCCATCGAGGGCGCCCCCGAGATGTCCAAGGAATCACTTTGGGAAGACATCTTGACGCTGGTTCGAAGGCTCGGAAATACTAGAGTTTTCTAAAAAGTTCTATCTCCTAGCCTAAAGGCACAGGGCACAGCTAACTAGAAGGAGAAGAGCAGGGGGGAACTGACCTTAAGGCAGGGATTGATCGAGGGTGGCTGTTTCTCTCTCTAGAAATTTTGGCAGAGCTTCGCTACAATGATTTCGCACAAAGGGGAAGTGTCCGGCCATGGGGTATTTATAGGCAAAAGGATCCGGGCTTGGGCCTGGAAACCGGGCCTCCGGTTGGACTGCCATCATTACCAACCGTGGTTTCACCCAATCAGTGACGCCCGCCCACGGGCAGCCAACGGCCACGCACCACGTGGCAACCCCCTCCCCCCCCCCCCCCCCAACGGCTATATCCTGACGTTACATATTCCAACGGCTATATTTCCAACGGCTATATTCTGGGACCCCTCGGGCCTTTCACTTCACTCCACTTCATCAAGAAAAGCCTCCGGGTACACTTACCCAGATAGTACATGACAAATGCCTTCGGGATCACTCCTTCAGAAGCCCCCGGCTTCATTACAGGCCCACCCCTCGGGGATCCCCCCTCAGCATTTTGAGGGGCGGGTAGCCCTCGGGGAGTACGCCTCATGAACAGGTAGTCTACGGCACACAGGTAAGGGGAGCCCTCGGATATCCTCATCACCAACTAATCAACAAACAGGGGACACCCCAGTAACACTTCAACTGCTACCATCATTCATTACGCCCTCGATCCCCAGATTGAGGGACCCCCCTTCGGCACCTCCCAGGACATCAACAACAAGCCTCCGGCTAATCAACACATGAGCCCTCAGAACGAGGAGAGCCTTCAGCATCTGCATTATTCTCCATTTCGAACCAAGGTTTCACATTTTTGATTCATCGTTGGGGGAATTCGGTGCACTCTTTTTCCCTCTTTAGGATTTTTTCCCATAGGGTTTTTCCTAATGAGGTTTTTAACGAGGCATCCCCCCAAAATGAAACGAAAAGCGTCAGCCTTCGGCCCAAAACAGCAACGCAACTACTCTACTCCTTTTCACCACTTTCAAGTGCCTCAAGGAGTGGGGGACTGGAGGACCCCCTCGGGAAAAATCACAAAGATTACAAACATGACCCCTCAAGTCCCGACATGTGGGTAACTGAGGGACTGCCCTCGGCAGAATAAACAAACAGCAAACTACCCACAACTCTACAAACGAAACAACGGCAGAGGACAAGCACAATTACTCCTTTTCCCTCAAGTACCTTTCGGCAAAAGGAGTAAGGGACTCCTGATGGAGTATATGGCCCGGGAACACCCGGTCCACAGACTCCTACTACTCCAATAAAGGCCCAATAGGCCCAGGAAACACAACAGGCCCAAATCACGGCGCCCAAGATACCAAGCAGCCAACAAATACGCACCAGGGGTGCCTTCGGCCCCCTGGCCGAAGGCTCTAACTCTCACAGGAGGGCCAACACAGCAAAACAAAGTTACTGGGAAAATGGCGAAAATCAGTAGCCCTCGGCACCTGGAGCCCTCGGCACTAAGGTGGTCCCCGTTACTCAGACCCCTCGGCTAGTCCTCCACAGCCGAGGGCACCTTTCCCGACATGATATCCGCGCCACATGCGTACAGATCACCGTACCCTGTACAACGTCCCATCAAACAGCCGCATTAAATGCGGCCACATGCGGTTGCCAGCGCCAACCAGTTGAGGTGACCTCTCGGCCAATGGACGCTTGACACGTGTCCCTGTCCGGCATTTATTGTTACTATAAATAGCACCCCATTTCCCCATTTGTAACCAAGTCATAACACGCTGAAAACGCTGAACACTTTACAATATACTTTCTCTCTCTATATTTACTTGCTCTGACTTCTCTCTTATTATTCTCCGTAATAACCCCTCGGATAAGCTACCCCCCGGGTACACTATCCATCAGTACTGTACACGCATTAAATGCTCAATTAATGCTGTACGTACGAAGATATATTTAAAGCTGATGATTGACCATGCGAGTATCTTCGCGCCCCCAAAATAGCAAGTCGAAGGTCCAGCCAGTCAAGTCAACAGTACAAGCATTTAATGAAGTTGTCTTCTACACTCCAACGGGAAGACTGCTCCCAGTATATAAGATACACTCTGAAGAACTACTCGAAAAACTTTGCTACAACGTTTGCCAGACGAACTTGCTCAGATCATTCTACTCTAAATCAAATACCTCCAAGCTTTCTTGAGATCAAAGATTCACTTACCTCAACAAGAAAAGCTCAAGTTGGAAGATATACCTTCCTATCTCTCATCCAACTAGCAAGTTGCAAAGTTTCTCAGTTCTTTAACACTTCGAAAACTTCATCAACACATCCTTTGTGAAGAAGCAACGTTGGAGAAAACTGATCTTGATTCAAACACTTCTTGAAAAAGAAGGGGCGTCTCAAACTAACTAGAGTAAGTGAAGTGGTGATACTTCCAAGAGACTCAGTGAAACGAGACCAGCCATCAGGAAGCAGGACTGCATCCCGGGTGGCAACTAGGCTTGAAGAAGACGTGGAGAGCTTCTTAAGTTCTAGGGACTAAGGCGTTGTAAACTGTTGTTTTTGCAAGCTTAGTGGAACAGTGGACTAGAGGAACAAGTTGTTTCTTGAACCACTCTAAAAATCCCCGGTGTCACTTACTTTACTTATTTCATTTTTGCACTTAAGAACTTGACTGCATAACTCAAAAGGCTGGACTCTGTGTTCAGCAGATCTTCCTCAAGAGTTATCAGAAAGGCATTTGCCTTAGTGTTGTCTGAGGCTACCCGAACAGAATCTAATTCGCTGCCAGGTCCAGTTCTGCCATCAGAACTTGACCTTCTCTGTCACCAGATTTCGACCATCTCTGATAAGTCAGTTGTGTCTTAGAGAAAAGTTTAAATTCCTGAACAGTCTATTCACCCCCCCCCCCTCTAGACTGTTCCCGTTACAAACGGGACCAACAAGTGGTATCAGAGCCTCCTTGTTCTTATAATCTTTTAGGTTACTTACTAAACAAGAGATCCACTTGTTTTAACCTCTTTAATCTCATATTATGGATAACACTCTTTCAAAGAATCTTATGTTCTCAGTAACTAAGTTTGATGACTGGAGGATTCGCATGAAAGCTCACCTCTGCGCACTCCATGATGAAATGTGGGAAGTCCTTGATGCTGGTCCTTTCACAGAGTTTACCAAGATCAATCCTGAATACATTGCTGGTGGTGGTCTACCTCAGATGATCACCAAACTACGGCATGAGTGGTCCAATGAAGAAAGGAGGAAATACAACCTTGATAACATTGCCAAGGACATCCTCTACAAATCCATAGACGACAAATACTTCACAAGAATCAAGAAGTGCACCTCTACCAAGGAAATCTGGGATACACTCACCCTGATAGGAGCTGGTGATGAGCAGGAAAAAGACAACAAACTGACCATTGCCATGAAGAAGTTTGAAGACTTCAAACTTCTACCCAAAGAGTGCATAGCTGAGATGTATGCACGACTACTCACACTCACTGCTGAGATATCAGAACTTGGGAAGGAGCTCACTCCCATGGTGATCAATCTGAAGGTTCTCAGAGGCTTACCTTCACCCTGGAAGATGAAGGTCACTGCCATGAGAGATAGCAAAGATCTCAGAACCTACAGCACAGAGAAGCTCATCTCTTGAGATTAAGTATAAAACCTACCAGAAGGCCCAAGCCTCAATGGAAAGGTTTGTACTTGATCAACAAATTGGCGCTGGTTTTGGCCTTGGTTATGGCTCAACAGAATCAGGTGAGCCTTCTGTAATGCCTAGCACCAGTGTTGCTAAGGCAGACAAGGTCATAGTGCCACTAATCTCTAGCCCCATCTGCCAAGCTGGTGTATCTGGCACCAAGGTTGTTCATGAGGAAGTCAGACCAGAAAAAGGGAAGATAAAGGTTCAACAGAAACCCTTTTTGAAAAATAATGAACTTGGCAGAAAACCTAACAACAGAAAGGATTTTCAGAATAACAAAAATAAAAGACCATTTATTGACAGACAACCTAATGATAACCGTGCCAGAAATGACCACCAGAGAGGCAAATATCAAGAGAAGGTTAACTTCAGGCAGAAAAGGTTGGCTGGTCAACCTAAGAAGCCCAAAGCTAACCACTCCTCTGCTCTTGATAGTATATGGGACTTCTACCCAACCAAAAAAGCTATGCAGAAGTATGTAAACCGGAAGCATGATCCTCACAAGCATCTGCCCAAAGTGAATCACACTTCCGTTTACTATGACTACCAGGTGGACAATGGGTACCACCCACCAAGGTTTCACTTGTTGAGACCAAAGTGGTACCGGCTGCCAAGACTGCATGACCCCCTAGGACCCAACATTGCTTGGGTACCTAAATCTTCTTTTTAATTGTTGTAGGAACTGTGTGCTGGAGCTATCTCTGAACAAGATTGGTACATTGATAGTGGATGCTCCAGGCACATGACAGGTAACAAGAGTTGCCTTACAGAGTTCCAGAAAATCAAAGGGCCCAGAGTTACCTTTGGTGGTAATGATAAAGATGGCAAAACTAAAGGAAAAGGGAAGCTGATCAGAAACCAGATAATCATTGAAGATGTCTCTTATGTCAAAGGCCTGAAATTCAACCTGCTTAGTGCTAGCCAATTCTGTGATAAAGGCTACACAGTTGAATTCTCCAAAGAAGGCTGTTCTGTCAAGCATGAGACAACTATGGAAGTGGTTCTGACTGCTACCAGAAAAAGAAACATCTATGTTGTTGATTGGTCTACTGCAAAGGGTGGAATCTGTCTTTTAGCTAAAGGAGATTCAAAACTCAGCTGGGAATGGCACAAGAAGCTGAGTCACCTGAATTTCAAAACAATCAACAAACTAGCAAGGGATCACATTGTTGATGGCATACCCAACATTGTGTACAAGAAGGAGAGTCTGTGCAGTGCATGCCAGAAAGGAAAGCAAGTAAAGAACTCCTTCAAACCCATTGCTGGAGACCTCTCTACTAGTCCTTTAAATCTAATCCATATGGATTTATTTGGACCAGTAGAAACTCCAAGTGTTGGTGGAAAAAGATATACCTTAGTCATGGTGGATGACTATTCAAGATACACTTGGACAATCTTTCTGAAGAATAAAAATGAAACTCTGCAGAAACTACCATCTCTGTTGAAACTACTTCAGAATGAGCAGAACCAGAAAGTCAAATCTATCAGATCAGATAGAGGAACAGAGTTCATCAACAAAGTCATACAAGAGTTCTGTGATCAAAATGCAAAAATGCATCAACTCTTTGCAGCCAGAACTCCTCAACAGAATGGAGTTGCAGAAAGAAGAAATAGAACACTCAAGAAAGCTGCAAGGACCATGATTGCTGAATCCGGTCTGCCTTACAGATACTGGGCTGAAGCTATCAACACTGCATGCTACACCCAGAACCGGAGCATGATTCACAAAATTCATCAGAAGACCCCCTATGAGCTCTGGAAGGGAAGGAAACCTAACATCAGCTACTTTCATGCATTTGGAGGCAAATGCTATATACTCAATAATGGAAAGGAACATCTCAAAGTGTTCCAAGAAAAGGCCGATGAAGGAATATTCTTAGGCTACTCCAGCACAAGCAAAGCCTACAGAATACTCAACAAAAGGACCCTACTTGTTGAAGAATCGATTCATGTCAAGTTTGATGATCTCAACGTTGTTGAGGACATAACAGAGAACTTGGAGAAATCGAATCTAGAAGAAACACAAAAAGTAACAATATCAGAAGTGGTCAACAACTCTGACATACCAATCCACCTTCAGAATCCCATTCTACAAGACAAGGATAGTGATGAAGAACCAGAAGAAGAGCAAAAGAGACCAAGACAACACTTATCAGAACCTGACCTAACTTGGTTAAGGGATCATCCCCCAAACCAGGTGATAGGACAGATCAGAAGTGGAGTACAAACCAGATCTGCTACAACAAGAAGAGAAGCAATGCTTGTTGCCTTCTATATATCTCAGATGGAACCTATGACAGTAGAAGAATCTCTTGCAGACTCAGATTGGATCAATGCAATGCAAGAAGAACTCACTCAGTTTGAAAGGAACAAAGTATGGGAACTTGTTCCTAGACCTCAACATCAGAATGTCATTGGAACCAAGTGGGTATTCAAGAACAAAGCAGATGAAGAAGGCAATATTGTAAGGAATAAGGCTAGGCTGGTAGCCAAGGGATACTGCCAAGAAGAAGGAATAGATTTTGATGAGACATTTGCACCAGTAGCCAGACTTGAAGCCATCAGAATTTTCCTAGCCTATGCTGCCAACAACAACATCAAGGTCTACCAGATGGATATCAAAAGTGCATTTCTGAATGGAGATCTTGAAGAAGAAGTTTATGTGGAACAACCACCAGGTTTTGTCATTCCTACTCACTCCTCCTGTGTCTACAAGCTTAAAAAGGCCCTCTATGGTCTTAAGCAAGCTCCCAGAGCATGGTATGACACACTGTCCCTATTCCTAGTGAACCATGGGTTTACTAAGGGAAAGGTTGACAAAACTCTATTTCAAATCTCTGTTGCGAATCATATTCTGTTGGTACAAATATATGTTGATGATATCATATTTGGTAGTACTAACTCAGAACTATGCAAGAAATTCTCTCAAGTGATGCAGATTCAATTTGAAATGAGTATGATGGGAGAACTCAGCTACTTCCTAGGACTACAAGTCAAACAAGTTCCAGAAGGAATCTTTATCAATCAAGGGAAGTACACTAGAGACCTGATCAAGAAGTTTGGAGTGGAAGGCAAATCCTCAGTGAAGATTCCCATGAACACCTCACAAGGAATTGGTCCAGATGATGAAGGAAAGGATGTTGATGCAACAACCTACAGAGGAATCATAGGATCTCTCCTCTATCTAACTGCAAGCAGACCAGATATTTCATTCTCTGTTGGAATCTGTGTCAGATACCAATCAAAGCCCAAGGAGAGCCATCTTAGTGCTGCAAAGAGAATCATCAGATATATCAAAGGAAATCCAAATGCAGGCCTATGGTATCCAAAGGGAGGTAACTTTGAACTAATTGGTTACTCTGACTCAGATTTTGCAGGTTGCAGATTAGACAGGAAAAGCACCTCTGGTCATTGCCAAATGCTAGGAGGAAGGCTTGTTTCCTGGTTTAGCAAGAAGCAGAATTCAATCTTAACAAGTACAGCAGAAGCTGAGTACATTGCAGCTGGGAGTTGCTGTGCTCAGTTACTCTGGATGAAGCAACAGCTGAAGGATTATGGCATTCAAGCAAAGGAGATCAAGCTGCTCTGTGACAACACCAGTGCCATTGCAATCACTCAGAATCCAATACTTCATTCCAGGACAAAGCACATTGAGATCAGACATCATTTCATCAGAGATCATGTGGAGAAGAAGCATATTTGTATGGAGCATGTACCTACAGAGGATCAGCTAGCGGATATCTTAACCAAGTCTCTACCAGAGGCAAGGTTCAACAAACTAAGGGAAGAAGTGGGAATGATGGATGATCTTCCCAGAGATGCATGAACCAGAATTGCTGTGGACCAGAACTGTCTTCTGGATCAGAAAACCCTACATCAGAATACCCCTTATCTGATCACCAGAGTACCCCTCATCAGAGAACCTCCTTCTCTGATACATGGATCCTTATCTGTAATCCATCAGAGATCCATGTGGACTTGATTATTTTTCGAGGAACAGGCAAGACCTTTTAACTTGAACAGGTCTTTTACCAAAATATCCCTGATTATTATTTCGATTAATGGAAACATTTTCCGCCCGCATTTCTTTAAATGATACCTCGAAACCGTAAATTATCTCAAACGTCCACTAATCCAAAACCATTTATATCCATCTTCTTCAACCTAAACCACTATTGCTATTCATCTCTCTAAACGCTCTAACTTCAAAAACTCCTCAATCTCCAGAATCTCTCAGAAATTTCTCAGAAAATGAACTTCATCAACATCAACGATCTCACCAAGGAAGAAGCTAAAACCATTGTTGCCAATGTGGTTACCGGCATGAAGGTTGATTTGTCTGCACTACCTCTACTCGCAGAAAATCAGAAGAGAATGGCCAAAATCATACAAGGGAAGAATGAATCCCAGCTGAGCAAGATTGTTGCTCATCCATATGAAGAGTTCAGCACCAGGGATGTAGCTGAATTCTATCTGAACGCCACCATCACCAAGAGCGGAGTCCACTCTAAGGTGCAGGGAAAGAGCATATCACTCAATGTTGATGCTCTGAACGAATTCTTTGGAGTCCAACTGGACTCTCAAGACTCTGAGACTCCCACTCTCATTGACCTAGAGTCAGTGGAGGTCTCAGTTGAAGCGTTTGCCCAGACCTACTGCCGCCCTGAGGCCGCCAATCTGGACAGACTTTACATGAAGAAGTTTCTGCTGAAGAAGGACTTTGAAAAGTTGGTCGTCATTCTGCACAGGAGCTTGTGGTGCAAAACTAGCTCAACTGATGAGATCAACAAGGCCAACTGCAAAGCAATCTTTGTTGTTCATCATGGGATGAACATAAACTGGGGTGAGGTAATCTTCGGTTCTTTAACTGAATTCATCAAGAAGAAGGATCAGAAAACCGGCCTTTTCTCAACAAAGATGGGCCATGGCCTCCTTCTGTCTGCCATTCTCACTGCCTATGGAGTTCAACTCAGGGACCCTTCTCCAGTTGATCACTCCAAGACCTTATTCCTGACTGCATCCCCCAAGCTGAACATAGCCATCTCTGCTGAACTGAAGAGAGAAGAAAGGCTGGAAAAGAAAAGGGAACAACAGGCTGTCAAACCTAAACCTGCCACCAAGAAGATCATTAAGAAGCCCTCTGTGACTTCAGAACAGCCTGAGCAATCCCAGATTGCAAGGGATGTAAGGAAGAAGAAAAAGAATGATAGAAGCACTCTATCAGAAGTGGATGCACCAGAGATGGGCGCATCAGAGTTGGCTCCCCCAAATTCTGTCAGAAACTCTCCTGCAAAGAAGCAGAAGTTGAAAAGGAGAAGGAAGCAAGTTGTTCAGAGTGAGGACTCTGACAACTCTGGTCTGAAACCTTTGAAGAAGAAGAAGAAGAAGAAGACAACCACACCTGCACGGAGATCAGAAACTCAGGGGGAACCTGAATTTGTTGCACAACCCTCCTCTGCACCAGACTTGGTTTTCACTGCAAATTTATCAGAACCCCAACACATCTCTGACGGAGAACCAGAGACTGATTACAACACCATTCTTCAAAGGCAGTTTGAAAGGGTTCTGACCTGGAGAAGATGGAGAATGAGGCCTCTTCAGAAGATCATACAGTATTTTGACTGTTTTGAAGAAGAAGAAGAAGCTGTTTTACACTGGGTCGGCACAGAAGATGTGTCTCAATGCTTCGACCTTGCCTTTCTCATTTCTGTCCTGCAGAAGAAGAAAGAAAAACATCAAGGTAAAGCACCTATGACTACCTTATCTCCTGAAAGGCATGTCAAAGCTTTGGAGGAACATGAGATGAAAGAGTTTGATGAATGGCTAATGGAGAAGAAAAGAAAGGAATCACTCATCAAGTTTCGCCACAGTGCTCGTGAAGAAGGGGAACCCTCCACAGCCAATGATGTTCCTCTGACAATGGAAAAGCTGGTCAAGGAATGGAGAGAATCCTTGTTCTCTGAAACTGTTCTTGAGGTAATTCCTACACCCCCTCCTTCCCCTCCCAAATCTCCTTTTACTCAATCACCCCCTCCTAAAGTATCTTCACCTACATCTTCCTCACCTCCCAAATCACCCTCAAGACCTTCAACCCCAATCAAGCAGAAAACCCCTTCACCTCAGAAAACCTCCTCTCCCCCACCATCCCTCATCAGAAATCCAACACCTCAGGAGACCAAATCAAAGTCTCCATCACCCTGCAAGCAACCCTCACCTCCTAGAAACCGGTCACCCTCACCACCACCCTCCTCCAAACCTCTGAAATCAATCACTCCTAAGAACTCCTCTCCTCAGAACTCTCACCATCAGAACTCCCCCCATCAGAAAACCCCCTCACATCAGAGTTCACCTCCACAGTAGCAACCCCTGTCAATCACCAGAGCTGCTACACCCCCACTCTCTCCTCAGCTCTTTGTAGCCTCAACACCCAAGAGAGAGATTCCCATTCGCATTCTGTCCTCAGATGCTGACAATGATGGGTTCCTCACATCCTCTCTTGCGGCAGACTTCACATCCAAGAGAAGGAAGACGCCTTCCAGGGATCAATCTGCTGAACCCACTGGCAATACTGCTCCATTCCCCAAGGGAAGAGGTTTGGAGATGCCTGGATTTGCTCCAGAAGCCCCTCAGATGGACTTCAACCAATTTGTCCAATCTGCAGAAGAGTTTGGTGGTCAGATGCTAGACAACATGAACAAGCTCATCGTTATCAATGACAAACACTATGAGCATCTGACACACACAAACATCAATCTTAATCAGGGCCTACAGCAACTGTCAGAAAAGCTTGACACTCTGACAGAGTCCCTGCACACCTTCATGAGCTCATCCAACAAGAAGATTGATACAATCTCTAGAGAAGTAGATGGAATTAACTCTATCCTCTACTTTCAATCCCAATCTATGAATAATCAGAATCAGAAACTACAGGAGATCACTGAAGCCATTGACATTCTACAATGGAATGCTGATCAAGCCTCAGAGCGCTTCATGGAGATAGGAAATATGTGTACAGAACACAAAGCGCAGGCTTTAGATATTCTTCACAAGGACAAGGAGCGTTACCAGAAATTGGTACTCCTTGAAGCCAGTACACAGAGTATCCAATCTACCATGGAAAGACAACAGAACCTGATTGAAGGTCTGGCCTCTGTTACCCAGACTTTGCCAGAAGCTCTGTATGAGATCAGAGATGCCCAAGCATAAGAGTTCTCTAAGATTGAACTCCTCCTTGGCGATCTTGTTGATGCCAAAAAGGGGGAAGACACCAGAGAAGAAGAAGGTCCAAGCTCCAGAACCTTATCTATCAGAGGACCCCCATCATCTGTTGATCCTGCTCCTTACTTCGAAACTGCCAAAAAGAAAAAGTAAGCTAATGCAGGCACCAAACCTCCTCCTCCACCTCCCAGAAGTTCTAAGAAGAAGTCCTCCAACTTTACCTTCAATGAATGGATGAAGAGTGGGATGTCTAAGCCTGACAGAGCCCAATTTACACAGATGAAGAAGCTGATGACTCCACTGCAACAAGAGAATCTGTTTATGGACAGTGATGGACTCGTCCAAATCAATCATGGTGGATCAATTCAAGAAGCTGAGATCTTGTGGCAGATGAGAGTTCTATCTGGCAAGAACATATCAGAAGCAATCAGAAATTACTTAGATTGCAAGCTTGCACCTCACTGGGCAGACTATCAGAATCCGAGGGACTTAGCCTCCATCAGGGCAAAGGTCAATGCAGAGCTTGAAAGGATTGACAAAGCAGGACCTCAAGTAGATGAAGATGAATCTTAATTTTATCTATCTCTGTTTATGTAATTAACCATCTAATAATAAGATACCATCTCTGCCTCTAGTTTGCATGGCATCTTAAATTATCTGTTCTTTCTTACTTTCTGTGATTTCCTGTGTTTGCTCTGGTTCTTTTTGTCCTTTTATTGCTATCTGATTGTACTGTACTCTTACTATTTTCCTATACTAAGTTGCCTACCAAGATTTTAATAAAAGTTTTTAACTGTATTCTTTTATGGTGAAAGGCACTTCTCTGGAAATAGTTAAAGGGTTTTGGCATCATAAAAAAGGGGGAAATTGTAAGGAATAAATGTAATTAGATTTTGATGATGCTAGGTTGATTAGAATTTGAAAGTACCCCAATAGAAATTCTGTGTTAGAATTTGTCTTTGTATGTACTAGAATAGTCGAAATGCCAGAAACCCTCTTGGTCTTCCTTATCAGAACTTCTACCAGAGTTGCTCCCAGATTTGCTCTCCAGAGAAGCCATCAGAGTGGATACCAGAGTTGGCATCAGAAGCTGCCATCAGAGTTCTGATCAGAAAACCTCATCAGACAAGCTCGCACCTTGCAGAACTCGAAGGCACTTACCAACGGTCGTTAAACTAACGGGAAATCCCCTAACGGCTACGAACCTTTCAACAGGAACATGGTACTGCACACGCATTAAATGCTCAATTAATATTGTACGTACGAAGATATATTTAAAGCTGATGATTGACCATGCGAGTATCTTCGCGCCCCCAAAATAGCAAGTCGAAGGTCCAACCGGTCAAGTCAACAGTACAAGCATTTAATGAAGTTGTCTTCTACACTCCAACGGGAAGACTACTCCCAGTATATAAGATACACTCTGAAGAACTACTCGAAAAACTTTGCTACAACGTTTGCCAGACGAACTTGCTCAGATCATTCTACTCTAAATCAAATACCTCCAAACTTTCTTGAGATCAAAGATTCACTTACCTCAACAAGAAAAGCTCAAGTTGGAAGATATACCTTCCTATCTCTCATCCAACTAGCAAGTTGCAAAGTTTCTCAGTTCTTTAACACTTCGAAAACTTCATCAACACATCCTTTGTGAAGAAGCAACGTTGGAGAAAACTGATCTTGATTCAAACACTTCTTGAAAAAGAAGGGGCGTCTCAAACTAACTGGAGTAAGTGAAGTGGTGATACTTCCAAGAGACTCAGTGAAACGAGACCAGCCATCAGGAAGCAGAACTGCATCCCGGGTGGCAACTAGGCTTGAAGAAGACGTGGAGAGCTTCTTAAATTCTAGGGACTAAGGCGTTGTAAACTGTTGTTTTTGAAAGCTTAGTGGAACAGTGGACTAGAGGAACAAGTTGTTCCTTGAACCACTATAAAAATCCTCGGTGTCACTTACTTTACTTATTTCATTTTTGCACTTAAGAACTTGACTGCATAACTCAAAAGGTTGGACTCTGTGTTCAGCAGATCTTCCTCAAGAGTTATCAGAAAGGCATTTGCCTTAGTGTTGTCTGAGGCTACCCGGACAGAATCTAATCCGCTGCCAGGTCCAGTTCTGCCATCAGAACTTGACCTTCTCTGTCACCAGATTTCGACCATCTCTGATAAGTCAGTTGTGACTTAGAGAAAAGTTTAAATTCCTGAACAGTCTATTCACCCCCCCCCCCCTCTAGACTGTTCCCATTACAAACGGGACCAACAGAAACCCTTGAAGTGGAGGCTTCTTCTCCATTGGACACAGTTTGATTTTCAGGAGGAGAGAGGGCAATATAGTCATCAGAAAGAGGAATTTGTCTAGTAGTATAGTTGTCATTAAGAGCAGTTTAATCGAAACTAATTTCAGCTTTAACCCTATTTTTCCTTTTATCCTCTTCCTCCTCAATTAGACCTAAACTATGGTCCACTATAATTTTTTTCTTAATCTACTTCAAATATGTGTGTGTATTTTAATTATGATTTGGTTAGTTATTTAGTTCTTGAATCAGTTATTATTAACACACGTGTAATCATCGCTCTTGAATATTGTTAACCCACAACATATTATTATTCTGTTTCTCGAGTTGAATAATAAAGATAACGTTACATGTGTGTTTCTTATATATATTTGTAATATTTTTGTAGTGTCATTACTCTTAAAATGTTAGATTTATGTAGTATAATGAGTATCATTAAGGGTTACTATTTGATTTTCTGAATCAGTTCTTTGCCATATTTCAGAGCACTCAAAAAACAATTGAATAAAAAATAGATATATTGGTTTAGTATTCCATTGATTTGATTAGTGGTCTGACTATGAGTCTGGCTTTATTTCAAAGAGTTACTTGAGTTGGTTATGGGTTCTTCTACATAATAGGAGTACGTGTCTAAGTCTAATGAAACATCTTACTAGCCGGACGAAAAGAAAACAAAAGTGATTCCCATAGTATCGGTGAGGAAAATGGGAGCAGCCTAAACCGTGAAAATGGGGTAGCTAGCATTTCATTTTCCCGCCCATACAAATTCCATCAGCACCGACCATATCATTTTCATCTAGGCCCTATTTTTACTTCCGTTTATGGTGTACCCATTGTTTCTCATAAACAACCCCCTTATCTCCTAACCATTTGCTCACAATTTACTTTATCGTTGGCTTCTCACCCACTATAGCAGGGATCTAAGCCACCCACTAAACATGCAACTCTATCACTTCTAATTGTTTGTTTGTCTGTTCTGAAGTATCACCTCATGATTTAGCTTTATCACCACTTCTCCCTCACCCTTTCTTAGAACTAAGCCCTGGGCGCTCAAAGAGCTCCTATGTTTAATCTTCTATATAAATCTTACGTAGTACTACCTCCGTCTCTCTAAGTTTGGGACAAAGGGGTGTGGTTTGGTTTTTAAGAAAAAGTAGAATTGTGTGGTTGATATTTAATTGATAAAGTGTGAATAAAGTAAGAATGAATTCTAACCACTCAAATATTACCAAATATGGTATGGGGCAAACTTAATGGGACGGACGAAAAAGGTCAAACGGGACAAAGTTAAAGGGACAGAAGGAGTATATAATAGTCAGACACGAGTTAATAAAAGAGGATGATTTACTTTATCTGTTTACATGACACTTGCTTTAATACTTATATAAAAAATCAAACACAATTGTGTTTCTTTAAATTTTGCAGCTTAAGAAGATTCTGAGGTTCACGGGAGGTAGCTTTACTGTTTTACGTAACTTCTTTTGTAGACCAAAAAATGGCTCCAGTTAAGCTTTGGAATGCTTTTGTGGAATTGCCTCTCATGAATTACCAAGCATTTGAGCAGCACATCTGCTCATGAATATGGACAATTGTAGGGAGTCACAAAATCAGGTAGTAATCTTAATTGACTTATTTGTAGATATAGTTATTACTAATTGCTTCAATGTTTTGGAACTGCTATGTGCATGATTCTCTTAGCTTTGTTGAAGGATCTATAATTAATGAATTAGAGCCAAAATGAATTCAGGAACAGAAATTCAGACATTTAATGTTATTATTAAAAGTCAATTGACAAGTTTTGTCATTAAAAGTCACTTTTTCATGGACTTCAATATTCTTTTTAACATGTTTTTTCTTTCGTTTTTTCATACCTTTTGGCGTTTTAAGTTTTCTATCGCATCTTAAATTTGTTGAATATACTTTTATTTGTATCCAATGCTCTTAATTAAACACTTGGTAAATGGACAAAAATGTTTTTGCCTTTTAATTCATGTGATTTTTTTAATCTGTAAAAAAAAGGAGGAAACCCCATCCATGAGGGCCCCCAACACCAACCGTCCAGTAGGTTGGGAGGATGTAAATTGGACTATAATCTCAATCTGACAGATAGAGAGTGGGGCTCTGTCCCCGTTACTTGTAGAGGCCCTATGCATTTTTAGCATAGTAACCTCTCATGTGATTTTTTTAATCTGTAATCTGATTCCTATGTTATCTAAATGAGGTTGCTTGAATACTTGCTTTAGTTTCCAGTTTTCTTACAATTAGTTGATTTAATATTTTTACTCTGGCTTATATTTTTATTAAGTTTTTCAGTTCATAAAAAATAAGATCGATGCTCTGCCTTTTCTCGGATAGGACGTTCATCATCATCTTCTTCTTCTTCTTCTTTCTTTGCATAATACTACGTATTTCAATAAGGTCAATTCATCCTTCTTAATCCTTTTCTCGAATTTCGTGTATGCTCAAAAGAAAATAAAAAGGTTAAGTTTTGAGAAAGATGTTTGCAAAAAATAGGGTAAGTTACCTCAACAATACACTTCTTTTATTACCTTATCTGCAAGCTAAAAGTTGCAGATTTATTTGTGCCAAAGTGATGTTATTTTCACATTCTTTTCTATTTGTTTCTATCTATCTTTCTAGCATACCTTATTGCACATAACGTTTGAAGGTTTACATTTCATTGCTTTTAGATATATATAATCATTTTCATCTAGGCATGGAAGCTGATGGATGGAAGTATGCAACACCAAAACTTCATCGTTTAATGGACTCCAAGCAGTTAAATAAAACTTTCCAATAAGAACAAAAGAAATGAAAAGTAAAAGGATGCCCAGGAAGTACTAATTAAAGTTTATGGCATGACATACATAGTCGAATCTCAAGTAATATAAAACTTTCTGCTACTTCCTTAGAATATATTCTTAGTTTACATGTGAGGATTTTTTTTTACTAAACAACTCATGGAAAATCAAAGATTAAGAGAAAACAAAGTTGACTCACTTGATCATACTTATGATACTTTAATAATCCAGTTGGGATGTGGCGGGATGTGGCTTACACAAACTAATCAAGAAGCTCCTACACAAGAATGAGTGAAACAACTTTGGGAATAAATAATAGTTTTGCAAATGTTATATAAGGTTTATTGTTCTGGAAGCACATGATTTTTTGGTGTTCAGGGTTAGGTTTAAATTTAGATGTTGTTGTTGTATGATTTAGGTTTAGATGTCACCAAGTCACTTCATTTGGTTGATACTTGATACTAACTGTAAGCTGATATTTCTACATACAGGAGAGCAGGTCAGTAGTTCTTGCTTTAGGAATGCAGAGCCAGGTATGCCAGGTTTCACTTTTCGTCTTCTCTGGTCTGATCTCCTCTTCAATGTTTCTTTTTATATTTCATGGATGATACAATTTTTTTTTTTCATTCAAAATGGGTTTCTTACATTTCAAAATAGGATTGTTCACATTTTAGCCGGAAGGATTTTTTTTCTTCGGAATTGAACTCCAATTGAGAAGATGACTTTTAACAATCTATTTGTATAGTTGGCAAAAGGTTGTGAAGGACGGATTATGGACGAATTTTGGAGCATTTTTGCTTATGGAGTATTAATTCTCTATTTCCATCATATTTCTAATATTAACAAGAATTTTAATTTGTCTTAAATAGAACTGTTTTACTTATTGGTTCATTCTTAAAACCCTTCGTATGATATTTGAGCTTATGGAGTATTCAATCATCTATTTCTCTATTAGAACTCCTAATAACTAACTATTAGTAATTTAGTATCATTATCATTACATGTAAAATACTTAATGCTTGCCACCTTAAGTTTTTTAGAATCTAGACCAAACAAGGACTATTTGTGCCAACTGTTTTGCACATATTTGCTAAATTTAATATGGAGTAATCATTAAGCCTATATTTAGCGGCCGTTATTTCCCAATGCATTCATGAAGCCTTTGGGTCTTTTTTAAAAAACTAACAACGATTTTCTAATCCGTACTCGATCTACTTTTAAATGACTACTATATTACATTACATTAAAACTAAAATGTGGTTGTTGTGGTTTTGCTCCATGTTCTATTTTTTTATTCTCATTACATTTTTCCTTCTTTAGAACGTTTTTTCCTCTTACAGAGTTACAGTTGAATAACACAATATCCTACTATTCTTAAAAACACACACACTATATCCTACTCCTCCTAAGTCCTGCTTTAGGTTTTTCTTCCTCTTTTCAATCCTTAATCTTATTCAATGCAGCAACCATTCATATAAATGGTCTTTTCATTTCTAAATTGTAATCTTTTATCATATTTTCATGTCTTCTGAACTTTGAAGTGTTATACTATCTCAATACTCTAAAAAAGGTCAGTCATTTGGAAATGAAATTTTCAACAAACTTACGGAAGTGTATAGTAATATCTCTCATTTTCAGCTCTTATACTAAATTCATTTTATCTGAAACCGGATTTCTATTTTAAATTCATTCAATGTATTCATCGTCTTCATCCTTTTGAGTTCAACAATAGTGAACTTTTTTAAATAGTTCATATTTTATAGTTTACAACCTCACTGATCATTCACTTTTTTATAGGCTAATAACAATAATAAGCACCTCAGGTTTTTCTTTAAAGAGGTAAAGCTTATGAAATATTTGAAAAGATGAAAATAAAATTTGAGAGGCTTAGCGCATGATTGATACTCTCTGTCGAATGCTCACTACATAGCACTTAAACCACCTTCTTCATCGTGTTATCAACGTTTGTGCCATCTGTTTTACAATGTATTACTTATATATAATTGCAATTCTATGTTACTCCCTCCGGTCCTAAATAAAGTTCAGTGTTTGACTTCACACAAATTAAACAAATAAATTTGATTTTACTGTAGAGTACACTATTGTGACACTGTTTGACACTGTTTGACACTGTTTTGATGTAGATAATTTGCCAAATAAGGAAGGGAGAAGAAGTGTGAACTTTATTTTGGACCGGCCCAAAAAGGAAAGTGTGAACTTTATCTAGGACCTGAGGGAGTATATTTTATGTAATGTGTTTAATGAGATCACAGTAGATTTATTAGTTTGAAAAATTATCTAAAAAAACTTGAACCAATTTGAACATATTTTGTTCGCCCTCGGATTTTGTTCTTCAGATGTACTCATTAATTTGTTGTCTATTTTCTTTTTGTGGTACTTTTTGGATTCCACGTGGATGAGCATTTCAGCTCTTGCCTTTGGGTTGATGAGGAGCATTTCGAAGAAACGAGAGCTCGAGTTAATGAGTTTGAAAAGAAGCAAGTTATGGAGTACGTCTAAGAAGTTCATTAGCAAGTGAAGTCTTACCAAATTATGATATGCAATAATGGCTTGGTTCTAACTTGATATTTGTGGAGAACAGAATAAAAGCCGAGACAAATTGTTTATTTATTAATAGATTTGTACTTTGCAGGTTTGCTGTTTTATGTGTCAAACAATTAAAGGAGTATTTATCACTCTCGGCCAATGGACGCTTGACACGTGTCCCTGTCCGGCATTTATTGCTACTATAAATAGCACCCCATTTCCCCATTTGTAACCAAGTCATAACACGCTGAAAACGCTGAACACTTTACAATATACTTTCTCTCTCTATATTTACTTGCTCTGACTTCTCTCTTATTATTCTCCGTAATAACCCCTCGGATAAGCTACCCCCCGGGTACACTATCCATCATTTGGTGCTCTCATTGAGGAAAACCGCCGGTTTCCAGTGGACTTCAGAATGTCAGGGGGCATTCGAGGAGCTGAAGCGATACTTATCTTCACCCCCTGTGCTCTCTAAACCCAAGGTAGGGGAAATCCTGTACCTCTACTTGGGTGTTAGCCCGGCTGCCATCAGCTCTGTACTCATCCGGGAAGAGGATGGCATCCAACATGCCATTTTCTATGTTAGCAAGACCCTCAGGGAAGCGGAGCTCCGGTACTCCCCCGTGGAAAAAATGGTGTTGGCTATCGTGTGGACCGTCAAGAAGTTGGGCTATTACTTCCAGGCTCACCCGGTCCAGGTCCTCACTCACCAACCCCTCGGCGCCTTGATGAGGAGCCCCACTAGCTCCTCCCGAATGGTAAAATGGGCTGTCTTCTTGAGCCAAGACAACATCGACATCCGTCCTAGGCCCGCCATCAAGGGCCAAGCCCTAGCGGACTTCGTGACGGAATGTACGGCAAGGGCAGCCACGGACGAGGAGCCCTCGGCCCCCTCGGATGATTGGTGGACCCTCTACACCGATGGCTCCTCCGCCATCAAGGCATGTGGAGGAGGGGTGGTTCTCATCTCACCCGAGGGCTTCCGGGCCTATTATGCAATCCGTTTCTCCTTCAAAGACTCCAACAATGAAGCCGAATACGAAGCCCTCCTCTGTGGCCTTCGGTTGGCAACTAACATGAAGGCCCGACAAATCCACGTCAAGTGCGACTCCAAGTTAGTCGTCGGCCAAATCTCCGGAGAGTACGAAGCCAAGGAAGGGAGAATGAAGCAATACAAGGAGGCGGCCAAGGAGTTGCTTAAGGTATTTGAGGCACACTCCCTTACTCAAATACCGAGGGCTCAAAACTCCGAGGCCGACATTTTATCAAAGCTCTCGGCAGAATCCCCTGAGCATATCTCGAAGATCGCTAAAGTAGAAGAACTCAGCCTCTCTAGCATACATGCTAGCCCCGTCATGGATATACAACGAAGACAGGAGGACTGGATCTCGAACATTGTTGCCTTCATCACCACAGGGCGACTGCCCGAGGATGAGGCCCGCGCCAAACTGACAAAACTGAGGGCTCCCAGCTACGTTATCGAGGACGGAAGGCTTTACAAAAGATCCTACAACGGGACATTACTTCGGTGCCTTCATCAAGATGAAGCCGAAGTAGCAATGGAGGAAGTGCACAGTGGGACTTGCTCAGCTCACCAGGGACCCTTCTCCATGTCCCGAAGGCTGATAATCCAGGGCTACTTCTGGCCTACGATGGCCCGGGATTGTGCAGATCTTGCCCGGAGGTGTCCCGCATGCCAACACTTCCAGAAAGCCCCCGGCAGGCCAGCGGTCAACTATGCCCCCATCAGCACATCCATACCCTTCGCTTGGTGGGGCATAGACCTTGTGGGACCTCTGCCAAGGGGTACCTCCAACAATAGATACATCATCGTCGCCATCGATTACTTCACCAAATGGGTGGAAGCTGAGCCCCTCGCCAGCATCACTGAGGCTAGGTGCCGTCATTTTGTTCTCAAAAACATCCTCACCAGGTTTGGCGTCCCTCAACAAATCATCTCCGACAATGGGACTCAGCTTGAGGCAGCCCCCTTCTGTGCCCTCCTAGAGGCATGGGGCATCAAACACACCTTCTCATCCGTTGCCTACCCTCAGGGCAACGGTCAGGTGGAGAACGCCAACAGGACCCTGCTTGAGGGCCTAAAGAAGAAGCTGGAGGCCGAAGGGGGTGGTTGGGTGGAAGAGCTCCACAACATCTTATGGGCCTACCGTACCACCCCTCGGCGGGCAACTGGCGAGACACCCTTCTCCCTTTGCTACGGATTTGAAGCCAAAGCCCCCACTGAGGTAACTCTCCCAACCCGAAGGGTCACATAGTATGATCCGGAGGCCAACGACACCAATATGGCCCTCAATCTACACCTTATTTCAGAACGCTGGGAGCAAGCCTTCATACGCGCAGAGAATTACCGAAGGCAGGCGAAGAGTTACATTGACGCCAAGGTTCACTCCAAGGAATTCCAAGTGGGGGACTATGTCCTCCGAAGAAGGGAAGCTAGCCAACCAACCGAGGGCGGAAAGATGGCACCAAAGTTCGAAGGCCCCTACATCGTGGCAGCCATCATCAAACCGGGAACTTACAAACTAAAACGCCCTAATGGGACCGAGGTCCCTAGGCACTGGAATGGTCATCACTTAGTTAAATTTTATCAATAACATCAGAGAGGCCAAGCCCTCATAACTAGTGAATGTATTATTTTCCGGCCCAAGGCCTAAAAATTCTGAAGAATGAAGACATTTCGAAGAAACCGAGAACACGGAACAAGATTATCACAAGGGCCAAGCCCTCATACCACCCCCAGGCCCAAGGCCTCACCACAATAGAAGAACCCTCGGCACCAAGTGCCGAAGGTAGAGGATACTATCACCTACGACGAAGCACCACCTGTACCTAAAAGGAAACCCCTCGGCACCTGGTGTCGTGGGGACACATCACTAGCAGCTTTTGAGAGAAACACCAAGTGTTTCCACAGAAGGCCCTTCGGTACCAAGTACCGAAGGTGGATAACATAATCCCCTTCAATAATCGGGGAGAAACACCAAGTGTTTCCACAGGAGACCCCTCGGTACCAAGTACCGAGGGTAGACGATGCAATCACCTCCTCCAACAAGTAGGTAGAAACACCAAGTGTTCCCACAGAATACCCCTCGGTACAAAGTACCGAGGGTAGACACCACAGCCCCCGGCGACAAGTGAAGAAAAAACACCAACTATTTCTACAGAAGACCCCTCGGTACCAAGTGCCGAGGGCCGTACATCGGAACAAACACCAAGTGTTGTTTCCTAAGCCGTACCCCTTGAGGACGCCTATACAGAAGGTGCCACCTATCGGTGCCGGCAGCACGTAGTGCACCCGGCCATTTGCAACCAGTGTGCAAATGAAAACCCTTCCCTGAAACGCTTTCCGCGTCATCACCCCAAGGGTATGACAGGCATGAGAAATGCCCAGGATTCAACTTTCAAAAACGGAACGCTTTCCGCGTCATCACCCCAAGGGTATGACAGGCACGATAAATGCCCAGGATTCGACTTCCAAACCGAAACGCTCCCCGCGCCACCACCTCAAGGGTGTGGCAGGCCACGGACTATGTCTAGCGCCGAGGGGACGACTTTCAAAACTGAGGCGCTTTCCGCGCCATCCCCCAAGGGGAGGCAGGTCATGGTGTATTCTACCCAGGAATCGACCCTCGATCCCCTCAGAACTCGGAAGGTCAACCCGAGGGGGAAGCTAATGGTGTATTCTGTTACCTCCCGATAGGCCAAGCCTTACCAAGAAACCAAGTTTCTTGATACCTTCCCTTCACTACTCAAAAAAAATGGGGTGGTGAAGGGGAGTAGACTCGGCGAGAAATCAAGGAGTACATCACACCAACGATTCACAGAAACATACCGAGGGCTCCCCAAGGGAACGCCTCCGGTACCTGAAAGTTCACAAGTACAAAGGATACCATTCACGATGGACATCATCAACAAATGGCTGAGCCCACTCAAGATTGCCTTTGGCTATACCTAAAGCCGAAGGCTCAAACAACTCAAAGCGTCCCCAAAAGGTGCTACATGACGGAGCTATTGGATGTGGCCAAACCAAATCAAGAATCACCCCCGGCAACTCACTACATGCCGAGGGGATATAACAAACAACCGGAGGCTTTTGTTGCCACAGGCCAACATCACAAGGCAAAGAAACTATCCTGAACCTACAACGCCTACAACCGAAGGGTCCCCACCCGAAGGCCAGCAGCAGGAAATACTTAGAAAACAATCTAAGTCCTAAATGCTTTGCCCCTTGTGGAGCCACCAGCCAGCCGAGGGCATACCTCAAACAAGGTCCTCACAGTCATCCGAGGGCTCCTACTTCACACATACTACATTTAGAAAAATGTTCTAAGTCCTACATATTTTGGCCCTCGGTCAAAACTCCATGCTGCCCGAGGGGCCACGCGGTTGAAGATTTGGTGAGGCTACACTTAGAAAATTTTTCTAAGTCCTACATACTTTGACCCTCGGTCAAATCTCCATGCTGCACGAGGGCTCCTACTTCATACATGCTACACTTAGAAAAATTTCTAAGTCCCAAAAGTTCTTACCCCCGGTGACAAGTTTCTAAGTCTCAAATCTCCCTGCAGCCTGAGGGGCACACGATTGAAGGCTTGGTAAGATTACACTTAGAAATATTTTCTAAGTCCTAACTATTGTTGGGCCCTCGGTCATACATTCAGCGAAGGGTGCCCAACTACCGAAGGCTAAAACGGTGTTTCAAACACTTAGAAAAAATTTCTAAGTCCTAAGAACCTCACCTCCGACTATCTCACGAAGGCTACATGGAACCAGAGGGGAGGAACCGGCCGGGGGCCAACAGATGAACAAACACTTAGAAATATTTCTAAGTCCTGAACATTGTGCCCTCGGTGAAGGGTTCAACTGATTCAATATACTTAGTGTCCTAAACATACATTCAAATAAGGGCGAAGACATACATAAAAAAAAACGGGGGCATACACTCAGAGGAAAACGGTCAAGGGAAACGCATTATATACCAAAAGCCCGAAGGCATGTATTCATTCATCAAAGAAAAGACATTCAAAATTACAGAGGGCCGAAGGCCGGGGGCATACAAACATTCATTACAGAGGGATTGTTCAAAACATGTTAAATTAAGAAATTACAAGTTAACATTCCCGGGGGCCGTCTCCTCCGAAGGCTTCGAAGTGACCTCTGTGCCGGCCTCAGGTTCGTCACCCTCGGCCTCCTTCATGAGCTCGGTGTCCTCCAAGTCTGGCCTCTCGACGTCAGAGGGGAGAGGAACACGAACGTCTGGCTGCAGGGGGGAAGCCCGTATGCCGCCGGGTCGAAATCCTTTGGCTCAATCTTCAGGTGGCGGGCCATCCTCCGGTAGATGAGGGCTTGGGTGAAAAACTCGCCCCCATCATAGTACTGTTTGCCCTTTCGGGAAACCCACTCCACACCGGGCCCATCGCACCACTCGTCGACCGAGGACTCGACGACCGAAGACAGCCATTGATTGTGCTCCTCAGCTCGCCACCCCCCCTGCCAAGAACCCAGAGATGGCGTCCCCTCGGGCTCTCTCGATGGACTCCACCTTGGCGGCCTCGGCCTCCCTAGCATCTCTCTCAAGGGCCTCAGCTGCGGACCTTTCAGCCTCAGCCTTGCCCCGGTCGGCGGCCTCCGCCCGCAGGGTCATCTGCCGAAGGCTCTCCTCCAGCATGGCCATCTGCCGGATGGCATCGGAATTCTGGCGAATGAGCTCCCGCATCTTAGCATCCTGTTCGGCATTGCGAAGACGCCACTCCTCTAGCCGCCGGGCTTGCTCTCCGAGGGCAATGCAGGTCTACAAAAAAAAGGGAAGTTAGGAAGGCCGTACACTGTTTCCTGGCTCAAAGTAAAAACGGTAAACTGTCAAATACTTACCGTGAGGGAAGACCGGAGGATCTTGTCCTCAAGGGCTTGGTCATCATCAGCCCCGAGGGCTGCTCTGTCAATCTCGGGGGTTATACCCCTCAGAAGCACCCTCGGGTCGGCCGTGCCATTCATCACGGCCGTACCGACCGGGAGGGAAACCGTCAGGACCTCGGAAGATGGCTCCCGGACACCCCCCGGCACTTCCGCCACCGTCATCCCCTCGTGCACCCCGGAGGCGGGGCAATCGTCGACAATGACCACCGGGGGAATTTTCTTCCCGGCATCCCCGGTCTTGGGCTTTTTGCTCTCGGGAGCCTTGCCCGCGCCTTTCCTCTTGGCAGCGGCAGCAGCATCAGTGTTTGGGGACGCCGATGGCCCCTCCGGCTTCTTGAAGAAGTCGCCGGCGGGTTTTGGGACACCAGCATCCGTTCCCCTCGGGGCCTTGGAGGACTTCTTCTTCTTCAAATCAGCGAGCCCCCTGACGTTCATCATGTTGACTGGGATACCTGCAAAACAATGTGAGGTTGAAACCGAGGGGCCACTAACAGATGGCACAAAAAAGAAACAAACGGCAGATAAACTATCTGCTAAGATACGAAAAGGAGGGTGCCGGAGGAAAGGGTGTAGGGGGAACCGGAGCCCCATCGACACAGACAGAACGTGCACCGGAATGCAGCCCTCGGGAGCCCGGGAGAGGACGTCATCGGGACCCGGTGCCACCACAATGGCCGAAGGGCCCACGTGTAGTTGAGTGACATACAGATCCGCCGCATCAGCCTTCGACCTTATTTCTAAGGCGGCGGTATTCAGGTAGGAATACCCCTCGGGCATATCGAGGGGCTTCCCTTGGTCTGCAACGCTGCCCTTCTTCTTGGGGGCAGCCACTTTCGCCTTCTTCTTTCCGGGGGCCACCCAGATGGGAACCGCGTTCAGCGGCCGAGAGGTGCTGGCCTCGCCGGTACCCCGAGGGGGGAGAACAGCAACAGTGACCCTCGCGCCTTCTTTCTGTGCCTCTTCTTCAGCTGCTTGCCAGGCGAGGGCCAGCTCTTCATCCTCACATTCTTGTTCGAAGCCCTCGGCTTCCGCCTCAGCAACGAGGGCTTTCTGCAGCTCCAGGGCGACGACGGCATCATGTCCCACCGAGGACTGTTCGTTTGTGGACTCCACGTCCGAAAAGACTTCATCCCCCATCGAGGGCGCCCCCGAGATGTCCAAGGAATCACTTTGGGAAGACATCTTGACGCTGGTTCGAAGGCTCGGAAATACTAGAGTTTTCTAAAAAGTTCTATCTCCTAGCCTAAAGGCACAGGGCACAGCTAACTAGAAGGAGAAGAGCAGGGGGGAACTGACCTTAAGGCAGGGATTGATCGAGGGTGGCTGTTTCTCTCTCTAGAAATTTTGGCAGAGCTTCGCTACAATGATTTCGCACAAAGGGGAAGTGTCCGGCCATGGGGTATTTATAGGCAAAAGGATCCGGGCTTGGGCCTGGAAACCGGGCCTCCGGTTGGACTGCCATCATTACCAACCGTGGTTTCACCCAATCAGTGACGCCCGCCCACGGGCAGCCAACGGCCACGCACCACGTGGCAACCCCCTCCCCCCCCCCCCCCCAACGGCTATATCCTGACGTTACATATTCCAACGGCTATATTTCCAACGGCTATATTCTGGGACCCCTCGGGCCTTTCACTTCACTCCACTTCATCAAGAAAAGCCTCCGGGTACACTTACCCAGATAGTACATGACAAATGCCTTCGGGATCACTCCTTCAGAAGCCCCCGGCTTCATTACAGGCCCACCCCTCGGGGATCCCCCCTCAGCATTTTGAGGGGCGGGTAGCCCTCGGGGAGTACGCCTCATGAACAGGTAGTCTACGGCACACAGGTAAGGGGAGCCCTCGGATATCCTCATCACCAACTAATCAACAAACAGGGGACACCCCAGTAACACTTCAACTGCTACCATCATTCATTACGCCCTCGATCCCCAGATTGAGGGACCCCCCTTCGGCACCTCCCAGGACATCAACAACAAGCCTCCGGCTAATCAACACATGAGCCCTCAGAACGAGGAGAGCCTTCAGCATCTGCATTATTCTCCATTTCGAACCAAGGTTTCACATTTTTGATTCATCGTTGGGGGAATTCGGTGCACTCTTTTTCCCTCTTTAGGATTTTTTCCCATAGGGTTTTTCCTAATGAGGTTTTTAACGAGGCATCCCCCCAAAATGAAACGAAAAGCGTCAGCCTTCGGCCCAAAACAGCAACGCAACTACTCTACTCCTTTTCACCACTTTCAAGTGCCTCAAGGAGTGGGGGACTGGAGGACCCCCTCGGGAAAAATCACAAAGATTACAAACATGACCCCTCAAGTCCCGACATGTGGGTAACTGAGGGACTGCCCTCGGCAGAATAAACAAACAGCAAACTACCCACAACTCTACAAACGAAACAACGGCAGAGGACAAGCACAATTACTCCTTTTCCCTCAAGTACCTTTCGGCAAAAGGAGTAAGGGACTCCTGATGGAGTATATGGCCCGGGAACACCCGGTCCACAGACTCCTACTACTCCAATAAAGGCCCAATAGGCCCAGGAAACACAACAGGCCCAAATCACGGCGCCCAAGATACCAAGCAGCCAACAAATACGCACCAGGGGTGCCTTCGGCCCCCTGGCCGAAGGCTCTAACTCTCACAGGAGGGCCAACACAGCAAAACAAAGTTACTGGGAAAATGGCGAAAATCAGTAGCCCTCGGCACCTGGAGCCCTCGGCACTAAGGTGGTCCCCGTTACTCAGACCCCTCGGCTAGTCCTCCACAGCCGAGGGCACCTTTCCCGACATGATATCCGCGCCACATGCGTACAGATCACCGTACCCTGTACAACGTCCCATCAAACAGCCGCATTAAATGCGGCCACATGCGGTTGCCAGCGCCAACCAGTTGAGGTGACCTCTCGGCCAATGGACGCTTGACACGTGTCCCTGTCCGGCATTTATTGTTACTATAAATAGCACCCCATTTCCCCATTTGTAACCAAGTCATAACACGCTGAAAACGCTGAACACTTTACAATATACTTTCTCTCTCTATATTTACTTGCTCTGACTTCTCTCTTATTATTCTCCGTAATAACCCCTCGGATAAGCTACCCCCCGGGTACACTATCCATCAGTACTGTACACGCATTAAATGCTCAATTAATGCTGTACGTACGAAGATATATTTAAAGCTGATGATTGACCATGCGAGTATCTTCGCGCCCCCAAAATAGCAAGTCGAAGGTCCAGCCAGTCAAGTCAACAGTACAAGCATTTAATGAAGTTGTCTTCTACACTCCAACGGGAAGACTGCTCCCAGTATATAAGATACACTCTGAAGAACTACTCGAAAAACTTTGCTACAACGTTTGCCAGACGAACTTGCTCAGATCATTCTACTCTAAATCAAATACCTCCAAGCTTTCTTGAGATCAAAGATTCACTTACCTCAACAAGAAAAGCTCAAGTTGGAAGATATACCTTCCTATCTCTCATCCAACTAGCAAGTTGCAAAGTTTCTCAGTTCTTTAACACTTCGAAAACTTCATCAACACATCCTTTGTGAAGAAGCAACGTTGGAGAAAACTGATCTTGATTCAAACACTTCTTGAAAAAGAAGGGGCGTCTCAAACTAACTAGAGTAAGTGAAGTGGTGATACTTCCAAGAGACTCAGTGAAACGAGACCAGCCATCAGGAAGCAGGACTGCATCCCGGGTGGCAACTAGGCTTGAAGAAGACGTGGAGAGCTTCTTAAGTTCTAGGGACTAAGGCGTTGTAAACTGTTGTTTTTGCAAGCTTAGTGGAACAGTGGACTAGAGGAACAAGTTGTTTCTTGAACCACTCTAAAAATCCCCGGTGTCACTTACTTTACTTATTTCATTTTTGCACTTAAGAACTTGACTGCATAACTCAAAAGGCTGGACTCTGTGTTCAGCAGATCTTCCTCAAGAGTTATCAGAAAGGCATTTGCCTTAGTGTTGTCTGAGGCTACCCGAACAGAATCTAATTCGCTGCCAGGTCCAGTTCTGCCATCAGAACTTGACCTTCTCTGTCACCAGATTTCGACCATCTCTGATAAGTCAGTTGTGTCTTAGAGAAAAGTTTAAATTCCTGAACAGTCTATTCACCCCCCCCCCCTCTAGACTGTTCCCGTTACAAACGGGACCAACAAGTGGTATCAGAGCCTCCTTGTTCTTATAATCTTTTAGGTTACTTACTAAACAAGAGATCCACTTGTTTTAACCTCTTTAATCTCATATTATGGATAACACTCTTTCAAAGAATCTTATGTTCTCAGTAACTAAGTTTGATGACTGGAGGATTCGCATGAAAGCTCACCTCTGCGCACTCCATGATGAAATGTGGGAAGTCCTTGATGCTGGTCCTTTCACAGAGTTTACCAAGATCAATCCTGAATACATTGCTGGTGGTGGTCTACCTCAGATGATCACCAAACTACGGCATGAGTGGTCCAATGAAGAAAGGAGGAAATACAACCTTGATAACATTGCCAAGGACATCCTCTACAAATCCATAGACGACAAATACTTCACAAGAATCAAGAAGTGCACCTCTACCAAGGAAATCTGGGATACACTCACCCTGATAGGAGCTGGTGATGAGCAGGAAAAAGACAACAAACTGACCATTGCCATGAAGAAGTTTGAAGACTTCAAACTTCTACCCAAAGAGTGCATAGCTGAGATGTATGCACGACTACTCACACTCACTGCTGAGATATCAGAACTTGGGAAGGAGCTCACTCCCATGGTGATCAATCTGAAGGTTCTCAGAGGCTTACCTTCACCCTGGAAGATGAAGGTCACTGCCATGAGAGATAGCAAAGATCTCAGAACCTACAGCACAGAGAAGCTCATCTCTTGAGATTAAGTATAAAACCTACCAGAAGGCCCAAGCCTCAATGGAAAGGTTTGTACTTGATCAACAAATTGGCGCTGGTTTTGGCCTTGGTTATGGCTCAACAGAATCAGGTGAGCCTTCTGTAATGCCTAGCACCAGTGTTGCTAAGGCAGACAAGGTCATAGTGCCACTAATCTCTAGCCCCATCTGCCAAGCTGGTGTATCTGGCACCAAGGTTGTTCATGAGGAAGTCAGACCAGAAAAAGGGAAGATAAAGGTTCAACAGAAACCCTTTTTGAAAAATAATGAACTTGGCAGAAAACCTAACAACAGAAAGGATTTTCAGAATAACAAAAATAAAAGACCATTTATTGACAGACAACCTAATGATAACCGTGCCAGAAATGACCACCAGAGAGGCAAATATCAAGAGAAGGTTAACTTCAGGCAGAAAAGGTTGGCTGGTCAACCTAAGAAGCCCAAAGCTAACCACTCCTCTGCTCTTGATAGTATATGGGACTTCTACCCAACCAAAAAAGCTATGCAGAAGTATGTAAACCGGAAGCATGATCCTCACAAGCATCTGCCCAAAGTGAATCACACTTCCGTTTACTATGACTACCAGGTGGACAATGGGTACCACCCACCAAGGTTTCACTTGTTGAGACCAAAGTGGTACCGGCTGCCAAGACTGCATGACCCCCTAGGACCCAACATTGCTTGGGTACCTAAATCTTCTTTTTAATTGTTGTAGGAACTGTGTGCTGGAGCTATCTCTGAACAAGATTGGTACATTGATAGTGGATGCTCCAGGCACATGACAGGTAACAAGAGTTGCCTTACAGAGTTCCAGAAAATCAAAGGGCCCAGAGTTACCTTTGGTGGTAATGATAAAGATGGCAAAACTAAAGGAAAAGGGAAGCTGATCAGAAACCAGATAATCATTGAAGATGTCTCTTATGTCAAAGGCCTGAAATTCAACCTGCTTAGTGCTAGCCAATTCTGTGATAAAGGCTACACAGTTGAATTCTCCAAAGAAGGCTGTTCTGTCAAGCATGAGACAACTATGGAAGTGGTTCTGACTGCTACCAGAAAAAGAAACATCTATGTTGTTGATTGGTCTACTGCAAAGGGTGGAATCTGTCTTTTAGCTAAAGGAGATTCAAAACTCAGCTGGGAATGGCACAAGAAGCTGAGTCACCTGAATTTCAAAACAATCAACAAACTAGCAAGGGATCACATTGTTGATGGCATACCCAACATTGTGTACAAGAAGGAGAGTCTGTGCAGTGCATGCCAGAAAGGAAAGCAAGTAAAGAACTCCTTCAAACCCATTGCTGGAGACCTCTCTACTAGTCCTTTAAATCTAATCCATATGGATTTATTTGGACCAGTAGAAACTCCAAGTGTTGGTGGAAAAAGATATACCTTAGTCATGGTGGATGACTATTCAAGATACACTTGGACAATCTTTCTGAAGAATAAAAATGAAACTCTGCAGAAACTACCATCTCTGTTGAAACTACTTCAGAATGAGCAGAACCAGAAAGTCAAATCTATCAGATCAGATAGAGGAACAGAGTTCATCAACAAAGTCATACAAGAGTTCTGTGATCAAAATGCAAAAATGCATCAACTCTTTGCAGCCAGAACTCCTCAACAGAATGGAGTTGCAGAAAGAAGAAATAGAACACTCAAGAAAGCTGCAAGGACCATGATTGCTGAATCCGGTCTGCCTTACAGATACTGGGCTGAAGCTATCAACACTGCATGCTACACCCAGAACCGGAGCATGATTCACAAAATTCATCAGAAGACCCCCTATGAGCTCTGGAAGGGAAGGAAACCTAACATCAGCTACTTTCATGCATTTGGAGGCAAATGCTATATACTCAATAATGGAAAGGAACATCTCAAAGTGTTCCAAGAAAAGGCCGATGAAGGAATATTCTTAGGCTACTCCAGCACAAGCAAAGCCTACAGAATACTCAACAAAAGGACCCTACTTGTTGAAGAATCGATTCATGTCAAGTTTGATGATCTCAACGTTGTTGAGGACATAACAGAGAACTTGGAGAAATCGAATCTAGAAGAAACACAAAAAGTAACAATATCAGAAGTGGTCAACAACTCTGACATACCAATCCACCTTCAGAATCCCATTCTACAAGACAAGGATAGTGATGAAGAACCAGAAGAAGAGCAAAAGAGACCAAGACAACACTTATCAGAACCTGACCTAACTTGGTTAAGGGATCATCCCCCAAACCAGGTGATAGGACAGATCAGAAGTGGAGTACAAACCAGATCTGCTACAACAAGAAGAGAAGCAATGCTTGTTGCCTTCTATATATCTCAGATGGAACCTATGACAGTAGAAGAATCTCTTGCAGACTCAGATTGGATCAATGCAATGCAAGAAGAACTCACTCAGTTTGAAAGGAACAAAGTATGGGAACTTGTTCCTAGACCTCAACATCAGAATGTCATTGGAACCAAGTGGGTATTCAAGAACAAAGCAGATGAAGAAGGCAATATTGTAAGGAATAAGGCTAGGCTGGTAGCCAAGGGATACTGCCAAGAAGAAGGAATAGATTTTGATGAGACATTTGCACCAGTAGCCAGACTTGAAGCCATCAGAATTTTCCTAGCCTATGCTGCCAACAACAACATCAAGGTCTACCAGATGGATATCAAAAGTGCATTTCTGAATGGAGATCTTGAAGAAGAAGTTTATGTGGAACAACCACCAGGTTTTGTCATTCCTACTCACTCCTCCTGTGTCTACAAGCTTAAAAAGGCCCTCTATGGTCTTAAGCAAGCTCCCAGAGCATGGTATGACACACTGTCCCTATTCCTAGTGAACCATGGGTTTACTAAGGGAAAGGTTGACAAAACTCTATTTCAAATCTCTGTTGCGAATCATATTCTGTTGGTACAAATATATGTTGATGATATCATATTTGGTAGTACTAACTCAGAACTATGCAAGAAATTCTCTCAAGTGATGCAGATTCAATTTGAAATGAGTATGATGGGAGAACTCAGCTACTTCCTAGGACTACAAGTCAAACAAGTTCCAGAAGGAATCTTTATCAATCAAGGGAAGTACACTAGAGACCTGATCAAGAAGTTTGGAGTGGAAGGCAAATCCTCAGTGAAGATTCCCATGAACACCTCACAAGGAATTGGTCCAGATGATGAAGGAAAGGATGTTGATGCAACAACCTACAGAGGAATCATAGGATCTCTCCTCTATCTAACTGCAAGCAGACCAGATATTTCATTCTCTGTTGGAATCTGTGTCAGATACCAATCAAAGCCCAAGGAGAGCCATCTTAGTGCTGCAAAGAGAATCATCAGATATATCAAAGGAAATCCAAATGCAGGCCTATGGTATCCAAAGGGAGGTAACTTTGAACTAATTGGTTACTCTGACTCAGATTTTGCAGGTTGCAGATTAGACAGGAAAAGCACCTCTGGTCATTGCCAAATGCTAGGAGGAAGGCTTGTTTCCTGGTTTAGCAAGAAGCAGAATTCAATCTTAACAAGTACAGCAGAAGCTGAGTACATTGCAGCTGGGAGTTGCTGTGCTCAGTTACTCTGGATGAAGCAACAGCTGAAGGATTATGGCATTCAAGCAAAGGAGATCAAGCTGCTCTGTGACAACACCAGTGCCATTGCAATCACTCAGAATCCAATACTTCATTCCAGGACAAAGCACATTGAGATCAGACATCATTTCATCAGAGATCATGTGGAGAAGAAGCATATTTGTATGGAGCATGTACCTACAGAGGATCAGCTAGCGGATATCTTAACCAAGTCTCTACCAGAGGCAAGGTTCAACAAACTAAGGGAAGAAGTGGGAATGATGGATGATCTTCCCAGAGATGCATGAACCAGAATTGCTGTGGACCAGAACTGTCTTCTGGATCAGAAAACCCTACATCAGAATACCCCTTATCTGATCACCAGAGTACCCCTCATCAGAGAACCTCCTTCTCTGATACATGGATCCTTATCTGTAATCCATCAGAGATCCATGTGGACTTGATTATTTTTCGAGGAACAGGCAAGACCTTTTAACTTGAACAGGTCTTTTACCAAAATATCCCTGATTATTATTTCGATTAATGGAAACATTTTCCGCCCGCATTTCTTTAAATGATACCTCGAAACCGTAAATTATCTCAAACGTCCACTAATCCAAAACCATTTATATCCATCTTCTTCAACCTAAACCACTATTGCTATTCATCTCTCTAAACGCTCTAACTTCAAAAACTCCTCAATCTCCAGAATCTCTCAGAAATTTCTCAGAAAATGAACTTCATCAACATCAACGATCTCACCAAGGAAGAAGCTAAAACCATTGTTGCCAATGTGGTTACCGGCATGAAGGTTGATTTGTCTGCACTACCTCTACTCGCAGAAAATCAGAAGAGAATGGCCAAAATCATACAAGGGAAGAATGAATCCCAGCTGAGCAAGATTGTTGCTCATCCATATGAAGAGTTCAGCACCAGGGATGTAGCTGAATTCTATCTGAACGCCACCATCACCAAGAGCGGAGTCCACTCTAAGGTGCAGGGAAAGAGCATATCACTCAATGTTGATGCTCTGAACGAATTCTTTGGAGTCCAACTGGACTCTCAAGACTCTGAGACTCCCACTCTCATTGACCTAGAGTCAGTGGAGGTCTCAGTTGAAGCGTTTGCCCAGACCTACTGCCGCCCTGAGGCCGCCAATCTGGACAGACTTTACATGAAGAAGTTTCTGCTGAAGAAGGACTTTGAAAAGTTGGTCGTCATTCTGCACAGGAGCTTGTGGTGCAAAACTAGCTCAACTGATGAGATCAACAAGGCCAACTGCAAAGCAATCTTTGTTGTTCATCATGGGATGAACATAAACTGGGGTGAGGTAATCTTCGGTTCTTTAACTGAATTCATCAAGAAGAAGGATCAGAAAACCGGCCTTTTCTCAACAAAGATGGGCCATGGCCTCCTTCTGTCTGCCATTCTCACTGCCTATGGAGTTCAACTCAGGGACCCTTCTCCAGTTGATCACTCCAAGACCTTATTCCTGACTGCATCCCCCAAGCTGAACATAGCCATCTCTGCTGAACTGAAGAGAGAAGAAAGGCTGGAAAAGAAAAGGGAACAACAGGCTGTCAAACCTAAACCTGCCACCAAGAAGATCATTAAGAAGCCCTCTGTGACTTCAGAACAGCCTGAGCAATCCCAGATTGCAAGGGATGTAAGGAAGAAGAAAAAGAATGATAGAAGCACTCTATCAGAAGTGGATGCACCAGAGATGGGCGCATCAGAGTTGGCTCCCCCAAATTCTGTCAGAAACTCTCCTGCAAAGAAGCAGAAGTTGAAAAGGAGAAGGAAGCAAGTTGTTCAGAGTGAGGACTCTGACAACTCTGGTCTGAAACCTTTGAAGAAGAAGAAGAAGAAGAAGACAACCACACCTGCACGGAGATCAGAAACTCAGGGGGAACCTGAATTTGTTGCACAACCCTCCTCTGCACCAGACTTGGTTTTCACTGCAAATTTATCAGAACCCCAACACATCTCTGACGGAGAACCAGAGACTGATTACAACACCATTCTTCAAAGGCAGTTTGAAAGGGTTCTGACCTGGAGAAGATGGAGAATGAGGCCTCTTCAGAAGATCATACAGTATTTTGACTGTTTTGAAGAAGAAGAAGAAGCTGTTTTACACTGGGTCGGCACAGAAGATGTGTCTCAATGCTTCGACCTTGCCTTTCTCATTTCTGTCCTGCAGAAGAAGAAAGAAAAACATCAAGGTAAAGCACCTATGACTACCTTATCTCCTGAAAGGCATGTCAAAGCTTTGGAGGAACATGAGATGAAAGAGTTTGATGAATGGCTAATGGAGAAGAAAAGAAAGGAATCACTCATCAAGTTTCGCCACAGTGCTCGTGAAGAAGGGGAACCCTCCACAGCCAATGATGTTCCTCTGACAATGGAAAAGCTGGTCAAGGAATGGAGAGAATCCTTGTTCTCTGAAACTGTTCTTGAGGTAATTCCTACACCCCCTCCTTCCCCTCCCAAATCTCCTTTTACTCAATCACCCCCTCCTAAAGTATCTTCACCTACATCTTCCTCACCTCCCAAATCACCCTCAAGACCTTCAACCCCAATCAAGCAGAAAACCCCTTCACCTCAGAAAACCTCCTCTCCCCCACCATCCCTCATCAGAAATCCAACACCTCAGGAGACCAAATCAAAGTCTCCATCACCCTGCAAGCAACCCTCACCTCCTAGAAACCGGTCACCCTCACCACCACCCTCCTCCAAACCTCTGAAATCAATCACTCCTAAGAACTCCTCTCCTCAGAACTCTCACCATCAGAACTCCCCCCATCAGAAAACCCCCTCACATCAGAGTTCACCTCCACAGTAGCAACCCCTGTCAATCACCAGAGCTGCTACACCCCCACTCTCTCCTCAGCTCTTTGTAGCCTCAACACCCAAGAGAGAGATTCCCATTCGCATTCTGTCCTCAGATGCTGACAATGATGGGTTCCTCACATCCTCTCTTGCGGCAGACTTCACATCCAAGAGAAGGAAGACGCCTTCCAGGGATCAATCTGCTGAACCCACTGGCAATACTGCTCCATTCCCCAAGGGAAGAGGTTTGGAGATGCCTGGATTTGCTCCAGAAGCCCCTCAGATGGACTTCAACCAATTTGTCCAATCTGCAGAAGAGTTTGGTGGTCAGATGCTAGACAACATGAACAAGCTCATCGTTATCAATGACAAACACTATGAGCATCTGACACACACAAACATCAATCTTAATCAGGGCCTACAACAACTGTCAGAAAAGCTTGACACTCTGACAGAGTCCCTGCACACCTTCATGAGCTCATCCAACAAGAAGATTGATACAATCTCTAGAGAAGTAGATGGAATTAACTCTATCCTCTACTTTCAATCCCAATCTATGAATAATCAGAATCAGAAACTACAGGAGATCACTGAAGCCATTGACATTCTACAATGGAATGCTGATCAAGCCTCAGAGCGCTTCATGGAGATAGGAAATATGTGTACAGAACACAAAGCGCAGGCTTTAGATATTCTTCACAAGGACAAGGAGCGTTACCAGAAATTGGTACTCCTTGAAGCCAGTACACAGAGTATCCAATCTACCATGGAAAGACAACAGAACCTGATTGAAGGTCTGGCCTCTGTTACCCAGACTTTGCCAGAAGCTCTGTATGAGATCAGAGATGCCCAAGCATAAGAGTTCTCTAAGATTGAACTCCTCCTTGGCGATCTTGTTGATGCCAAAAAGGGGGAAGACACCAGAGAAGAAGAAGGTCCAAGCTCCAGAACCTTATCTATCAGAGGACCCCCATCATCTGTTGATCCTGCTCCTTACTTCGAAACTGCCAAAAAGAAAAAGCAAGCTAATGCAGGCACCAAACCTCCTCCTCCACCTCCCAGAAGTTCTAAGAAGAAGTCCTCCAACTTTACCTTCAATGAATGGATGAAGAGTGGGATGTCTAAGCCTGACAGAGCCCAATTTACACAGATGAAGAAGCTGATGACTCCACTGCAACAAGAGAATCTGTTTATGGACAGTGATGGACTCGTCCAAATCAATCATGGTGGATCAATTCAAGAAGCTGAGATCTTGTGGCAGATGAGAGTTCTATCTGGCAAGAACATATCAGAAGCAATCAGAAATTACTTAGATTGCAAGCTTGCACCTCACTGGGCAGACTATCAGAATCCGAGGGACTTAGCCTCCATCAGGGCAAAGGTCAATGCAGAGCTTGAAAGGATTGACAAAGCAGGACCTCAAGTAGATGAAGATGAATCTTAATTTTATCTATCTCTGTTTATGTAATTAACCATCTAATAATAAGATACCATCTCTGCCTCTAGTTTGCATGGCATCTTAAATTATCTGTTCTTTCTTACTTTCTGTGATTTCCTGTGTTTGCTCTGGTTCTTTTTGTCCTTTTATTGCTATCTGATTGTACTGTACTCTTACTATTTTCCTATACTAAGTTGCCTACCAAGATTTTAATAAAAGTTTTTAACTGTATTCTTTTATGGTGAAAGGCACTTCTCTGGAAATAGTTAAAGGGTTTTGGCATCATAAAAAAGGGGGAAATTGTAAGGAATAAATGTAATTAGATTTTGATGATGCTAGGTTGATTAGAATTTGAAAGTACCCCAATAGAAATTCTGTGTTAGAATTTGTCTTTGTATGTACTAGAATAGTCGAAATGCCAGAAACCCTCTTGGTCTTCCTTATCAGAACTTCTACCAGAGTTGCTCCCAGATTTGCTCTCCAGAGAAGCCATCAGAGTGGATACCAGAGTTGGCATCAGAAGCTGCCATCAGAGTTCTGATCAGAAAACCTCATCAGACAAGCTCGCACCTTGCAGAACTCGAAGGCACTTACCAACGGTCGTTAAACTAACGGGAAATCCCCTAACGGCTACGAACCTTTCAACAGGAACATGGTACTGCACACGCATTAAATGCTCAATTAATATTGTACGTACGAAGATATATTTAAAGCTGATGATTGACCATGCAAGTATCTTCGCGCCCCCAAAATAGCAAGTCGAAGGTCCAACCGGTCAAGTCAACAGTACAAGCATTTAATGAAGTTGTCTTCTACACTCCAACGGGAAGACTACTCCCAGTATATAAGATACACTCTGAAGAACTACTCGAAAAACTTTGCTACAACGTTTGCCAGACGAACTTGCTCAGATCATTCTACTCTAAATCAAATACCTCCAAACTTTCTTGAGATCAAAGATTCACTTACCTCAACAAGAAAAGCTCAAGTTGGAAGATATACCTTCCTATCTCTCATCCAACTAGCAAGTTGCAAAGTTTCTCAGTTCTTTAACACTTCGAAAACTTCATCAACACATCCTTTGTGAAGAAGCAACGTTGGAGAAAACTGATCTTGATTCAAACACTTCTTGAAAAAGAAGGGGCGTCTCAAACTAACTGGAGTAAGTGAAGTGGTGATACTTCCAAGAGACTCAGTGAAACGAGACCAGCCATCAGGAAGCAGAACTGCATCCCGGGTGGCAACTAGGCTTGAAGAAGACGTGGAGAGCTTCTTAAATTCTAGGGACTAAGGCGTTGTAAACTGTTGTTTTTGCAAGCTTAGTGGAACAGTGGACTAGAGGAACAAGTTGTTCCTTGAACCACTATAAAAATCCTCGGTGTCACTTACTTTACTTATTTCATTTTTGCACTTAAGAACTTGACTGCATAACTCAAAAGGTTGGACTCTGTGTTCAGCAGATCTTCCTCAAGAGTTATCAGAAAGGCATTTGCCTTAGTGTTGTCTGAGGCTACCCGGACAGAATCTAATCCGCTGCCAGGTCCAGTTCTGCCATCAGAACTTGACCTTCTCTGTCACCAGATTTCGACCATCTCTGATAAGTCAGTTGTGACTTAGAGAAAAGTTTAAATTCCTGAACAGTCTATTCACCCCCCCCCCCCCCTCTAGACTGTTCCCATTACAAACGGGACCAACAGAAACCCTTGAAGTGGAGGCTTCTTCTCCATTGGACACAGTTTGATTTTCAGGAGGAGAGAGGGCAATATAGTCATCAGAAAGAGGAATTTGTCTAGTAGTATAGTTGTCATTAAGAGCAGTTTAATCGAAACTAATTTCAGCTTTAACCCTATTTTTCCTTTTATCCTCTTCCTCCTCAATTAGACCTAAACTATGGTCCACTATAATTTTTTTCTTAATCTACTTCAAATATGTGTGTGTATTTTAATTATGATTTGGTTAGTTATTTAGTTCTTGAATCAGTTATTATTAACACACGTGTAATCATCGCTCTTGAATATTGTTAACCCACAACATATTATTATTCTGTTTCTCGAGTTGAATAATAAAGATAACGTTACATGTGTGTTTCTTATATATATTTGTAATATTTTTGTAGTGTCATTACTCTTAAAATGTTAGATTTATGTAGTATAATGAGTATCATTAAGGGTTACTATTTGATTTTCTGAATCAGTTCTTTGCCATATTTCAGAGCACTCAAAAAACAATTGAATAAAAAATAGATATATTGGTTTAGTATTCCATTGATTTGATTAGTGGTCTGACTATGAGTCTGGCTTTATTTCAAAGAGTTACTTGAGTTGGTTATGGGTTCTTCTACATAATAGGAGTACGTGTCTAAGTCTAATGAAACATCTTACTAGCCGGACGAAAAGAAAACAAAAGTGATTCCCATAGTATCGGTGAGGAAAATGGGAGCAGCCTAAACCGTGAAAATGGGGTAGCTAGCATTTCATTTTCCCGCCCATACAAATTCCATCAGCACCGACCATATCATTTTCATCTAGGCCCTATTTTTACTTCCGTTTATGGTGTACCCATTGTTTCTCATAAACAACCCCCTTATCTCCTAACCATTTGCTCACAATTTACTTTATCGTTGGCTTCTCACCCACTATAGCAGGGATCTAAGCCACCCACTAAACATGCAACTCTATCACTTCTAATTGTTTGTTTGTCTGTTCTGAAGTATCACCTCATGATTTAGCTTTATCACCACTTCTCCCTCACCCTTTCTTAGAACTAAGCCCTGGGCGCTCAAAGAGCTCCTATGTTTAATCTTCTATATAAATCTTACGTAGTACTACCTCCGTCTCTCTAAGTTTGGGACAAAGGGGTGTGGTTTGGTTTTTAAGAAAAAGTAGAATTGTGTGGTTGATATTTAATTGATAAAGTGTGAATAAAGTAAGAATGAATTCTAACCACTCAAATATTACCAAATATGGTATGGGGCAAACTTAATGGGACGGACGAAAAAGGTCAAACGGGACAAAGTTAAAGGGACAGAAGGAGTATATAATAGTCAGACACGAGTTAATAAAAGAGGATGATTTACTTTATCTGTTTACATGACACTTGCTTTAATACTTATATAAAAAATCAAACACAATTGTGTTTCTTTAAATTTTGCAGCTTAAGAAGATTCTGAGGTTCACGGGAGGTAGCTTTACTGTTTTACGTAACTTCTTTTGTAGACCAAAAAATGGCTCCAGTTAAGCTTTGGAATGCTTTTGTGGAATTGCCTCTCATGAATTACCAAGCATTTGAGCAGCACATCTGCTCATGAATATGGACAATTGTAGGGAGTCACAAAATCAGGTAGTAATCTTAATTGACTTATTTGTAGATATAGTTATTACTAATTGCTTCAATGTTTTGGAACTGCTATGTGCATGATTCTCTTAGCTTTGTTGAAGGATCTATAATTAATGAATTAGAGCCAAAATGAATTCAGGAACAGAAATTCAGACATTTAATGTTATTATTAAAAGTCAATTGACAAGTTTTGTCATTAAAAGTCACTTTTTCATGGACTTCAATATTCTTTTTAACATGTTTTTTCTTTCGTTTTTTCATACCTTTTGGCGTTTTAAGTTTTCTATCGCATCTTAAATTTGTTGAATATACTTTTATTTGTATCCAATGCTCTTAATTAAACACTTGGTAAATGGACAAAAATGTTTTTGCCTTTTAATTCATGTGATTTTTTTAATCTGTAAAAAAAAGGAGGAAACCCCATCCCTGAGGGCCCCCAACACCAACCGTCCAGTAGGTTGGGAGGATGTAAATTGGACTATAATCTCAATCTGACAGATAGAGAGTGGGGCTCTGTCCCCGTTACTTGTAGAGGCCCTATGCATTTTTAGCATAGTAACCTCTCATGTGATTTTTTTAATCTGTAATCTGATTCCTATGTTATCTAAATGAGGTTGCTTGAATACTTGCTTTAGTTTCCAGTTTTCTTAAAATTAGTTGATTTAATATTTTTACTCTGGCTTATATTTTTATTAAGTTTTTCAGTTCATAAAAAATAAGATCGATGCTCTGCCTTTTCTCGGATAGGACGTTCATCATCATCTTCTTCTTCTTCTTCTTTCTTTGCATAATACTACGTATTTCAATAAGGTCAATTCATCCTTCTTAATCCTTTTCTCGAATTTCGTGTATGCTCAAAAGAAAATAAAAAGGTTAAGTTTTGAGAAAGATGTTTGCAAAAAATAGGGTAAGTTACCTCAACAATACACTTCTTTTATTACCTTATCTGCAAGCTAAAAGTTGCAGATTTATTTGTGCCAAAGTGATGTTATTTTCACATTCTTTTCTATTTGTTTCTATCTATCTTTCTAGCATACCTTATTGCACATAACGTTTGAAGGTTTACATTTCATTGCTTTTAGATATATATAATCATTTTCATCTAGGCATGGAAGCTGATGGATGGAAGTATGCAACACCAAAACTTCATCGTTTAATGGACTCCAAGCAGTTAAATAAAACTTTCCAATAAGAACAAAAGAAATGAAAAGTAAAAGGATGCCCAGGAAGTACTAATTAAAGTTTATGGCATGACATACATAGTCGAATCTCAAGTAATATAAAACTTTCTGCTACTTCCTTAGAATATATTCTTAGTTTACATGTGAGGATTTTTTTTTACTAAACAACTCATGGAAAATCAAAGATTAAGAGAAAACAAAGTTGACTCACTTGATCATACTTATGATACTTTAATAATCCAGTTGGGATGTGGCGGGATGTGGCTTACACAAACTAATCAAGAAGCTCCTACACAAGAATGAGTGAAACAACTTTGGGAATAAATAATAGTTTTGCAAATGTTATATAAGGTTTATTGTTCTGGAAGCACATGATTTTTTGGTGTTCAGGGTTAGGTTTAAATTTAGATGTTGTTGTTGTATGATTTAGGTTTAGATGTCACCAAGTCACTTCATTTGGTTGATACTTGATACTAACTGTAAGCTGATATTTCTACATACAGGAGAGCAGGTCAGTAGTTCTTGCTTTAGGAATGCAGAGCCAGGTATGCCAGGTTTCACTTTTCGTCTTCTCTGGTCTGATCTCCTCTTCAATGTTTCTTTTTATATTTCATGGATGATACAATTTTTTTTTTCATTCAAAATGGGTTTCTTACATTTCAAAATAGGATTGTTCACATTTTAGCCGGAAGGATTTTTTTTCTTCGGAATTGAACTCCAATTGAGAAGATGACTTTTAACAATCTATTTGTATAGTTGGCAAAAGGTTGTGAAGGACGGATTATGGACGAATTTTGGAGCATTTTTGCTTATGGAGTATTAATTCTCTATTTCCATCATATTTCTAATATTAACAAGAATTTTAATTTGTCTTAAATAGAACTGTTTTACTTATTGGTTCATTCTTAAAACCCTTCGTATGATATTTGAGCTTATGGAGTATTCAATCATCTATTTCTCTATTAGAACTCCTAATAACTAACTATTAGTAATTTAGTATCATTATCATTACATGTAAAATACTTAATGCTTGCCACCTTAAGTTTTTTAGAATCTAGACCAAACAAGGACTATTTGTGCCAACTGTTTTGCACATATTTGCTAAATTTAATATGGAGTAATCATTAAGCCTATATTTAGCGGCCGTTATTTCCCAATGCATTCATGAAGCCTTTGGGTCTTTTTTAAAAAACTAACAACGATTTTCTAATCCGTACTCGATCTACTTTTAAATGACTACTATATTACATTACATTAAAACTAAAATGTGGTTGTTGTGGTTTTGCTCCATGTTCTATTTTTTTATTCTCATTACATTTTTCCTTCTTTAGAACGTTTTTTCCTCTTACAGAGTTACAGTTGAATAACACAATATCCTACTATTCTTAAAAACACACACACTATATCCTACTCCTCCTAAGTCCTGCTTTAGGTTTTTCTTCCTCTTTTCAATCCTTAATCTTATTCAATGCAGCAACCATTCATATAAATGGTCTTTTCATTTCTAAATTGTAATCTTTTATCATATTTTCATGTCTTCTGAACTTTGAAGTGTTATACTATCTCAATACTCTAAAAAAGGTCAGTCATTTGGAAATGAAATTTTCAACAAACTTACGGAAGTGTATAGTAATATCTCTCATTTTCAGCTCTTATACTAAATTCATTTTATCTGAAACCGGATTTCTATTTTAAATTCATTCAATGTATTCATCGTCTTCATCCTTTTGAGTTCAACAATAGTGAACTTTTTTAAATAGTTCATATTTTATAGTTTACAACCTCACTGATCATTCACTTTTTTATAGGCTAATAACAATAATAAGCACCTCAGGTTTTTCTTTAAAGAGGTAAAGCTTATGAAATATTTGAAAAGATGAAAATAAAATTTGAGAGGCTTAGCGCATGATTGATACTCTCTGTCGAATGCTCACTACATAGCACTTAAACCACCTTCTTCATCGTGTTATCAACGTTTGTGCCATCTGTTTTACAATGTATTACTTATATATAATTGCAATTCTATGTTACTCCCTCCGGTCCTAAATAAAGTTCAGTGTTTGACTTCACACAAATTAAACAAATAAATTTGATTTTACTGTAGAGTACACTATTGTGACACTGTTTGACACTGTTTGACACTGTTTTGATGTAGATAATTTGCCAAATAAGGAAGGGAGAAGAAGTGTGAACTTTATTTTGGACCGGCCCAAAAAGGAAAGTGTGAACTTTATCTAGGACCTGAGGGAGTATATTTTATGTAATGTGTTTAATGAGATCACAGTAGATTTATTAGTTTGAAAAATTATCTAAAAAAACTTGAACCAATTTGAACATATTTTGTTCGCCCTCGGATTTTGTTCTTCAGATGTACTCATTAATTTGTTGTCTATTTTCTTTTTGTGGTACTTTTTGGATTCCACGTGGATGAGCATTTCAGCTCTTGCCTTTGGGTTGATGAGGAGCATTTCGAAGAAACGAGAGCTCGAGTTAATGAGTTTGAAAAGAAGCAAGTTATGGAGTACGTCTAAGAAGTTCATTAGCAAGTGAAGTCTTACCAAATTATGATATGCAATAATGGCTTGGTTCTAACTTGATATTTGTGGAGAACAGAATAAAAGCCGAGACAAATTGTTTATTTATTAATAGATTTGTACTTTGCAGGTTTGCTGTTTTATGTGTCAAACAATTAAAGGAGTATTTATCACTCTCGGCCAATGGACGCTTGACACGTGTCCCTGTCCGGCATTTATTGCTACTATAAATAGCACCCCATTTCCCCATTTGTAACCAAGTCATAACACGCTGAAAACGCTGAACACTTTACAATATACTTTCTCTCTCTATATTTACTTGCTCTGACTTCTCTCTTATTATTCTCCGTAATAACCCCTCGGATAAGCTACCCCCCGGGTACACTATCCATCATTTGGTGCTCTCATTGAGGAAAACCGCCGGTTTCCAGTGGACTTCAGAATGTCAGGGGGCATTCGAGGAGCTGAAGCGATACTTATCTTCACCCCCTGTGCTCTCTAAACCCAAGGTAGGGGAAATCCTGTACCTCTACTTGGGTGTTAGCCCGGCTGCCATCAGCTCTGTACTCATCCGGGAAGAGGATGGCATCCAACATGCCATTTTCTATGTTAGCAAGACCCTCAGGGAAGCGGAGCTCCGGTACTCCCCCGTGGAAAAAATGGTGTTGGCTATCGTGTGGACCGTCAAGAAGTTGGGCTATTACTTCCAGGCTCACCCGGTCCAGGTCCTCACTCACCAACCCCTCGGCGCCTTGATGAGGAGCCCCACTAGCTCCTCCCGAATGGTAAAATGGGCTGTCTTCTTGAGCCAAGACAACATCGACATCCGTCCTAGGCCCGCCATCAAGGGCCAAGCCCTAGCGGACTTCGTGACGGAATGTACGGCAAGGGCAGCCACGGACGAGGAGCCCTCGGCCCCCTCGGATGATTGGTGGACCCTCTACACCGATGGCTCCTCCGCCATCAAGGCATGTGGAGGAGGGGTGGTTCTCATCTCACCCGAGGGCTTCCGGGCCTATTATGCAATCCGTTTCTCCTTCAAAGTCTCCAACAATGAAGCCGAATACGAAGCCCTCCTCTGTGGCCTTCGGTTGGCAACTAACATGAAGGCCCGACAAATCCACGTCAAGTGCGACTCCAAGTTAGTCGTCGGCCAAATCTCCGGAGAGTACGAAGCCAAGGAAGGGAGAATGAAGCAATACAAGGAGGCGGCCAAGGAGTTGCTTAAGGTATTTGAGGCACACTCCCTTACTCAAATACCGAGGGCTCAAAACTCCGAGGCCGACATTTTATCAAAGCTCTCGGCAGAATCCCCTGAGCATATCTCGAAGATCGCTAAAGTAGAAGAACTCAGCCTCTCTAGCATACATGCTAGCCCCGTCATGGATATACAACGAAGACAGGAGGACTGGATCTCGAACATTGTTGCCTTCATCACCACAGGGCGACTGCCCGAGGATGAGGCCCGCGCCAAACTGACAAAACTGAGGGCTCCCAGCTACGTTATCGAGGACGGAAGGCTTTACAAAAGATCCTACAACGGGACATTACTTCGGTGCCTTCATCAAGATGAAGCCGAAGTAGCAATGGAGGAAGTGCACAGTGGGACTTGCTCAGCTCACCAGGGACCCTTCTCCATGTCCCGAAGGCTGATAATCCAGGGCTACTTCTGGCCTACGATGGCCCGGGATTGTGCAGATCTTGCCCGGAGGTGTCCCGCATGCCAACACTTCCAGAAAGCCCCCGGCAGGCCAGCGGTCAACTATGCCCCCATCAGCACATCCATACCCTTCGCTTGGTGGGGCATAGACCTTGTGGGACCTCTGCCAAGGGGTACCTCCAACAATAGATACATCATCGTCGCCATCGATTACTTCACCAAATGGGTGGAAGCTGAGCCCCTCGCCAGCATCACTGAGGCTAGGTGCCGTCATTTTGTTCTCAAAAACATCCTCACCAGGTTTGGCGTCCCTCAACAAATCATCTCCGACAATGGGACTCAGCTTGAGGCAGCCCCCTTCTGTGCCCTCCTAGAGGCATGGGGCATCAAACACACCTTCTCATCCGTTGCCTACCCTCAGGGCAACGGTCAGGTGGAGAACGCCAACAGGACCCTGCTTGAGGGCCTAAAGAAGAAGCTGGAGGCCGAAGGGGGTGGTTGGGTGGAAGAGCTCCACAACATCTTATGGGCCTACCGTACCACCCCTCGGCGGGCAACTGGCGAGACACCCTTCTCCCTTTGCTACGGATTTGAAGCCAAAGCCCCCACTGAGGTAACTCTCCCAACCCGAAGGGTCACATAGTATGATCCGGAGGCCAACGACACCAATATGGCCCTCAATCTACACCTTATTTCAGAACGCTGGGAGCAAGCCTTCATACGCGCAGAGAATTACCGAAGGCAGGCGAAGAGTTACATTGACGCCAAGGTTCACTCCAAGGAATTCCAAGTGGGGGACTATGTCCTCCGAAGAAGGGAAGCTAGCCAACCAACCGAGGGCGGAAAGATGGCACCAAAGTTCGAAGGCCCCTACATCGTGGCAGCCATCATCAAACCGGGAACTTACAAACTAAAACGCCCTAATGGGACCGAGGTCCCTAGGCACTGGAATGGTCATCACTTAGTTAAATTTTATCAATAACATCAGAGAGGCCAAGCCCTCATAACTAGTGAATGTATTATTTTCCGGCCCAAGGCCTAAAAATTCTGAAGAATGAAGACATTTCGAAGAAACCGAGAACACGGAACAAGATTATCACAAGGGCCAAGCCCTCATACCACCCCCAGGCCCAAGGCCTCACCACAATAGAAGAACCCTCGGCACCAAGTGCCGAAGGTAGAGGATACTATCACCTACGACGAAGCACCACCTGTACCTAAAAGGAAACCCCTCGGCACCTGGTGTCGTGGGGACACATCACTAGCAGCTTTTGAGAGAAACACCAAGTGTTTCCACAGAAGGCCCTTCGGTACCAAGTACCGAAGGTGGATAACATAATCCCCTTCAATAATCGGGGAGAAACACCAAGTGTTTCCACAGGAGACCCCTCGGTACCAAGTACCGAGGGTAGACGATGCAATCACCTCCTCCAACAAGTAGGTAGAAACACCAAGTGTTCCCACAGAATACCCCTCGGTACAAAGTACCGAGGGTAGACACCACAGCCCCCGGCGACAAGTGAAGAAAAAACACCAACTATTTCTACAGAAGACCCCTCGGTACCAAGTGCCGAGGGCCGTACATCGGAACAAACACCAAGTGTTGTTTCCTAAGCCGTACCCCTTGAGGACGCCTATACAGAAGGTGCCACCTATCGGTGCCGGCAGCACGTAGTGCACCCGGCCATTTGCAACCAGTGTGCAAATGAAAACCCTTCCCTGAAACGCTTTCCGCGTCATCACCCCAAGGGTATGACAGGCATGAGAAATGCCCAGGATTCAACTTTCAAAAACGGAACGCTTTCCGCGTCATCACCCCAAGGGTATGACAGGCACGATAAATGCCCAGGATTCGACTTCCAAACCGAAACGCTCCCCGCGCCACCACCTCAAGGGTGTGGCAGGCCACGGACTATGTCTAGCGCCGAGGGGACGACTTTCAAAACTGAGGCGCTTTCCGCGCCATCCCCCAAGGGGAGGCAGGTCATGGTGTATTCTACCCAGGAATCGACCCTCGATCCCCTCAGAACTCGGAAGGTCAACCCGAGGGGGAAGCTAATGGTGTATTCTGTTACCTCCCGATAGACCAAGCCTTACCAAGAAACCAAGTTTCTTGATACCTTCCCTTCACTACTCAAAAAAAATGGGGTGGTGAAGGGGAGTAGACTCGGCGAGAAATCAAGGAGTACATCACACCAACGATTCACAGAAACATACCGAGGGCTCCCCAAGGGAACGCCTCCGGTACCTGAAAGTTCACAAGTACAAAGGATACCATTCACGATGGACATCATCAACAAATGGCTGAGCCCACTCAAGATTGCCTTTGGCTATACCTAAAGCCGAAGGCTCAAACAACTCAAAGCGTCCCCAAAAGGTGCTACATGACGGAGCTATTGGATGTGGCCAAACCAAATCAAGAATCACCCCCGGCAACTCACTACATGCCGAGGGGATATAACAAACAACCGGAGGCTTTTGTTGCCACAGGCCAACATCACAAGGCAAAGAAACTATCCTGAACCTACAACGCCTACAACCGAAGGGTCCCCACCCGAAGGCCAGCAGCAGGAAATACTTAGAAAACAATCTAAGTCCTAAATGCTTTGCCCCTTGTGGAGCCACCAGCCAGCCGAGGGCATACCTCAAACAAGGTCCTCACAGTCATCCGAGGGCTCCTACTTCACACATACTACATTTAGAAAAATGTTCTAAGTCCTACATATTTTGGCCCTCGGTCAAAACTCCATGCTGCCCGAGGGGCCACGCGGTTGAAGATTTGGTGAGGCTACACTTAGAAAATTTTTCTAAGTCCTACATACTTTGACCCTCGGTCAAATCTCCATGCTGCACGAGGGCTCCTACTTCATACATGCTACACTTAGAAAAATTTCTAAGTCCCAAAAGTTCTTACCCCCGGTGACAAGTTTCTAAGTCTCAAATCTCCCTGCAGCCTGAGGGGCACACGATTGAAGGCTTGGTAAGATTACACTTAGAAATATTTTCTAAGTCCTAACTATTGTTGGGCCCTCGGTCATACATTCAGCGAAGGGTGCCCAACTACCGAAGGCTAAAACGGTGTTTCAAACACTTAGAAAAAATTTCTAAGTCCTAAGAACCTCACCTCCGACTATCTCACGAAGGCTACATGGAACCAGAGGGGAGGAACCGGCCGGGGGCCAACAGATGAACAAACACTTAGAAATATTTCTAAGTCCTGAACATTGTGCCCTCGGTGAAGGGTTCAACTGATTCAATATACTTAGTGTCCTAAACATACATTCAAATAAGGGCGAAGACATACATAAAAAAAAACGGGGGCATACACTCAGAGGAAAACGGTCAAGGGAAACGCATTATATACCAAAAGCCCGAAGGCATGTATTCATTCATCAAAGAAAAGACATTCAAAATTACAGAGGGCCGAAGGCCGGGGGCATACAAACATTCATTACAGAGGGATTGTTCAAAACATGTTAAATTAAGAAATTACAAGTTAACATTCCCGGGGGCCGTCTCCTCCGAAGGCTTCGAAGTGACCTCTGTGCCGGCCTCAGGTTCGTCACCCTCGGCCTCCTTCATGAGCTCGGTGTCCTCCAAGTCTGGCCTCTCGACGTCAGAGGGGAGAGGAACACGAACGTCTGGCTGCAGGGGGGAAGCCCGTATGCCGCCGGGTCGAAATCCTTTGGCTCAATCTTCAGGTGGCGGGCCATCCTCCGGTAGATGAGGGCTTGGGTGAAAAACTCGCCCCCATCATAGTACTGTTTGCCCTTTCGGGAAACCCACTCCACACCGGGCCCATCGCACCACTCGTCGACCGAGGACTCGACGACCGAAGACAGCCATTGATTGTGCTCCTCAGCTCGCCACCCCCCTGCCAAGAACCCAGAGATGGCGTCCCCTCGGGCTCTCTCGATGGACTCCACCTTGGCGGCCTCGGCCTCCCTAGCATCTCTCTCAAGGGCCTCAGCTGCGGACCTTTCAGCCTCAGCCTTGCCCCGGTCGGCGGCCTCCGCCCGCAGGGTCATCTGCCGAAGGCTCTCCTCCAGCATGGCCATCTGCCGGATGGCATCGGAATTCTGGCGAATGAGCTCCCGCATCTTAGCATCCTGCTCGGCCTTGCGAAGACGCCACTCCTCTAGCCGCCGGGCTTGCTCTCCGAGGGCAATGCAGGTCTACAAAAAAAGAGAAGTTAGGAAGGCCGTACACTGTTTCCTGGCTCAAAGTAAAAACGGTAAACTGTCAAATACTTACCGTGAGGGAAGACCGGAGGATCTTGTCCTCAAGGGCTTGGTCATCATCAGCCCCGAGGGCTGCTCTGTCAATCTCGGGGGTTATACCCCTCAGAAGCACCCTCGGGTCGGCCGTGCCATTCATCACGGCCGTACCGACCGGGAGGGAAACCGTCAGGACCTCGGAAGATGGCTCCCGGACACCCCCCGGCACTTCCGCCACCGTCATCCCCTCGTGCACCCCGGAGGCGGGGCAATCGTCGACAATGACCACCGGGGGACTTTTCTTCCCGGCATCCCCGGTCTTGGGCTTTTTGCTCTCGGTAGCCTTGCCCGCGCCTTTCCTCTTGGCAGCGGCAGCAGCATCAGTGTTTGGGGACGCCGATGGCCCCTCCGGCTTCTTGAAGAAGTCACCGGCGGGATTTGGGACACCAGCATCCGTTCCCCTCGGGGCCTTGGAGGACTTCTTCTTCTTCAAATCAGCGAGCCCCCTGACGTTCATCATGTTGACTGGGATACCTGCAAAACAATGTGGGGTTAAAACCGAGGGGCCACTAACAGATGGCACAAAAAAGAAACAAACGGCAGATAAACTATCTGCTAAGATACGAAAAGGAGGGTGCCCTCAGCCACTACCTCTGGAGGCTCCCTCAAACGCCGGGAACTTCTCATCTGTTTCCCCCAGGAAGCGGTACCGCCGGAACCCGAGGGTGTAGAGATCCTCCTCCTTGGTGCACTCCTTGATGGTTATGTTTTTGTCCCGGCACTCCGGGATCTTGGCCAGGATCCTGCCGTCTTTCTCGAGGGCGGCGCTCCTCCTCTTCTCATGCCTCCTGAACCGGTCACGCAGTTCCCCCGGGAAGGGGCTCTCGGTCAGCTGCACATAACACCACCGGTCTTTCCACCCTTTGTTCGAGGAGGGCGCCTCGGTAAAAAGCTTGAACAGGGCCACCTGCTGCAAGTTTGCGAAGCCCTCGGCATTCGCGTGCCCCCCCCCCCCCCCGCACAGGTTGAAGCTCTGGAAGAAGAGATCCAGGCTAGGTGTTACCCCCCGGGACTTGCAGAGCTGGAGGAAGCCCGTGATGTAGGAATGGTTGTTCGGGGTCAGTTGGCAGGGGACCAAACCCACGAACCGGAGGTACTCCCGGAGGAAAGGGTGTAGGGGGAACCGGAGCCCCATCGACACAGACAGAACGTGCATCGGAATGCAGCCCTCGGGAGCCCGGGAGAGGACGTCATCGGGACCCGGTGCCACCACAATGGCCGAAGGGCCCACGTGTAGTTGAGTGACGTACAGATCCGCCGCATCAGCCTTCGACCTTATTTCTAAGGCGGCGGTATTCAGGTAGGAATACCCCTCGGGCATATCGAGGGGCTTCCCTTGGTCTGCAACGCTGCCCTTCTTCTTGGGGGCAGCCACTTTTGCCTTCTTCTTTCCGGGGGCCACCCAGATGGGAACCGCGTTCAGCGGCCGAGAGGTGCTGGCCTCGCCGGTACCCCGAGGGGGGAGAACAGCAACAGTGACCCTCGCGCCTTCTTTCTGCGCCTCTTCTTCAGCTGCTTGCCAGGCGAGGGCCAGCTCTTCATCCTCACATTCTTGTTCGAAGCCCTCGGCTTCCGCCTCAGCAACGAGGGCTTTCTGCAGCTCCAGGGCGACGACGGCATCATGTCCCACCGAGGACTGTTCGTTTGTGGACTCCACGTCCGAAAAGACTTCATCCCCCATCGAGGGCGCCCCCGAGATGTCCTGGGAATCACTTTGGGAAGACATCTTGACGTTGGTTCGAAGGCTCGGAAATACTAGAGTTTTCTAAAAAGTTCTATCTCCTAGCCTAAAGGCACAGGGCACAGCTAACTAGAAGGAGAAGAGCAGGGGGAACTGACCTTAAGGCAGGGATTGATCGAGGGTGGCTGTTTCTCTCTCTAGAAATTTTGGCAGAGCTTCGCTACAATGATTTCGCACAAAGGGGAAGTGTCCGGCCATGGGGTATTTATAGGCAAAAGGATCCGGGCTTGGGCCTGGAAACCGGGCCTCCGGTTGGACTGCCATCATTACCAACCGTGGTTTCACCCAATCGGTGACGCCCGCCCACGGGCAGCCAACGGCCACGCACCACGTGGCAACCCCCCCCCCCCCCAACGGCTATATCCTGACGTTACATATTCCAACGGCTATATTTCCAACGGCTATATTCTGGGACCCCTCGGGCCTTTCACTTCACTCCACTTCATCAAGAAAAGCCTCCGGGTACACTTACCCAGATAGTACATGACAAATGCCTTCGGGATCACTCCTTCAGAAGCCCCCGGCTTCATTACAGGCCCACCCCTCGGGGATCCCCCCTCAGCATTTTGAGGGGCGGGTAGCCCTCGGGGAGTACGCCTCATGAACAGGTAGTCTACGGCACACAGGTAAGGGGAGCTCTCGGATATCCTCATCACCAACTAATCAACAAACAGGGGACACCCTAGTAACACTTCAACTGCTACCATCATTCATTACGCCCTCGATCCCCAGATTGAGGGACCCCCCTTCGGCACCTCCCAGGACATCAACAACAAGCCTCCGGCTAATCAACACATGAGCCCTCAGAACGAGGAGAGCCTTCGGCATCTGCATTATTCTCCATTTCGAACCAAGGTTTCACATTTTTTATTCATCGTTGGGGGAATTCGGTGCACTCTTTTTCCCTCTTTAGGATTTTTTCCCATAGGGTTTTTCCTAATGAGGTTTTTAACGAGGCATCCCCCCAAAATGAAACGAAAAGCGTCAGCCTTCGGCCCAAAACAGCAACGCAACTCCTCTACTCCTTTTCACCACTTTCAAGTGCCTCAAGGAGTGGGGGACTGGAGGACCCCCTCGGGAAAAATCACAAAGATTACAAACATGACCCCTCAAGTCCCGACATGTGGGTAACTGAGGGACTGCCCTCGGCAGAATAAACAAACAGCAAACTACCCACAACTCTACAAACGAAACAACGGCGGAGGACAAGCACAATTACTCCTTTTCCCTCAAGTACCTTTCGGCAAAAGGAGTAAGGGACTCCTGATGGAGTATATGGCCCGGGAACCCCCGGTCCACAGACTCCTACTACTCCAATAAAGGCCCAATAGGCCCAGGAAACACAACAGGCCCAAATCACGGCGCCCAAGATACCAAGCAGCCCACAAATACGCACCAGGGGTGCCTTCGGCCCCCTGGCCGAAGGCTCTAACTCTCACAGGAGGGCCAACACAGCAAAACAAAGTTACTGGGAAAATGGCGAAAATCAGTAGCCCTCGGCACCTGGAGCCCTCGGCACTAAGGTGGTCCCCGGTACTCAGACCCCTCGGCTAGTCCTCCACAGCCGAGGGCACCTTTCCCGACATGATATCCGCGCCACATGCGTACAGATCACCGTACCCTGTACAACGTCCCATCCAACAGCCGCATTAAATGCGGCCACATGCGGTTGCCAGCGCCAACCAATTGAGGTGACCTCTCGGCCAATGGACGTTTGACACGTGTCCCTGTCCGGCATTTATTGTTACTATAAATAGCACCCCATTTCCCCATTTGTAACCAAGTCATAACACGCTGAAAACGTTGAACACTTTACAATATACTTTCTCTCTCTATATTTACTTGCTCTGACTTCTCTCTTATTATTCTCCGTAATAACCCCTCGGATAAGCTACCCCCCGGGTACACTATCCATCAATACTGTACACGCATTAAATGCTCAATTAATGTTGTACGTACGAAGATATATTTAAAGCTGATGATTGACCATGCGAGTATCTTCGCGCCCCCAAAATAGCAAGTCGAAGGTCCAACCAGTCAAGTCAACAGTACAAGCATTTAATGAAGTTGTCTTCTACACTGCAACGGGAAGACTGCTCCCAGTATATAAGATACACTCTGAAGAACTACTCGAAAAACTTTGCTACAACGTTTGCCAGACGAACTTGCTCAGATCATTCTACTCTAAATCAAATACCTCCAAGCTTTCTTGAGATCAAAGATTCACTTACCTCAACAAGAAAAGCTCAAGTTGGAAGATATACCTTCCTATCTCTCATCCAACTAGCAAGTTGCAAAGTTTCTCAGTTCTTTAACACTTCGAAAACTTCATCAACACATCCTTTGTGAAGAAGCAACGTTGGAGAAAACTGATCTTGATTCAAACACTTCTTGAAAAAGAAGGGGCGTCTCAAACTAACTAGAGTAAGTGAAGTGGTGATACTTCCAAGAGACTCAGTGAAACGAGACCAGCCATCAGGAAGCAGGACTGCATCCCGGGTGGCAACTAGGCTTGAAGAAGACGTGGAGAGTTTCTTAAGTTCTAGGGACTAAGGCGTTGTAAACTGTTGTTTTTGCAAGCTTAGTGGAACAGTGGACTAGAGGAACAAGTTGTTTCTTGAACCACTATAAAAATCCCCGGTGTCACTTACTTTACTTATTTCATTTTTGCACTTAAGAACTTGACTGCATAACTCAAAAGGCTGGACTCTGTGTTCAGCAGATCTTCCTCAAGAGTTATCAGAAAGGCATTTGCCTTAGTGTTGTCTGAGGCTACCCGAACAGAATCTAATTCGCTGCCAGGTCCAGTTCTGCCATCAGAACTTGACCTTCTCTGTCACCAGATTTCGACCATCTCTGATAAGTCAGTTGTGACTTAGAGAAAAGTTTAAATTCCTGAACAGTCTATTCACCCCCCCCCCCTCTAGACTGTTCCCGTTACAAACGGGACCAACAAGTGGTATCAGAGCCTCCTTGTTCTTATAATCTTTTAGGTTACTTACTAAACAAGAGATCCACTTGTTTTAACCTCTTTAATCTCATATTATGGATAACACTCTTTCAAATAACGTTGACCCTTATATCCTTTTAACTGACGAATATATGGCTGCCTTTGCCAGAAAGTTCAGGAAATTCTTGAAGCCAAAGGACATCAGAAGTCCATCCTCAAGCAGAAAGCCGCACCATAAACCCAAAGCATCAGAAAGTAGTGGAGAGCTTCTCTGCTACAACTGCAGACAACCAGGTCACTTCAAAGTCAACTGTCCACATCTTATAGTCTCCAAAAGGCAAGGCCAGGAAGGAGAGAAGAAGTATGAGCACAGAAGAAGGAAGGCACTCATCACTGAACAGCCAGAGAAGGACCCCCTCTCTGAGACAGAGTCTAGCTCAGAATCAGAATCCGATGAGGCATTCTGTTGCCTGGATACAGAGACTGAAGACCTATGCCTTATGGGTCAATCTGATGATGAGGTATCCTCTACTTCTAACTCTAGTTTTTCTTCGGTAGGCAAAGCCTTTGATTCTGATTCAATGTCATAATTTTGGAAAGAGTTTCAAGCCATCCAAGCCACTTATTCCTCTGTTAAAGAAGAAAACAGTAAGCTTAAGGTTGAAATCCTTGACTTAAGAAAGGAGGTTGAGATCAAAATCAATCTTCTGATTAAGGAGAGAGATCAGCTAGAAGCTGAAAATGTTTCTCTTCTAAAGAGAATAAGGGAGATAGAGCCTCTTGAGATTAAGTATAAAACCTACCAGAAGGCCCAAGCCTCAATGGAAAGGTTTGTACTTGATCAACAAATTGGCGCTGGTTTTGGCCTTGGTTATGGCTCAACAGAATCAGGTGAGCCTTCTGTAATGCCTAGCACCAGTGTTGCTAAGGCAGACAAGGTCATAGTGCCACTAATCTCTAGCCCCATCTGCCAAGCTGGTGTATCTGGCACCAAGGTTGTTCATGAGGAAGTCAGACCAGAAAAAGGGAAGATAAAGGTTCAACAGAAACCCTTTTTGAAAAATAATGAACTTGGCAGAAAACCTAACAACAGAAAGGATTTTCAGAATAACAAAAATAAAAGACCATTTATTGACAGACAACCTAATGATAACCGTGCCAGAAATGACCACCAGAGAGGCAAATATCAAGAGAAGGTTAACTTCAGGCAGAAAAGGTTGGCTGGTCAACCTAAGAAGCCCAAAGCTAACCACTCCTCTGCTCTTGATAGTATATGGGACTTCTACCCAACCAAAAAAGCTATGCAGAAGTATGTAAACCGGAAGCATGATCCTCACAAGCATCTGCCCAAAGTGAATCACACTTCCGTTTACTATGACTACCAGGTGGACAATGGGTACCACCCACCAAGGTTTCACTTGTTGAGACCAAAGTGGTACCGGCTGCCAAGACTGCATGACCCCCTAGGACCCAACATTGCTTGGGTACCTAAATCTTCTTTTTAATTGTTGTAGGAACTGTGTGCTGGAGCTATCTCTAAACAAGATTGGTACATTGATAGTGGATGCTCCAGGCACATGACAGGTAACAAGAGTTGCCTTACAGAGTTCCAGAAAATCAAAGGGCCCAGAGTTACCTTTGGTGGTAATGATAAAGATGGCAAAACTAAAGGAAAAGGGAAGCTGATCAGAAACCAGATAATCATTGAAGATGTCTCTTATGTCAAAGGCCTGAAATTCAACCTGCTTAGTGCTAGCCAATTCTGTGATAAAGGCTACACAGTTGAATTCTCCAAAGAAGGTTGTTCTGTCAAGCATGAGACAACTATGGAAGTGGTTCTGACTGCTACCAGAAAAAGAAACATCTATGTTGTTGATTGGTCTACTGCAAAGGGTGGAATCTGTCTTTTAGCTAAAGGAGATTCAAAACTCAGCTGGGTATGGCACAAGAAGCTGAGTCACCTGAATTTCAAAACAATCAACAAACTAGCAAGGGATCACATTGTTGATGGCATACCCAACATTGTGTACAAGAAGGAGAGTCTGTGCAGTGCATGCCAGAAAGGAAAGCAAGTAAAGAACTCCTTCAAACCCATTGCTGGAGACCTCTCTACTAGTCCTTTAAATCTAATCCATATGGATTTATTTGGACCAGTAGAAACTCCAAGTGTTGGTGGAAAAAGATATACCTTAGTCATGGTGGATGACTATTCAAGATACACTTGGACAATCTTTCTGAAGAATAAAAATGAAACTCTGCAGAAACTACCATCTCTGTTGAAACTACTTCAGAATGAGCAGAACCAGAAAGTCAAATCTATCAGATCAGATAGAGGAACAGAGTTCATCAACAAAGTCATACAAGAGTTCTGTGATCAAAATGCAAAAATGCATCAACTCTTTGCAGCCAGAACTCCTCAACAGAATGGAGTTGCAGAAAGAAGAAATAGAACACTCAAGAAAGCTGCAAGGACCATGATTGTTGAATCCGGTCTGCCTTACAGATACTGGGCTGAAGCTATCAACACTGCATGCTACACCCAGAACCGGAGCATGATTCACAAAATTCATCAGAAGACCCCCTATGAGCTCTGGAAGGGAAGGAAACCTAACATCAGCTACTTTCATGCATTTGGAGGCAAATGCTATATACTCAATAATGGAAAGGAACATCTCAAAGTGTTCCAAGAAAAGGCTGATGAAGGAATATTCTTAGGCTACTCCAGCACAAGCAAAGCCTACAGAATACTCAACAAAAGGACCCTACTTGTTGAAGAATCGATTCATGTCAAGTTTGATGATCTCAACGTTGTAGAGGACATAACAGAGAACTTGGAGAAATCGAATCTAGAAGAAACACAAAAAGTAACAACATCAGAAGTGGTCAACAACTCTGACATACCAATCCACCTTCAGAATCCCATTCTACAAGACAAGGATAATGATGAAGAACCAGAAGAAGAGCAAAAGAGACCAAGACAACACTTATCAGAACCTGACCTAACTTGGTTAAGGGATCATCCCCCAAACCAGGTGATAGGACAGATCAGAAGTGGAGTACAAACCAGATCTGCTACAACAAGAAGAGAAGCAATGCTTGTTGCCTTCTATATATCTCAGATGGAACCTATGACAGTAGAAGAATCTCTTGCAGACTCAGATTGGATCAATGCAATGCAAGAAGAACTCACTCAGTTTGAAAGGAACAAAGTATGGGAACTTGTTCCTAGACCTCAACATCAGAATGTCATTGGAACCAAGTGGGTATTCAAGAACAAAGCAGATGAAGAAGGCAATATTGTAAGGAATAAGGCTAGGCTGGTAGCCAAGGGATACTGCCAAGAAGAAGGAATAGATTTTGATGAGACATTTGCACCAGTAGCCAGACTTGAAGCCATCAGAATCTTCCTAGCCTATGCTGCCAACAACAACATCAAGGTCTACCAGATGGATATCAAAAGTGAATTTCTGAATGGAGATCTTGAAGAAGAAGTTTATGTGGAACAACCACCAGGTTTTGTCATTCCTACTCACTCCTCCTGTGTCTACAAGCTTAAAAAGGCCCTCTATGGTCTTAAGCAAGCTCCCAGAGCATGGTATGACACACTGTCCCTATTCCTAGTGAACCATGGGTTTACTAAGGGAAAGGTTGACAAAACTCTATTTCAAATCTCTGTTGTGAATCATATTATGTTAGTACAAATATATGTTGATGATATCATATTTGGTAGTACTAACTCAGAACTATGCAAGAAATTCTCTCAAGTGATGCAGATTCAATTTGAAATGAGTATGATGGGAGAACTCAGCTACTTCCTAGGACTACAAGTCAAACAAGTTCCAGAAGGAATCTTTATCAATCAAGGGAAGTACACTAGAGACCTGATCAAGAAGTTTGGAGTGGAAGGCAAATCCTCAGTGAAGATTCCCATGAACACCTCACAAGGAATTGGTCCAGATGATGAAGGAAAGGATGTTGATGCAACAACCTACAGAGGAATCATAGGATCTCTCCTCTATCTAACTGCAAGCAGACCAGATATTTCATTCTCTGTTGGAATCTGTGTCAGATACCAATCAAAGCCCAAGGAGAGCCATCTTAGTGCTGCAAAGAGAATCATCAGATATATCAAAGGAAATCCAAATGCAGGCCTATGGTATCCAAAGGGAGGTAACTTTGAACTAATTGGTTACTCTGACTCAGATTTTGCAGGTTGCAGATTAGACAGGAAAAGCACCTCTGGTCATTGCCAAATGCTAGGAGGAAGGCTTGTTTCCTGGTTTAGCAAGAAGCAGAATTCAATCTTAACAAGTACAGCAGAAGCTGAGTACATTGCAGCTGGGAGTTGCTGTGCTCAGTTACTCTGGATGAAGCAACAGCTGAAGGATTATGGCATTCAAGCAAAGGAGATCAAGCTGCTCTGTGACAACACCAGTGCCATTGCAATCACTCAGAATCCAATACTTCATTCCAGGACAAAGCACATTGAGATCAGACATCATTTCATCAGAGATCATGTGGAGAAGAAGCATATTTGTATGGAGCATGTACCTACAGAGGATCAGCTAGCGGATATCTTAACCAAGTCTCTACCAGAGGCAAGGTTCAACAAACTAAGGGAAGAAGTGGGAATGATGGATGATCTTCCCAGAGATGCATGAACCAGAATTGCTGTGGACCAGAACTGTCTTCTGGATCAGAAAACCCTACATCAGAATACCCCTTATCTGATCACCAGAGTACCCCTCATCAGAGAACCTCCTTCTCTGATACATGGATCCTTATCTGTAATCCATCAGAGATCCATGTGGACTTGATTATTTTTCGAGGAACAGGCAAGACCTTTTAACTTGAACAGGTCTTTTACCAAATATCCCTGATTATTATTTCGATTAATGGAAACATTTTCCGCCCGCATTTCTTTAAATGATACCTCGAAACCGTAAATTATCTCAAACGTCCACTAATCCAAAACCATTTATATCCATCTTCTTCAACCTAAACCACTACTGCTATTCATCTCTCTAAACGCTCTAACTTCAAAAACTCCTCAATCTCCAGAATCTCTCAGAAATTTCTCAGAAAATGAACTTCATCAACATCAACGATCTCACCAAGGAAGAAGCAAAAACCATTGTTGCCAATGTGGTTACCGGCATGAAGGTTGATTTGTCTGCACTACCTCTACTCGCAGAAAATCAGAAGAGAATGGCCAAAATCATACAAGGGAAGAATGAATCCCAGCTGAGCAAGATTGTTGCTCATCCATATGAAGAGTTCAGCACCAGGGATGTAGCTGAATTCTATCTGAACGCCACCATCACCAAGAGCGGAGTCCACTCTAAGGTGCAGGGAAAGAGCATATCACTCAATGTTGATGCTCTGAACGAATTCTTTGGAGTCCAACTGGACTCTCAAGACTCTGAGACTCCCACTCTCATTGACCTAGAGTCAGTGGAGGTCTCAGTTGAAGCGTTTGCCCAGACCTACTGCCGCCCTGAGGCCGCCAATCTGGACAGACTTTACATGAAGAAGTTTCTGCTGAAGAAGGACTTTGAAAAGTTGGTCGTCATTCTGCACAGGAGCTTGTGGTGCAAAACTAGCTCAACTGATGAGATCAACAAGGCCAACTGCAAAGCAATCTTTGTTGTTCATCATGGGATGAACATAAACTGGGGTGAGGTAATCTTCGGTTCTTTAACTGAATTCATCAAGAAGAAGGATCAGAAAACCGGCCTTTTCTCAACAAAGATGGGCCATGGCCTCCTTCTGTCTGCCATTCTCACTGTCTATGGAGTTCAACTCAGGGACCCTTCTCCAGTTGATCACTCCAAGACCTTATTCCTGACTGCATCCCCCAAGCTGAACATAGCCATCTCTGCTGAACTGAAGAGAGAAGAAAGGCTGGAAAAGAAAAGGGAACAATAGGCTGTCAAACCTAAACCTGCCACCAAGAAGATCATTAAGAAGCCCTTTGTGACTTCAGAACAGCCTGAGCAATCCCAGATTGCAAGGGATGTAAGGAAGAAGAAGAAGAATGATAGAAGCACTCTATCAGAAGTGGATGCACCAGAGATGGGCGCATCAGAGTTGGCTCCCCCAAATTCTGTCAGAAACTCTCCTGCAAAGAAGCAGAAGTTGAAAAGGAGAAGGAAGCAAGTTGTTCAGAGTGAGGACTCTGACAACTCTGGTCTGAAACCTTTGAAGAAGAAGAAGAAGAAGAAGAAGAAGAAGACAACCACACCTGCACGGAGATCAGAAACTCAGGGGGAACCTGAATTTGTTGCACAACCCTCCTCTGCACCAGACTTGGTTTTCACTGCAGATTTATCAGAACCCCAACACATCTCTGACGGAGAACCAGAGACTGATTACAACACCATTCTTCAAAGGCAGTTTGAAAGGGTTCTGACCTGGAGAAGATGGAGAATGAGGCCTCTTCAGAAGATCATACAGTATTTTGACTGTTTTGAAGAAGAAGCTGTTGTTTTACACTGGGTCGGCACAGAAGATGTGTCTCAATGCTTCGACCTTGCCTTTCTCATTTCTGTCCTGCAGAAGAAGAAAGAAAAACATCAAGGTAAAGCACCTATGACTACCTTATCTCCTGAAAGGCATGTCAAAGCTTTGGAGGAACATGAGATGAAAGAGTTTGATGAATGGCTAATGGAGAAGAAAAGAAAGGAATCACTCATCAAGTTTCGCCACAGTGCTCGTGAAGAAGGGGAACCCTCCACAGCCAATGATGTTCCTCTGACAATGGAAAAGCTGGTCAAGGAATGGAGAGAATCCTTGTTCTCTGAAACTGTTCTTGAGGTAATTCCTACACCCCCTCCTTCCCCTCCCAAATCTCCTTTTACTCAATCACCCCCTCCTAAAGTATCTTCACCTACATCTTCCTCACCTCCCAAATCACCCTCAAGACCTTCAACCCCAATCAAGCAGAAAACCCCTTCACCTCAGAAAACCTCCTCTCCCCCACCATCCCTCATCAGAAATCCAACACCTCAGGAGACCAAATCAAAGTCTCCATCACCCTGCAAGCAACCCTCACCTCCTAGAAACCGGTCACCCTCACCACCACCCTCCCCCAAACCTCTGAAATCAATCACTCCTAAGAACTCCTCTCCTCAGAACTCTCACCATCAGAACTCCCCCCATCAGAAAACCCCCTCACATCAGAGTTCACCTCCACAGTAGCAACCCCTGTCAATCACCAGAGCTGCTACACCCCCACTCTCTCCTCAGCTCTTTGTAGCCTCAACACCCAAGAGAGAGATTCCCATTCGCATTCTGTCCTCAGATGCTGACAATGATGGGTTCCTCACATCCTCTCTTGCGGCAGACTTCACATCCAAGAGAAGGAAGACGCCTTCCAGGGATCAATCTGCTGAACCCACTGGCAATACTGCTCCATTCCCCAAGGGAAGAGGTTTGGAGATGCCTGGATTTGCTCCAGAAGCCCCTCAGATGGACTTCAACCAATTTGTCCAATCTGCAGAAGAGTTTGGTGGTCAGATGCTAGACAACATGAACAAGCTCATCGTTATCAATGACAAACACTATGAGCATCTGACACACACAAACATCAATCTTAATCAGGGCCTACAGCAACTGTCAGAAAAGCTTGACACTCTGACAGAGTCCCTGCACACCTTCATGAGCTCATCCAACAAGAAGATTGATACAATCTCTAGAGAAGTAGATGGAATTAACTCTATCCTCTACTTTCAATCCCAATCTATGAATAATCAGAATCAGAAACTACAGGAGATCACTGAAGCCATTGACATTCTACAATGGAATGCTGATCAAGCCTCAGAGTGCTTCATGGAGATAGGAAATATGTGTACAGAACACAAAGCGCAGGCTTTAGATATTCTTCACAAGGACAAGGAGCGTTACCAGAAATTGGTACTCCTTGAAGCCAGTACACAGAGTATCCAATCTACCATGGAAAGACAACAGAACCTGATTGAAGGTCTGGCCTCTGTTACCCAGACTTTGCCAGAAGCTCTGTATGAGATCAGAGATGCCCAAGCATAAGAGTTCTCTAAGATTGAACTCCTCCTTGGCGATCTTGTTGATGCCAAAAAGGGGGAAGACACCAGAGAAGAAGAAGGTCCAAGCTCCAGAACCTTATCTATTAGAGGACCCCCATCATCTGTTGATCCTGCTCCTTACTTCGAAACTGCCAAAAAGAAAAAGCAAGCTAATGCAGGCACCAAACCTCCTCCTCCACCTCCCAGAAGTTCTAAGAAGAAGTCCTCCAACTTTACCTTCAATGAATGGATGAAGAGTGGGATGTCTAAGCCTGACAGAGCCCAATTTACACAGATGAAGAAGCTGATGACTCCACTGCAACAAGAGAATCTGTTTATGGACAGTGATGGACTCGTCCAAATCAATCATGGTGGATCAATTCAAGAAGCTGAGATCTGGTGGCAGATGAGAGTTCTATCTGGCAAGAACATATCAGAAGCAATCAGAAATTACTTAGATTGCAAGCTTGCACCTCACTGGGCAGACTATCAGAATCCGAGGGACTTAGCCTCCATCAGGGCAAAGGTCAATGCAGAGCTTGAAAGGATTGACAAAGCAGGACCTCAAGTAGATGAAGATGAATCTTAATTTTATCTATCTCTGTTTATGTAATTAACCATCTAATAATAAGATACCATCTCTGCCTCTAGTTTGCATGGCATCTTAAATTATCTGTTCTTTCTTACTTTCTGTGATTTCCTGTGTTTGCTCTGGTTCTTTTTGTCCTTTTATTGCTATCTGATTGTACTGTACTCTTACTATTTTCCTATGCTAAGTTGCCTACCAAGATTTTAATAAAAGTTTTTAACTGTATTCTTTTATGGTGAAAGGCACTTCTCTGGAAATAGTTAAAGGGTTTTGGCATCATAAAAAAGGGGGAAATTGTAAGGAATAAATGTAATTAGATTTTGATGATGCTAGGTTGATTAGAATTTGAAAGTACCCCAATAGAAATTCTGTGTTAGAATTTGTCTTTGTATGTACTAGAATAGTCGAAATGCCAGAAACCCTCTTGGTCTTCCTTATCAGAACTTCTACCAGAGTTGCTCCCAGATTTGCTCTCCAGAGAAGCCATCAGAGTGGATACCAGAGTTGGCATCAGAAGCTGCCATCAGAGTTCTGATCAGAAAACCTCATCAGACAAGCTCGCACCTTGCAGAACTCGAAGGCACTTACCAACGGTCGTTAAACTAACGGGAAATCCCCTAACGGCTACGAACCTTTCAACAGGAACATGGTACTGCACACGCATTAAATGCTCAATTAATATTGTACGTACGAAGATATATTTAAAGCTGATGATTGACCATGCGAGTATCTTTGCGCCCCCAAAATAGGAAGTCGAAGGTCCAACCGGTCAAGTCAACAGTACAAGCATTTAATGAAGTTGTCTTCTACACTCCAACGGGAAGACTGCTCCCAGTATATAAGATACACTCTGAAGAACTACTCGAAAAACTTTGCTACAACGTTTGCCAGACGAACTTGCTCAGATCATTCTACTCTAAATCAAATACCTCCAAACTTTCTTGAGATCAAAGATTCACTTACCTCAACAAGAAAAGCTCAAGTTGGAAGATATACCTTCCTATCTCTCATCCAACTAGCAAGTTGCAAAGTTTCTCAGTTCTTTAACACTTCGAAAACTTCATCAACACATCCTTTGTGAAGAAGCAATGTTGGAGAAAACTGATCTTGATTCAAACACTTCTTGAAAAAGAAGGGGCGTCTCAAACTAACTGGAGTAAGTGAAGTGGTGATACTTCCAAGAGACTCAGTGAAACGAGACCAGCCATCAGGAAGCAGAACTACATCCCGGGTGGCAACTAGGCTTGAAGAAGACGTGGAGAGCTTCATAAATTCTAGGGACTAAGGCGTTGTAAACTGTTGTTTTTGCAAGCTTAGTGGAACAGTGGACTAGAGGAACAAGTTGTTCCTTGAACCACTATAAAAATCCTCGGTGTCACTTACTTTACTTATTTCATTTTTGCACTTAAGAACTTGACTGCATAACTCAAAAGGTTGGACTCTGTGTTCAGCAGATCTTCCTCAAGAGTTATCAGAAAGGCATTTGCCTTAGTGTTGTCTGAGGCTACCCGGACAGAATCTAATCCGCTGCCAGGTCCAGTTCTGCCATCAGAACTTGACCTTCTCTGTCACCAGATTTCGACCATCTCTGATAAGTCAGTTGTGACTTAGAGAAAAGTTTAAATTCCTGAACAGTCTATTCACCCCCCCCCCCCCCCTCTAGACTGTTCCCATTACAAACGGGACCAACAGAAACCCTTGAAGTGGAGGCTTCTTCTCCATTGGACACAGTTTGATTTTCAGGAGGAGAGAGGGCAATATAGTCATCAGAAAGAGGAATTTGTCTAGTAGCATAGTTGTCATTAAGAGCAGTTTAATCGAAACTAATTTCAGCTTTAACCCTATTTTTCCTTTTATCCTCTTCCTCCTCAATTAGACCTAAACTATGGTCCACTATATTTTTTTTCTTAATCTACTTCAAATATGTGTGTGTATTTTAATTATGATTTGGTTAGTTATTTAGTTCTTGAATCAGTTATTATTAACACACGTGTAATCATCACTCTTGAATATTGTTAACCCACAACATATTATTATTCTGTTTCTCGAGTTGAATAATAAAGATAACGTTACATGTGTGTTTCTTATATATATTTGTAATATTTTTGTACTGCCATTACTCTTAAAATGTTAGATTTATGTAGTATAATGAGTATCATTAAGGGTTACTATTTGATTTTCTGAATCAGTTCTTTGCCATATTTCAGAGCACTCAAAAAACAATTGAATAAAAAATAGATATATTGGTTTAGTATTCCATTGATTTGATTAGTGGTCTGACTATGAGTCTGACTTTATTTCAAAGAGTTACTTGAGTTGGTTATGGGTTCTTCTACATAATAGGAGTACGTGTCTAAGTCTAATGAAACATCTTACTAGCCGGACGAAAAGAAAACAAAAGTGATTCCCATAGTATCGGTGAGGAAAATGGGAGCAGCCTAAACCGTGAAAATGGGGTAGCTAGCATTTCATTTTCCCGCCCATACAAATTTCATCAGCACCGACCATATCATTTTCATCTAGGCCCTATTTTTACTTCCGTTTATGGTGTACCCATTGTTTCTCATAAACAACCCCCTTATCTCCTAACCATTTGCTCACAATTTACTTTATCGTTGGCTTCTCACCCACTATAGCAGGGATCTAAGCCACCCACTAAACATGCAACTCTATCACTTCTAATTGTTTGTTTGTCTGTTCTGAAGTATCACCTCATGATTTAGCTTTATCACCACTTCTCCCTCACCCTTTCTTAGAACTAAGCCCTGGGCGCTCAAAGAGCTCCTATGTTTAATCTTCTATATAAATCTTACGTAGTACTACCTCCGTCTCTCTAAGTTTGGGACAAAGGGGTGTGGTTTGATTTTTAAGAAAAAGTAGAATTGTGTGGTTGATATTGAATTGATAAAGTGTGAATAAAGTAAGAATGAATTCTAACCACTCAAATATTACCAAATATGGTATGGGGCAAACTTAATGGGACGGACGAAAAAGGTCAAACGGGACAAAGTTAAAGGGACAGAAGGAGTATATAATAGTCAGACACGAGTTAATAAAAGAGGATGATTTACTTTATCTGTTTACATGACACTTGCTTTAATACTTATATAAAAAATCAAACACAATTGTGTTTCTTTAAATTTTGCAGCTTAAGAAGATTCTGAGGTTCACGGGAGGTAGCTTTACTGTTTTACGTAACTTCTTTTGTAGACCAAAAAATGGCTCCAGTTAAGCTTTGGAATGCTTTTGTGGAATTGCCTCTCATGAATTACCAAGCATTTGAGCAGCACATCTGCTCATGAATATGGACAATTGTAGGGAGTCACAAAATCAGGTAGTAATCTTAATTGACTTATTTGTAGATATAGTTATTACTAATTGCTTCAATGTTTTGGAACTGCTATGTGCATGATTCTCTTAGCTTTGTTGAAGGATCTATAATTAATGAATTAGAGCCAAAATGAATTCAGGAACAGAAATTCAGACATTTAATGTTATTATTAAAAGTCACTTGACAAGTTTTGTCATTAAAAGTCACTTTTTCATGGACTTAAATATTCTTTTTAACATGTTTTTTCTTTCGTTTTTTCATACCTTTTGGCATTTTAAGTTTTCTATCGCATCTTAAATTTGTTGAATATACTTTTATTTGTATCCAATGCTCTTAATTAAACACTTGGTAAATGGACAAAAATGTTTTTGCCTTTTAATTCATGTGATTTTTTTAATCTGTAAAAAAAAGGAGGAAACCCCATCCCTGAGGGCCCCCAACACCAACCGTCCAGTAGGTTGGGAGGATGTAAATTGGACTATAATCTCAATCTGACAGATAGAGAGTGGGGCTCTGTCCCCGTTACTTGTAGAGGCCCTATGCATTTTTAGCATAGTAACCTCTCATGTGATTTTTTTAATCTGTAATCTGATTCCTATGTTATCTAAATGAGGTTGCTTGAATACTTGCTTTAGTTTCCAGTTTTCTTACAATTAGTTGATTTAATATTTTTACTCTGGCTTATATTTTTATTAAGTTTTTCAGTTCATAAAAAATAAGATCGATGCTCTGCCTTTTCTCGGATAGGATGTTCATCATCATCTTCTTCTTCTTCTTCTTTCTTTGCATAATACTACGTATTTCAATAAGGTCAATTCATCCTTCTTAATCCTTTTCTCGAATTTCGTGTATGCTCAAAAGAAAATAAAAAGGTTAAGTTTTGAGAAAGATGTTTGCAAAAAATAGGGTAAGTTACCTCAACAATACACTTCTTTTATTACCTTATCTGCAAGCTAAAAGTTGCAGATTTATTTGTGCCAAAGTGATGTTATTTTCACATTCTTTTCTATTTGTTTCTATCTATCTTTCTAGCATACCTTATTGCACATAACGTTTGAAGGTTTACATTTCATTGCTTTTAGATATATATAATCATTTTCATCTAGGCATGGAAGCTGATGGATGGAAGTATGCAACACCAAAACTTCATCGTTTAATGGACTCCAAGCAGTTAAATAAAACTTTCCAATAAGAACAAAAGAAATGAAAAGTAAAAGGATGCCCAGGAAGTACTAATTAAAGTTTATGGCATGACATACATAGTCGAATCTCAAGTAATATAAAACTTTCTGCTACTTCCTTAGAATATATTCTTAGTTTACATGTGAGGATTTTTTTTTACTAAACAACTCATGGAAAATCAAAGATTAAGAGAAAACAAAGTTGACTCACTTGATCATACTTATGATACTTTAATAATCCAGTTGGGATGTGGCGGGATGTGGCTTACACAAACTAATCAAGAAGCTCCTACACAAGAATGAGTGAAACAACTTTGGGAATAAATAATAGTTTTGCAAATGTTATATAAGGTTTATTGTTCTGGAAGCACATGATTTTTTGGTGTTCAGGGTTAGGTTTAAATTTAGATGTTGTTGTTGTATGATTTAGGTTTAGATGTCACCAAGTCACTTCATTTGGTTGATACTTGATACTAACTGTAAGCTGATATTTCTACATACAGGAGAGCAGGTCAGTAGTTCTTGCTTTAGGAATGCAGAGCCAGGTATGCCAGGTTTCACTTTTCGTCTTCTCTGGTCTGATCTCCTCTTCAATGTTTCTTTTTATATTTCATGGATGATACAATTTTTTTTTTCATTCAAAATGGGTTTCTTACATTTCAAAATAGGATTGTTCACATTTTAGCCGGAAGGATTTTTTTTCTTCGGAATTGAACTCCAATTGAGAAGATGACTTTTAACAATCTATTTGTATAGTTGGCAAAAGGTTGTGAAGGACGGATTATGGACGAATTTTGGAGCATTTTTGCTTATGGAGTATTAATTCTCTATTTCCATCATATTTCTAATATTAACAAGAATTTTAATTTGTCTTAAATAGAACTGTTTTACTTATTGGTTCATTCTTAAAACCCTTCGTATGATATTTGAGCTTATGGAGTATTCAATCATCTATTTCTCTATTAGAACTCCTAATAACTAACTATTAGTAATTTAGTATCATTATCATTACATGTAAAATACTTAATGCTTGCCACCTTAAGTTTTTTAGAATCTAGACCAAACAAGGACTATTTGTGCCAACTGTTTTGCACATATTTGCTAAATTTAATATGGAGTAATCATTAAGCCTATATTTAGCGGCCGTTATTTCCCAATGCATTCATGAAGCCTTTGGGTCTTTTTTAAAAAACTAACAACGATTTTCTAATCCGTACTCGATCTACTTTTAAATGACTACTATATTACATTACATTAAAACTAAAATGTGGTTGTTGTGGTTTTGCTCCATGTTCTATTTTTTTATTCTCATTACATTTTTCCTTCTTTAGAACGTTTTTTCCTCTTACAGAGTTACAGTTGAATAACACAATATCCTACTATTCTTAAAAACACACACACTATATCCTACTCCTCCTAAGTCCTGCTTTAGGTTTTTCTTCCTCTTTTCAATCCTTAATCTTATTCAATGCAACAACCATTCATATAAATGGTCTTTTCATTTCTAAATTGTAATCTTTTATCATATTTTCATGTCTTCTGAACTTTGAAGTGTTATACTATCTCAATACTCTAAAAAAGGTCAGTCATTTGGAAATGAAATTTTCAACAAACTTACGGAAGTGTATAGTAATATCTCTCATTTTCAGCTCTTATACTAAATTCATTTTATCTGAAACCGGATTTCTATTTTAAATTCATTCAATGTATTCATCGTCTTCATCCTTTTGAGTTCAACAATAGTGAACTTTTTTAAATAGTTCATATTTTATAGTTTACAACCTCACTGATCATTCACTTTTTTATAGGCTAATAACAATAATAAGCACCTCAGGTTTTTCTTTAAAGAGGTAAAGCTTATGAAATATTTGAAAAGATGAAAATAAAATTTGAGAGGCTTAGCACATGATTGATACTCTCTGTCGAATGCTCACTACATAGCACTTAAACCACCTTCTTCATCGTGTTATCAACGTTTGTGCCATCTGTTTTACAATGTATTAATTATATATAATTGCAATTCTATGTTACTCCCTCCGGTCCTAAATAAAGTTCAGTGTTTGACTTCACACAAATTAAACAAATAAATTTGATTTTACTGTAGAGTACACTATTGTGACACTGTTTGACACTGTTTGACACTGTTTTGATGTAGATAATTTGCCAAATAAGGAAGGGAGAAGAAGTGTGAACTTTATTTTGAACCGGCCCAAAAAGGAAAGTGTGAACTTTATCTAGGACCTGAGGGAGTATATTTTATGTAATGTGTTTAATGAGATCACAGTAGATTTATTAGTTTGAAAAATTATCTAAAAAAACTTGAACCAATTTGATCATATTTTGTTCGCCCTCGGATTTTGTTCTTCAGATGTACTCATTAATTTGTTGTCTATTTTCTTTTTGTGGTACTTTTTGGATTCCACGTGGATGAGCATTTCAGCTCTTGCCTTTGGGTTGATGAGGAGCATTTCGAAGAAACGAGAGCTCGAGTTAATGAGTTTGAAAAGAAGCAAGTTATGGAGTACGTCTAAGAAGTTCATTAGCAAGTGAAGTCTTACCAAATTATGATATGCAATAATGGCTTGGTTCTAACTTGATATTTGTGGAGAACAGAATCAAAGCCGAGACAAATTGTTTATTTATTAATAGATTTGTACTTTGCAGGTTTGCTGTTTTATGTGTCAAACAATTAAAGGAGTATTTATCACTCCGTATATTATAATCAAGACCATAATGTGCCTAAACAAGTAAATATCATTCTTCACCCAAATGGTTGCACCATATAACAAGAAATAAATGTATAGTGGTCGTATGATTTCTACTTGATGAGTTAGATATAGATAGGCAAATAGTTACATAGACTATTCACTTTGAGCTATTTCGGTTTACTTCATGGTCATGTTTTTAAGACCATCTTATGTTGCTTTAAATATTAGGATTGAAAATTTGAAAAATATGGATGGCGATTGGATAGCAGATGGAGTAAATACCGTATTGGGTCAAGCTGAATGAACATACATCTTTCTCGAAAAAAAAGATGAACTTATATTCAACTTATTGCGTGATCTGCCGCTTTGTGTTAGTGTATTATACAAATTTAAATTGCACAAAGATTGTAAGCTCTAATGCTTCTAAGTTCTAACGTGTTAATATTTTATATCCAAAGGTTCGTTAAGAGTATTTATGTTAAGAATTTTTTGATTACATCATATTTTGGGATTAAGACTGGGATGTTGTTGTTGTATCATATTTTATTAAACCTCATGCAATTGCAAATGTAGTTAATGCTTTAATTTTTAATTGTTGTAGCTTTCTAAGAACATGCTCCATTTCAAATTGAAAATTGTGAATGCCACTTGATTAATTATCTCACTTAGTATTAAAATTATTGGATTAGATATTATTAATTGTTTTTTCATTTAAGTTGTTAAAAATTGAAAATATAATTATATTTATGTATTTTTATCCAAGACAAATAATAAAGCAAGATTCCCTTTATATATTTTACAATTTTGTTTGAAAATGAGTTAACTGGAAAGTTTTTATTTTGCGATATTGCTTTTATTTAGACAAAATTGATTGTAAAATATTTAAATGTCATTACTTTATTTCTATTAGCAGGTAGAAAATTGTAATTAAAGTTATCAATTTTTTGTTTATTAATGTTGATATTCTCTTTTACAAAACTTTATTACTTTGTACTACCTCCGTCCCGGTGGACATTTCCAAATACAAAGTAGGAGAGAAATAAGAATAGTAAAAACTGTGTGGTTGAGATTTGTGCAGAGGAGAGAGAAATGTGCAGAACCACAAATTAGTTGCTTTAATAGGAAAGTGGAAAAGTTTTTTAGGACAACCAAAAAAGGAAAGTTGGCAAAGTCCAATGAGACGGAAGGAGTATTTTTTTTCTTTTATCACCCAATCTACTTGATTAACTTGATCATGATGATAGATGTGTTGGGTGTGATGTAATGCCAACCTGGTGATGGATGTATGAGTTGAATATAAAATGTTGTCGGGTGATTGCGAGTAAACTTTCACCCGATAAATTCAACCCGGTGATAGACCTATTAACATTCACATCTTGCAACAATAGGCACACATATCAACCACTCATGTGGTACTTGAGAACAACAGTTATTACATACTCCCTCCGTCCCTGAAAATACTTCCAACTTTCCCTTTTCGTCCGTCCCAAAAAGAACTTCCCTTTCCTTTTTTGGCAAAGAATTTGTGGTTCACAGCATTTCTCTCTCATCTGCACAACTCTCCACCACACAATTCCCACTTTCTTAATCCGCGTGGCACTTTATTTTGGAAGTAAATTATGGGACGAAGGTAGTACATTATTTCCATATTTTAGAAAATTACACAAGTTAATTGGTTTACACCATAAGTTTTTCTTACAATAAAAAACCAGTTAAGTAAGGAGTATATAGTATATGTTAGACAATTAATCGAGTGAAGACTGTAATAGTATACGTTGTTACACATAGTAGTTTTGATTACTTGTAAGTATCATTTGTAAAAGTCCTCTCTTAACATATTCTTTAATTTCTAATTACAACATTAATTTGTATGTAGTTATTGTACTCCTGTGTAACGCAAGTAACTAGTAGGCGTTAATTATCTATCTTTGATTAATTTGTATGTAGTTACTTTACTCCTGTGCAACACAAGTAACTAGTAGGCGTTAATTATCTATCTGAATAATACTTCCTCCGGTCCTAAATAAACTTCATAGTTTGACTTTACGGTTTTTAAGAAAGTTGAATTTTTACTTTTTACTTTCCCATCATGCCTCTACAAAAAGGTGATAAAGTGTAGTGGGAGAGAGAAAGTGGGTGTAAAGTAGGTAATAAAGTAAGGGTATAGGGGTAACTTTATGTTAAAAACTTGCCAAAAATAGAAGTGTGAAGTTTATTTTTGGACCTACCTAAAAAAGAAAGTGTAAAGTTTATTTAGGACCGGAGGGAGTACTAATTTACAAATGTCACTTTTCAATATATCAAAATACGTAGGGTGAAGATGCAAGTAACCCCTAAGTAATCATATTGTTTCTCTCTCTAGGGTTTTGCTAGAGTAGCCTTTTCTTTTCCGTTTTCATCGTTGGACGAGGAACGGCGCTTCGGCGGCTCCCTGGGCTTGCACGCTTAGGTAGACTTCGGTGTAGACAAAGGCTTGGTGTTGCAGGTGACTCCGGGCTGTGATTCTTGGCAAATAGTTTCGTGAATCGGCAAAGAGAAGTTCGGCCGAAGAAGTTTTGCATGGAGGATATAGTGGCTTCATATAGGAAGATGTCGATGAAGGAGCAGGATTCGGAGCTTAATTTTGATGAGGAGCCAGAGGATGGCAGCGAGGAGGAGAAGGAACCGGCGACTTTTCTAGTGGTTGGGGTTGTTATCACGGACCGCAAGGTCAAATTACATGGATTTAAAGAGCTGATGACCTCTATCTGGAAGCCAGGGAAATGTATGTCTATCAAAGAGATCGACGAAAGAAGGTATTTGCTAAACTTTAATCATGTTTTGGATATGAACCGTGTGATAGAGGATGGTCCTTGGTTTTTTGAGCGAGATTTAATTTTGTTAAAGGCTTTGCAGCCAAATGATATACCGGAATCCATGAACTTGTTTGAGGCTAGCTTTTGGGTACAAGTTCATAATGCTCCTATTAAGTATAGGAATGAGTAATTATTAAAATAGGACTAAAAGTCATTCACTTTTCACAAATAGGACAAAAAAATAAACTATGTTTGCATAGGACTAATTATGTGTACCTTGGACAATTATACCCTTATAGCTATTAAAATGTTTTAATTCCTAATAAAATAATAAAAAATAATAAAAATTCGTAAAAAATACTAAAAAATTAAGAAAAACATTTCGATATTAAAAATTTATTTATTTTTTCAAAAAATTAAAAAAATTAAAAAAAAAATTAAAAAAAATAAAAACTCAAAAAAAAATCGCCGCCGCCTCTGCCGCCTCAGCAGCACCACCTCCAATCACCAGGGGAAAAAATGCCAAGTTCATTACGAATGCCATATTTATGGCAGAAAAAAATGAAAATGTTGGCATTCGAAAAGAGAAATATGCCACTTTTTTGGCATTTTCAGAAAAAAATGGCATTTTTCTGGGAAAATGGCATTTTTTTCATCGGCCAGAGGTGGTGGTGCTGGGAGGTAGTACAGGCGGTGGGAAAGGCATCCATATTTTTTTAAATTTTTTTTACGGAGTTTTACTATTTTTTATTAATTTTTTTAAAAATAAAATTATTTAAAAAAAAAGTTTTTGAATTTTTTATTTTATAAAAATTTTATAAAATTTTTAATAATATTTCTACGAATTTTTGAATTTTTTTCGAATTTATTATGAATTAAACATTTAATTATGGCTTTTGACTATTTTTAATTCATATTTAATGGAAGGGTAAGAATGGAATGCAAAAATAGGTATGTTTCCAATAGGACTTATATGGTCCTATTTTGGAATAAAAACATAGCAAGTCCTATTTTAGGTTTTTGTCATAGTTTTAGTCCTATTTGAACTAATTTCTATATAGGAATTTAAGATCTGCCACGAAATTGGTAACTTTTTAGGCTCTTTTATTAAATTTGAGATGTGCCACTTTGATGGAAAGCAAAGTTCTTATCTGCGAATACGAGTGTGTTTGGATGTCCGTCAACCTTTGAAAAAAGGTACCAATTTAACACAGGATGGGGTGAAACATTGGGTAGATTTTAAATATGAAAAACTACCCGGTTTTTGCTTTATTTGTGGTATTATTGGGCATTCTGACAAGTTATGTCCATTGAAATATGAAGAGGACTGTGTAGCTGAAAAAATATATGGGGTGGAACTTAGAGCTGGAGGAAGGGTGAAGACTAGCCCGACAGGATTTAATAAATGGTTATCTGACGGAGCCTCTAGCTCTGGTGGATTTGGAGGTCCGAGGAAGACTGATCTCGGGGTAGAGAATACGGCTGAGTCCAAGACTAAAATGGGAGTGACTCCTGGAGATCCTAAGCGTAGAAGGATATTGGATGACCAGACTAAAGAGGTTGCAGATTGCGAAGGAATGACTCTGGATGGGCCAAAAAATGGGGAGGGGGTGGGTCGGGTCTCCTAGACTCGCCTTATCTCTGTTGGGCGGTGGTGGGGAGGAAAATTACAATGGAGTTTTTATTATTGTCTGCTTTGGTTACTTTAACTTAGGTTGCTTTATTATGTTTTACTTTTGTTATTTCATGCCTTGTAAGACTCTTGCATTAAGGTTGGGGGAGGGAAAGTATGTGGTTAGCTCTCTGTGTCGGCCATGAGCGGATGATTATTTGTGACTCTTTTCTAGTTTTGTACCCTTGCTGAATTCTATTTTTATGAATTAAGTCTTCTTCGAGCAAAAAAAATATATCAAAATACGTACGATCAAAAAAATCAAAATACGTAGTACGTAGTACCAGGTATTAATTCTACCCAACGAAATCCCTTATTTTAGCTCCTTTCAAAAAAAAACTTTTTTTAGCTGGAGCTTACTCTACCGTCTGCGCGAACCGAGATAATGCTGTAGACTGTAGTCAGTGGCGCCTGTACTTTTGAAATTCAAACTAAAGGAATACCAAAAGCATCCGAATCCCATTCTTTCAAGAAACCGAAATGTGTATTTGGATTTTGATTTTCTCAGGGATTGTAAGAGCCGCCCTGTTCTTCAAGACATCTCTTGCTCTTACTCCAGATGGTATGCTTGCTTTACTTTTACCTTACCTTCTTTGTTTCCGTGTTCATTTTTATTTCGGTGTATAAAGATATGGTTTTTGCGTATTTTTGGGTGTGACCGTTAGCCGATAAGTCACGCTTTTCAGTGAAGAAAAAGCTGAAAGCTTTATGGGGTTTCGTTTTTTTTTACGTTCTTACGAAGGTGTTGCACTGTTGGAGCTCAAAGCTACTTTGAACGACACCAGAAATGCTCTAAGTGACTGGAGAGATTCTGATTCAACTCCTTGTACATGGACTGGCATTTCTTGCCACCTAAATGAACAAAGAGTCCGCTCTATGTACCTCTCTTTGTCTCTCTCTCTTCCCCTCTCCCTCTCTGTCCTTATTGGTATTAACTAGTTGTGGTTTTCTTAATTGAAATTGCAGCAACTTACCTTATGAGCAACTTAGTGGGTTCATATCCCCCAGCATTGGTAAACTTTCCAGATTAAGAAGACTGTAAGTTCATTAATGTTAACATTTAGGAATTTACTATTAAAACTTAAACCTCATCAGGGGGGTGAAATATATTCAAAGATGCAATTTTTTGGCGGTGAAGTGTTTAATTTGGCCTATTTAAAACCAGGGCGCTCCACCAGAACAGCTTACATGGCGTAATTCCAATCGAGATTGGTCATTGCACTGAACTAAGAGCAGTGTAATTGCAAAAACCCCTATTTTCACTTCATGAGGGGTAATGTGAGATTACAACGGAAAAGTTTTGACAGTGGTTAGAATAAATTTTTGTGTGTAGGTACCTTAGGTCTAACTATCTTCAAGGAGGCATACCTTCAGATATTGGGAACCTATCAATGCTGAACATACTGTAGGATATATTTCTACTGTTAGTCATCCATGCAAACTATGTTGATGATTCCCTCATCATGGTTTGATTTAATGTATTATATATATATAGGGATTTATCGAGCAATGCTCTCAGGGGTGCTATACCTTCTTCAATTGGAAAACTGAAACTTCTTCATCATTTGTAAGAAAGATAATTTACCATATGCTTTTGATTTTTATTCTTTATTCATAGTGTTCTGTGAAGAAAATCTGCACCTCTGTAGTAATATCTTTTCTGAAAAAAACTTCAGCAATTTGTCTTCAAATTTCTTCTCGGGCGAGATCCCAGATATTGGAATTCTTAGCACTTTCGGAAGCAAATCGTAAGTCCTCTTATGTCTTCATGGCATACCTTTCTTCCTTTGATATTTTATAAAACCTAAAGTAATAGCACAGCTTTCATTCTAGATCTTATACAATACACTGATATACTAACTATTAAGTATTAACTAATAAATTAAAGACGCAATTTTGGAACTTGAGAACAGTTTTCTCTCTCTCAAGAGCTTACCTTTTATCATGAGTTTTTTTCTTTTTCTTTACAAAGTCATGAAACCCTAAGGTTTTAGTGATTTCTGAAACAAGAGTTATACTGGTTGGGTAGTTTCCTTCTGGGGGCAGGGGGGCTCTTGAGGATTTCTTTTTGGAGACTCTTTCTTCTTTCCTTTATATCTTTTCATGTTTCTATAATAAACGGATAAACCTACTAGTATATGTCCTTGAAATATACCTGTGCTTCTGCACCTCCTATGAGAGATTCCCCAGTCTAGTACTCTTGTATATGTAGGAGTGCCCTTGATGGATGATAAATCTTTTACGAAACCTCAGTGATTATGCTTTTGAATTTAGCTTTCCTCATCATGAATCATGCACAAATCTTCCACTTGTTATAATCCTCCTTTAGTACAGGGGTAAGGCTACGTACATCTGACCCCCCCTTCCCCAACGTAGGTGGAAGCCTTTGCGGTACTGGGGTAATGATGATGAATGAATGAATGAATCTTATAATCCTGCCAAGCTACATGCAAAATGTTGACCTCACCAATTGCGATTACATAACTCAGTAGTGGTTAGGTTAACTTCCTTCACTGCAGAGGTGACCTAACCAAAACATGGGGCATAACTTTGAGACCTATAACTCGTGTGGTAAGACTCAATTTGTTGAGATTGTGACTAGTATGGTTGAATTATCTAAAATTATACTGAAATTTAATTTTCTTAATAATAAAGAAAGAATATCGAGGGCTGAGGGTAGTAATGTCATTTCCATCCATTTTGGTCATTTTAAGCAAAAAAACCCTTTTCTGTATTTTTTTAATCACCAATTGACTTATCAGATTGAATCGTTGTTTCATTAAGAAGTGCCTAGAAATAAAGTGAAAAATAATAAAACAATGCCTGGTAACAATGCTGTTTTTAACTTGAAAATGACATGCAGTGCATTTAAGCAGATTGAATAAGCTTGATTTTTTAAAACAATCAGGTGAAAAGGAAAAAATAGTGTGAAACCAGATTTTCTAAGCAGCAATATTCACATTTATGTTCTAAGTTCATAAGGAATTCCACAAGCAGTTGTTTCAATATACTTTGTGTAATATCTTAGACGGTTGTCCTAATAAGGTATATGGTACTTAGGTTCATTGGGAACGTAGATCTGTGTGGCCAACAAGTGAACAAGGCATGCAAAACCTCAATGGGATTCCCTGCAGTTTTGCCTCATGCAGAAAGTGATGAAGCATCAGGTAATAATCTAGTGCAAAATTGCAATCTTTGTGTTTGTTAAACCTTTGTTAAGACTTGATGTTCCATCCTAGAAAAGTTCACAACCCCCAAATAGCTCCACACCTAGTTTGGAAACACGTATTTTTTTACAAGGACACATACTCTCACGGCTAGACACTTTGTCAATTCGTCTGAACCGTATAGTCTTTCATTGGAGACCACAGAATGACTATGGATCAGGTTAACTTTGATATCATATGAAGATTTGTGTTTCCATCCGAAAATGTCAACCTTAATAGGAAAGAGTAAACCAAAGTATATACTGGTTTGTTATTTTGTATTTAGCCAATTTGAGATGAGTTTTTCAACTGTACCTAACCCTAGTCTTTGATTTAAGGCGTATTAATACCTTCTGAATTGGATTGATTTATGCAGTTTCAGTTAAGAAACCATCTCATTATATGAGAGCAGTGGTAATCGGTGCAATGTCTACTTTAGGCCTTGTACTGGTTTTACTCCTTGTTTCCCTTTGGGTTTGGTCAGCATCAAAGAAGGAAAGGAAAGCAAAAAAATACACAGAAGTCCAAAAACAAGCTACTCAAGAACCATGTGAGATGGAGCACTGCTGATGTGTTCTGCTCTTTCCGTGAATGTTGTATTCTTCTTTAACCACCCTTAATATTCTACAGGTGCCAAGCTTATTACATTTCATGGTGATCTTCCATACCCTTCATGTGAGCTAATCGAAAAGATTGAATCACTAGATGAAGAACACATTGTAGGTGCTGGAGGATTCGGTACAGTCTATCGAATGGTTATGAATGATTGTGGCACATTTGCCGTTAAACGAATTGACCGAAATCGCCAAGGTTGTGATCAAGTCTTTGAGAGGGAGCTGGAGGTCTTGGGCAGTGTCAAACACATAAATTTGGTCAGCCTCAGAGGCTACTGCAGTCTTCCCAGTGAAAAGCTTCTGATCTATGATTTCTTGGCTATGGGAAGCTTGGATGACTTGCTGCATGGTATGTAACCCCTCCCTCTTTCTATTTCTGAAAGTGGGATTCTTGGTGGAGATGATAAGAATGAAAGACTCTAGCTTATCTCACAAATCAGTTTTAGTGTCTAACCGATTACGCTTATGTAGTATTTCAATGTTTGTGGGTCAAACCACACTAAAATATTAAATCTAATATACTCTGTATTAGCTATTTCAACCTAAGATTTATTAACTCATCATTTCTCTTGTCCAATGTGGGACTCTAACAGTAATCATACCATTTTGAATCTAACTAATCATGTTAACTTGTAGTTAGATTCCTACCTGAAACTGACTCCTGACTCTACACTACTCCTCAAGTTGACAATTGTGCCATTTTGAATCTAACCAATTGTTGACTTGTCATTTGAATTCCCCTGAAACTGACTACCCCTTAAACTTAATCATCTAGGTAATTGGGCTTCAGCAGACTCTACAGATAAATTTCAAGATTAAGTTGAGGTCATCCTATTGGGCTATAAGACACTTAGGCCAAGTCACACTAAAAGATTGAATCCAATCTATGAACTAGTTCAACTTAATGTCTTATCAACTCCTCGTTTCTCTTGCCGGACTAACAATATCTTTTTTCTTGCCGGACGAACAATATCTTTTTTTTTGCCGGACTAACGATATCTATTTATGTATTTATTGGTTTATTTGTAGGTCAACCTCCTCGAGATTTGGATGAAGAGCTGTCATTAAATTGGAGCACGCGTTTAAGAATAGCTCATGGTTCTGCAAGAGGATTGGCGTACCTGCACCATGATTGCAATCCTAGAATAGTTCACTGTGATATAAAATCAAGCAACATACTCCTTGATGAGAACCTAGAGCCTCAGGTTGTGGACTTTGGTCTAGCCAAGCTTTTAGTAGATGAGGATGAGCATGTCACAACTGTGGTTGCAGGAACCTTTGGTTACTTGGCTCCAGGTGTGTTACGTACATTTTGCTAATTTTGACCAAGAAAAACTTGATTCAAGATTCACAGACTATATTGGTGCTAGGGTAACAACCAACAATGTTTTTTCGGTAAGCAGAGTACTTGCAGAGTGGAAGAGCCACTGAAAAATCTGATGTCTACAGCTTTGGTGTTCTCCTATTAGAGCTTGTTACAGGAAAGCGACCTACGGATCCTGCGTTTGTAAAGCGAGGCCTGAATGTTGTTGGCTGGGTATTTTCCATACATCATCACATCACATCTTTTGCATGTATAGCAAATAAGCCATGCTGAGCTCAAATCTGTGTAAGCCTGAGCTCAAAATAGCTGTAGTGGCTCAACTTCGTGCTTGAACAAGCTTAATTATGTTTCAAGCTCGGTCATAAATTTTACATGGCTCAAGTTCGGTAAGAATCATTAGTAATATATATATATATATATATATATATATATAGATTAAAGATCAAATGAGAACAATGCTTAACGTGAGAACATGAGAACACCACATTTACCCCGATGTGATGCACAATGAGGCTAGCCTAATGCACTTTTTCACGTTCAGCATAATATTTAGATTATTTACCAAAATGCCACCGTTATTATTTATATTGGCTTGATTGGAGCAAAGTCAAAATGTGCATCAGACGGACTCTATTGTGTTATCACATTGGGTTAAATGTGAGTGTTCTCACGTTCTCACATTAAGCATCGTTCTTATTGGAACCACACCACACACACACACACACACACATATATATATATATATATATATATATATAGAGAGAGAGAGAGAGAGAGAACTTATCCTGTCCGAACGTTCGGACAGGAGGCACCGTCCGAACATCGACGTTCGGGGCGGTTCCTGGTAGAATTTTTTGAAGAAATTTTTATGGTATGTTCTTCATCAAGTCTGGTTTATCCATACCAAATTTCAGCTCAAAATTCGATCGGGGAGGCCTTCAAATGATCTTTTGAAGTTGACTGAGCCAAATTATACATAGAAAAACACAGTTAACTTCAAAAAATCATTTGAAGGCCTTCCTGATCGAATTGTGAGCTGAAATTTGGTATGGATAAACTAGACTTGATGAAGAACATACCATAAAAATTTCATCAAAAAATTCCACCGGTAACCGCCTGAACGGTGGTGTTCAGTCGGCGCCTCAGGTCCGAACGTTCGGACCTGAACATTCTTGTGTGTGTATATATATATATATAGACACACACATTTTATATAAATATTATAATTTATACATATTTTTCTAAATAATACTATCGTATATAATATGAAATGGTTTGTGAGTCATCTCAGTCACAGGTGAAGTGGATTTATGGTATAAATCAGCTGGATCGTTTAACCAGGCGACTCGAGTTTGAAGTTGAACGAACCCAAGTCACCTATGGCCAAGTGGTTTAGACCTAGGCGCCACCACCCAGCATTTTTAGAGCACTGATTGTTATAGCCACTGACACAATGAACATTATGCAGATGAATACCTTACAAAAGGAGAACCGGCTTGAAGATGTGATAGACAGGAGATGCGCGGATGCAGACATAGAGACAGTAGAAGCTGTCATAGAAATTGCAGCAAGATGCACCGATGCAAATCCAGAAGAAAGGCCTTCCATGCAACTGGTGTTGGAGTTTTTGGAGCAAGAGGTGGTGTCCCCTTGCCAGACCGATTCATACGAGTCCCATTCAGATTATTCTTGATGTGCCCCACACATTGCTATGAACATTTTATGCTTCTCAGTTGCTGCTTGCTAGGTGATCTCAGCTTTGTATCAATTTCTTGCTGATGGAGTAGATATTTATTAATTATATTTTAATTTATTTTAATCCTAAACTGAATTGTTTTTTTTTTCTTACGATGATTTCAGTTTGTTCAGGTGCTTATGTGATTTCCATAGCGTAGCAATTGCATTGAAAATCTGATCTTTTCACTTTCATGAAAGTAAGAAAACACAGCAAGACAAACACTTCTAAATTCTAATCGGGACCAGTCTAGAATTTTTATACAAATTACTCCGGTCTGGGCCCAACGGCTATTGTTTTTTTTTTAAATTAATTCAATGGGTGGGTAATGACCTGATCCTGGTACTGTTTGGGCCCGGATCGGAACCGGTACCGGAGCATACCAAGCTGGTACTGGGCTCCGCTTTCCAGAACCGGTACAGCCCGGGCCTGGCCCGGGTCCATCCCTAGGGGTGGACTAGGATGGGTCCGGGCCGGGCTTTGGGTTGAGACTAGGCGGCTTCGGGTTTAAAAATTTCAGGCCCGGTACCGGCCTGGGTATGTACTGGAACCGGGTCGCCGGGTCGGGTTGGGCTACCCAATCTAGCTTCGGTCCGGGACCTGGTCGGGTTGGGCTAATTTTTATTTTTATTTTACTTTTTTTGAATTGATTCACAAGTGCTACAAAAAATTAAATGTACATTTATTGAAACATGAAGTACAAATTGATAATTGAAAATAATTCAAACATTAAATACATTTGGTAAAAATCAATCAGAATCTCCACTAAAGTTGATTGTTTCCTTCATGAAGTAGTGGTCGGGGGTGATGCTAACATCTTGAATTCTACGTCGTGCATTCAATCAATCGTGAAAGTAATAAGCGACTCAAGAGATTGTGCGCTCAATCTTGATCGTGTGCTATATTTATTAATAACATATACGTAGTAAATATTATTTACTCCCTCCGTTCCTATTAAAACATCCAACTTTCCTTTTTCGTCCGTTCCAATTAAAACTTCCACTTTCCCTTTTTAGTAAAGAATTTGTGGTTCACAACATTTCTTACACATTTCTCTCCTCTGCACAACTCTCCATCACACAATACTCATTATCTTAAATTGTATGCCAAACCAATTTGGAAGATAAAATTGGAGCGGAGGGGGTACATTTTATTTGTACTCACAATTCAATACTCCCTCCGTACCAATTTGTATGATACTTTACGGTTTACGATGTTTGACCGACGATAAAGCAAATTGATTCCTGTCAACACTCAAATTAATTTTAGAAAATAAAGTTTACATATTCAGAAACTACATTAAAACCGCTACAAAACCTGCAAAAAATAATTCAAACTTCATAAACTTTTGATATATAAAGTAAAAGATTAAGAGTGATTTATGTTGACCAAGTGAATAGTAAATGTATCTTACAATTTGGGATTGAGGGAGTATTTTATAGACTTGTATACTAGTCACATTTTAATATAAGTCACATTTTAGTTAAATTATCATATTACTTACATTTTAATATTAAAGTCACTTTAATTTTAAAGTCACATTTTAATTGTACTCACATTTAAGTATTTGTATTAGTTGCATCGTAATTGTACTCATATTTAAATATTTGTTAGAATTTAAACATTAATGTAAACCCTTTTTTTTTTGAAATCTTGACTGTTAGGCCTGAACCGGTCCACTAAATTCCAATCCCGTAGCCTGTCTGCTTCTTCTTCCGGGTCAGGTCCCAGACATGGTACCATTCCCGGTCCATCCCGTCAGGCCGGGCCTACACAGTAGCATCCGGGTCGGGTCGGCCCATCCCACTCCACCTCTATCCATCCCTAACATTAACGACCAACTTATGGACAAATATTTTTGGATTATTCAAATTAACAAATAAATTTGAGAATCCAAAAATATTTGTCCATAAGTTGGTTGTTGATGTTAGGGATGGATAGAGGTGGACTGAGAAAATGGAAACTAATAATCCAACCTTTTAGCGGTCTTCTTACAGTAGTCCCACCTTTTGATTATTCATGAATAATCCAACCTTTGCACCACATCTTCATTCACTGGTCCCTGACCGATTTATGACATGTTATTCTAAGTTATTTTTTTATCTTTGTAAAACATTATACCATAATTCCCACCTTATGATCACATAATGTTTTGCAACGATAAGAAAATAACTTGGAATAACAGGTCATAAATCGGCCAGAGACCATTAAATGAAGATGGGGTTCAAAGGTTGGATTATTCATGAATAATCAAAAGGTGGGACTATTGTAAGAAGACTACTAAAAGGTTGGATTATTAGTTTCCATTTTCCCTAATTTATTTTCAAACATTGAGATTACTTTTTTTATCATTTTGAATAAGAAATGTCATACTGTTAGTTTTTTATTCGAACATTTATTTGAAAACAATGCCACACATAACATTTATCAGTGGCATTATTATTTGAATATACAATATTTACATGCTCTTTTATTAGCTTGACAAATAATGCCATTTTTATGGCACTAATATTCATATCTAGGGGTGGACCGGTTCCGGTTTGGACCCAGTTCGGGCATGGGCCAGTGGGTCCGGCCGGGCCTCGGTTCATGAAAGGGGAGGCCCAGAACCGGCCTGGTAACCCCGGGTCTGGTCCAGGCCGGGTAACCCCGGGCCGGGCCGGCCCTCGCTTCTTGTATTTTTTTTTTGGCTTTTCCTAATTAACCCCCAACCCTCCCCCCTCACCCCCAAACCACCCCAAACCACCTCAAATGGCCCATCATACCCAACCCAACCCAAAAACTTAAAAAAAAAAATCAAAAAATAAAGAAAAAATAAATAAATTGGCCCGAATCAGGCCCGAACCGGCCGGGCCGATTCACAATTTAGGAGGCCCGGGCCCGAACCGCCAACCTCACCAAGCCGGGTGGCCCGAACCAGGCACCAACCGGTTCACCGGGCCGGTCCGGGCCCGCACAGTAGTAGGCCGCTCCGGTTCCGGACTTCCGGGCCAGTTGCCCCGGCCTTGATATGATTCATATCAAGGTGGAAATAATCTAATTTGTTCACATTTCTTTTTCTCATATTTTATTTTATTTTTTAATTTGAAATACAATATTTACTTCGATACTAAATAGACTAAAATAATACTCCATACTACCTGTTAACCTACACAGGAACAAAAGTACTCTCGACGTCCTATAAAATTCTTTTCAATTTGACTTCGATCAAAGTTTAAGAAAATAGAAATAAAGTGAAAATATATGATTATGGTTGGATAAGGAGAATATAAATGAATGTTACCAACACAAAACTTTCCAAAGGGGAATGAGAAAATTTTGTGGAACATCCCGAAAGGTATGTGAGAAGAATTTTAAGCGACACAGGAATATCTGATAATTTGAGAGAGATCAAAGTATATTTATTTTGTGATAAAAAATAACTCACAAAAATGATCCATGTATACTCTCTACGACTCTACTAGACTACTAGTACAACAAAAATGTATATGAATTAGTCTAAGAGCAGAGGTAGGAAAGCAATTGAGAGAGTACTTAGATTGAACATCCAAAATCATGACAAAGGGATAACTAGAGTGCACACAGTGGAGCACTAGAGCATTCAAGTCATAATAACATCACACAACACAAATTGCAGGAGAGAATTGCTGGATAGTAGTAGACAATGGTGTGATGAAACAGGCAAGCCAGCGTGCATGCTCTGCTCTACATGAGCAAGGTCTTGACTATGGACTTCACGTTGAGCTTCTTCAGATCTGTATACGACTGCCCACAACCCACAAACATGACAGGCGCTCCAGATACGTAGACCATGGATAAAGCTGCTCCCACCTGCAACCCTCGCAACAACATCACATTTAAGGTCAGCTATTTAGAATAAAATATATAATGAAAATGTGTCATACCAACCACAACCATAAAAGCTTGCACACATTCCATCAGAAAAGGGAAATGATGATTTTAAGCAGCATGATGTACCTTGTCATCAATGGTGTCAAACTTAGTCAGGAGAATTCCATCAATCAATCTTGGATTCGGCGAGGGTGATAAGTCACCCAATTTCTACAAATAAAACCAATCAAAAAGTGTATAGAAGAGTAAGACTACTGTGGGTTGGTCAACAAAGAACTCGCTCCCTCTTTTATTATCCTTTGTATTCGATTTTCTTCTCAAACTAAATATTCAAAAAAAAACTATTTGTAAAGCAAACAATGCCAGTGCATAAGCTATATGCATAAAATGAAGTGGAAGGCAGTGTGTATGCATGCGTGCAGTAATGTATATGAGTATATCATAAGGCGTATCTCAAGGAACCTGATTGAACTTTGTTAATTGGTCAACGGCATCATTCCCGACAAGGGCCTCGCCAACAAACAAGACTAAATCTGGGCTGTTGACGTAAATAAGCTTTGATAATGCTCTCATCAAAGGTTCATTATCCTGTTGGAAAACCCAATCACGACATCTAAGAGCCGGGTATAAGAAAGTGACCACAAAGCTCCATAGATTAAAAAAATATAGCATGTTCTACACTATGGAGTCTGGAGGGTCCTCCCATTTTTACATTTTTAAGATATTGAAGGTATAAGATCTGAATTTTAAAAATAAATACCTGCATTCGGCCAGCTGTATCAACAAGGACAACATCAGAACCATTGCGAGAAGCCTCATGGATTGCTTCCTTTGCAACAATTGCGGGATCTTTCTCATAGCCCTTCTCATATATTGGGATCTATAGATGACAAAGGTTAGGCACATCAAATCAATTTACAAGCTTTCCAAACATTCTAGGAGAAGAATAATCTTCAATAATAATACTCCGTCTATCCCATTTTGTTAGATACATTTTCCTTTTCGTGTTGTCCCAAAAAAATGAGGAGAATGACATTTGTGCAACTCAGGTTGAGTTGGATCATGGTGTGAAATAAGATTGCGGGCAAATCATAATCATGTCTGTGTAAAGAAACTCATCTCAAAAACTTGTAAATTGTTCATACAGAGAACAAAGACTATTTTATGTGAACCCACAGCTATGCACTTACGAAAGATGCTTGTGTCTGTTTGCACGGAACAATGTCTCTGATAGACAATAATTAGCTGTGGCACAACATTTCTTGCTTGTGACATTGCATTTTCTTCAAACAAACATGTTTTGTCGGTATGTTTGTGCGAAAGATTGTGATGTGTACATAGTGTACAAAAGTGTTTAAACCAAAATTGTTGAAACTATGAAATCTTCCCTAAATTGAACCCCTCTACGAGCCCGTTTGGTGACCCTATTTTTCGGCTTATCAGGCTTATCAACCAACTTTTTCACCAAACACGTAACTTTTGATTTCGCGCACTGAATTGAGTAACAATAAGAATAAGTAAGGTTGGAGTTACTTTTCTGGCTGTATTAGTTGAAGTTACTGTAGAGGATCATTTTAGCTATTTTCATATAATTTTATCTTTATTTTATTAATAAAAAATATTTTAAATATAATTTTTAGTGTTACCAAATGGGCTCTGAATTTTTACTTCTTTGCCATCTCTTTATCTTCGCATTTTAATTTTTGTGGACTTAGGGTACTTTTTTTTACTTTTTGGGGGTTACAATTGTGAAAGAACATATATTCTTTATTTTCTTGAAACCCATGCCAAACCCAATTGCATCTTATATTTTGAGACGGATGGAGTACAACAACATCCAAGCCTTACTTCCAAAAGATTTTCAGGTCGGCTAACATGAATCGATCCATGATATCAAATCATAAAAGAAAAGAAAGATAGAAAAAAAAAATAAGATAACATAAAATGGATAAGAAAAAGACAGATGGAATAATGATGAAAATAAAAATAATTATTATCATTATTGTTGTTATGGTTACTAATATTATTATTATTATTACTATTTTATAGCAATACCTCGATGGTTTTTAGCCATTGCATTTATTTTTAAATAGATTTTAAGAGTAAAATGCCGGGGTAGTTCTACTTTGGAGAAGTGGTGGAGTGGTGTGCACTCTTTTTTTTGGTGTTATTAAGGCATAAATTCTGGAAACGAAGAAAGTGCTTTGCAAAAGGTAATTGTGGACATTGTTCATTCACACACAAATTTACTAAATAAGGAATGTTGAAAAACCTGAATACGTGCAGGCTTGCAGCATCAAGAGAAAATCAGAAAATGGGACCTAAACAAAGATGAAGGGAGTACGTCACAAGCCAACACATACCTGAAGCCTGCGTGCATGAGTACGGAGCTGCTCCACAGCTCCTGAACGGAATGTATCACATGCAGCCATCATTACGTTTATCTTATGCTGCAGAAGCCAATAAGCAACCTGTATACAGCAGGACAAGAGCTTGTCACATAAGGTGTTTGTATAATGTTTGATGAGGTGTTTATCAAACATTAATTGAACCTTTGCAAGATTGGTTGATTTTCCGACTCCGTTAACTCCTACAAAAACCACGACATATGGTTTCCCTTGTTCCTTCGCTGCATGAACATCCCTCAAAATATCAATGGAGCGCTTAGGAGTAAGTATACGGGTAAGAGCCTCCTCCATTGCAACCTGGTTTGAAGAACACGGCTTTTAATATTTAAATTTTACGCAAAGAGCAAAAAGGGAGCACAAAAAATATGCCTGAAAGTTGAAATACCACCTCCGTCCCAAAATATTTAGCCATCTTTGCAACTTTGACCAACTATCTATTTTTATTGGAAATTATTTTTTCCCTCCGTCCCATTGAAAGGTTCCCACATTCCTTTATTTGGGTGTACCATTTAGGAAATAATTTACTCTCTTTAATTACACCTTTACTCAAATTTCTCTTTCCTACTCATTACATGTCAAGTCACACAATTTCTCTTCCCCCAAATTATCTCCTTCCAATTACTTTCACTTTATATGTTTACTTTTTCTAAATTTTTTCTTTCATCTCTTTTTTACCCAAATTACTATATTTAACCACTTGCCTAAAAAATTGTGCCATTTACTCACGGGAACCTTCCAACGGGACGCAGAGAGTCATTTCATTTTCATTTACCCCAGTGCCGCAAAGGCTCCCACCTACGGTGGGGTAAGGGGGGTCGGATGTACGCAGCCTTACCCCTGTACTAAAGCATAGAGAGACTGTTTCCGGATGACCCATAGTGAAAATCCCGTCCAAAATTGCATGGACTGAATGCTGCTTCATAACAAAGAAGCGCAGACAGTTTAGTGAGCCATTTTGCTTTATTCCATCATAATCTCAAGCAAACGGGACGCAGAGAGTATAATATAAAAATGATATGAAAATGTTTTTTGTTAAAAGTACTTAAATAAAAGTATAATAAATATATTTGATAATATTATAGAAAGCAAAATCATGATCCAAACTTTAAGAGTTGGCTAAGTATTTTGGGACAGAGTCCGAAGGTAGTATTTAAAATGTCAGTTCAGTTCTGATAGAGACTTGGACTTATGGGCTTATGGAGTGAGATATAATAGAAATAATATTGAGTATTTTAATCAAATGTAATAGTGGGCTGGCCCATTAGAAATAGAATAAATAAGTGAGAGTGGTGAGGAGATGAGGAGGCAGAACTTTGGATCTGGAATTAGGCCTTGGAAGTGTTGAGACGACTCGAACTGTCTCAAACCTTTTCTTTCTTCCGTTTTTCTCTTTGTTCGTCAATTACCAGCTTCTGCTACTGTAATAGCTACAGGACTTATACAGTTTATTGTCTGGTTCCTATCATTGGTATCAAAGCATCCTTCCTGGAGCCTGAATCGATCGTCAGTTTCAACGACAGTCAAAGAAGAGGATGGACAATAGCGACAGTCAGTGGAAGGAGTTGCGTTATATGCTGCGCAAACTTCGTCACCGTCAGAGGCGACATAGAGACAGAGCTAGGAGCCCTCCTAGACATCGTCGGCCAATTGAAAAACAATGCTCGACGTTAGCCGCTACTCACCAGCCCTCTTCGTCGCCTACAATTTATCGCAGTTCTCAGCGATCGTCAATAGCTCTTCCCTGTTCGCAAGCGTCGCCCCGAGTAGATGTCCGCAGTTCACAGGCCCCTTCACGTACAGCTTCTCATAGGTCGCAGAGTTCGACGCTCAGGAATCATTCCAGTTCGCAATCGCGAACTTCATATTCCGGTTCGCTGACTTCATCTCTAGCTTCATCCAGTTCGCAGTGGGTAACCGCATCATCTCCCAGTTCGTTGCGAACTGTTTCTCCTCTTCGATCTTCATTGTCAGCAGCTTCTTCCAGTTCGCCAGCTTCGCCGCAAACAATATCTCCCAGACCTCAGGGTTCTTCACAAACAGATCTCCCCTGTTCGCAGGTCTCTTCATCTACTAACAGCTCGTGTGTGACTTGATCAGGAGGAGACTTGAAATCAACGGGATCATCCTATGCGAGCCCTAGTGCGAGGCTAGACAAAGGAGAAATCATCAGTTCACATCCTACATCATATAAAGAGGAGGTGTCCATTAACAGAAATCATATCAGCCCAAGAAGGGAGATTGATTTGAATATATCAAATTGTGCTTACCACTTGGTACCTGAGAACATTATTAAGACTGGTATATTTATTATTGGCAAGCATGGAAATGAAAATGTGTCCCTCATATTCCCAAATTCTCAAAAATACTTGAACCGAAAGGCATCAGATGACGAGATATATGAATTGGTGATAGCTTCTATGAAATTCAAGGAGTCTGAGATGCTTAAAGACAAATTCATGAATGGATTAAAGGAGGAGATTAGAGTCAAGTTGAAACTATTGCATTCTGGGATTCTGGCAGAGTTAAAGGACAGGGCACTGATTTTCGCGGTAAACTTTGAAGAAGCTGGTATAAACATGGATGGCTTTGACGTTGTTTGGCCACCATGGAGAAGTAAGATCGTTTCAAGATATCAGTTAATTTCAATGTCACAGATAACTCATGAGCAGGAGCATCCAGATGCTTCATTTCTTCTACAACATTTTGAAATGCTGAACGGTCCCTCAGAGAAAGCATCTCTCAGTTTGGTCCACATCAATCCTCAGGTAGAAGTCAAATCATTCCATAAACATTTTGCTACCTGTGAATACTTATCTGAGGTGAAGGTCATGTACCCAGTTTTACCACTTACGTTGGCTACTCTACCTGAGGTAAACGGCATGGAGAGCATTAGTACTACTGCGGCAACAACAGCTCTAGACTCTTACACTCATTTTTTGAGTGTTGTTATTGGACACGAATCTGTCCAATTTCACGATTACATGATTGGCAGTAGCTCTGGCTCTGAGGAAACAAGATTGCAATTGATCACTGAACCCAACACTGAAGTTTCCCTTTTCCCAAGTGGTGTTGTGTATCAATGCACAGCTCTCTCTTCACTTGTCAGTTCTTCAGTATGCATCTGGCAGTACATGGCATCAGGATCCAAACGGGTTATGGGATTTGAAAGTCGCCGGGTTGCTCTGCTTGATATTGGTTCACCCTCGGTTTTATTTGTAATATACAATCACTCTAACTCAAGATCTCTGGTCTATTCTGCTAAGGCATCTTTGGGTGTTCATCAAAACACTGTGAAACCGGAAGGTGGAATCTCATATGAAACTAAGGAAGAACTTGCTTTGTGCTTAACCAGAGATGGACACATTATTTTAATGACTTGCAGCATTGGCTGTTTTATCAATTCGCAACCAGTACATCCAGAAAAGCATGTTGAAAGAAAAGATCAAACATCACCATCTGATCATGAGGAACAAAACAATTACAAAGATCCCAACAATCAGCGTGTTCTCCAGGCAAGCACGCTCATGGTTCCGCCATCAGTTAGATACTGGGAAGGAAGAGGTGCCCGGATGAAGATGAAGTTGAATGTCAAGGCTCTTACTTCCCACCTTGAGGACAAGGTGGTTGTCAAAGGGAGGAGTGATGATAGAGACTTGGACTTATGGGCTTATGGAGTGGGATATAATAGAAATAATACCGAGTATTTTAATCAAATGTAATAGTGGGCTGGCCCATTAGAAATAGAATAAATAAGTGAGAGTGGTGAGGAGATGAGGAGGCAGAACTTTGGATCTGGAATTAGGCCTTGGGAGTGTTGAGACGACTCGAACTGTCTCAAACCTTTTCTTTCTTCCGTTTTTCTCTTTGTTCGTCAATTACCAGCTTCTGCTACTGTAATAGCTACAGGACTTATACAGTTTATTGTCTGGTTCCTATCAAGTTCCTTTCACCCTTTATAGTAATTCCCACGATACCCCCAATATTTTTTATTATCTTCATAAGCTGGTAATGGTTTTCATAATACCTTTACTATTGAAGAAATTCTTGTAAATGAGGCTTGCTTTTTACCCTCAAGGCTGGCTGCAACTGATTCACATAACTTTTCAGCAATTTCCTCAGCCTATACACAGAATACCATTAAACCATTAACGAAGCATATAAATTTGAAGGATAATAATTCATTCAATTAAAACGTTTTCATGTATCAGTGCATATCTTTTATGAATTAGCATACCACATTCTTGCTCATCAGCATGTCCTTAAGACCGCTCAAGGCTAGTTCCAGATCTTCCTTCTCCAAATTTGCCTTTCCTGCAATACTAAAAAAAGGGAAGGGCAAGTACAAAATAATTTCAATGTTAAAACAGCTAGGAAATGGATGCAATCTAAGCCAGCAGTACACAATAAGATCAGGCATACTCATATGCTTACCAAAAAATGCAACTTTATAATTGGCAACGCCAACGTTGACCTTAATCACTAAAATTACCCAAAAGGCACAAAATATGTGTAAGAATCTTACAATACTAACAATCTTACAATTCTAATATGTCAAAATAATTTTCAATACTAACACTTACAGTAAGATAATATGACCTGCACCAAGTGGTGGTCTCACAATTCTTTGTACTGAGTTCACCTTATTATAAGCATTACCGATTTATCATTTATCAACTCTCTCAGAATATTGCTAAGGAAGTCTTAGATAGTTGGGGTTGTCATACAACAGAGAGTATAAAGAACTAAGTATAAAAACTATTTAAAGAAGAGATGAACAATTTCTCTTTTTCCTTTCTATATTGCAAAAAAACAATCAAACAAACAAAAACTAGTGAGTCTTCTAGGGCAAAAGGCAACCAACATTCATTTAATTTGAATGCAGCCAATACAAATACTAAATAACAATAGAAAGAATTCAGCAAGGATGAGAAAAACTGGGGAAGAAAAAGAAATAAAAAATAGGCAGAAGGAGAATTCCCTCATTTATGGTTACCTTTGGAACATCGATGAGAACCACCCTTTCTTCTTTGTCTCAACCTTGCTATCTTTCTCTATTTCATCCTCATCTTCCTCACTTTCACTATCATTGATAAATTCCTCTTTGTCCATCATGCTCCTACCCTGATCTACTGCAATGGCTGCTACATTCTGCTCCTCATCCTCATTCACATGGCCAGTGAAATCTAACTTTTCTTGTGGTGGTTTATCATCCCAGACTCTATTCTTTTTCATTATTTTCTGTGGCTCTGCCTTAATACCCTTCTTTCCAGTAGTATCATTTTTCTTTACACCTTTAGACCTAAGTTTCTGTAACTTATTTACATCAAATGCACCTGCTTCAGAGTTAGCATTCTCTTTACTCTTATTAACCCGCTCTGCAGGCAATTTCTCTTTTTCAAATGTACAGTTAGAATTACCATTTTCTGGTGAACTTTTTTTTACCATGTCCTCCTCACCATCATCATCCCCTGATTCACTTTTTTTATTACCTCCATCAAAGTTTCCCCTCTGAACTTGCCCTTGCTTCTTACCAAGTGCAGTCTTCTTAGGCTTCCCTACCTGCTTCGATTTCTTCATTTCCTCAACACGTGCCTCCGCCTCCTTCGTTAACTGCTGAAAAACATCATCAAATTCGTTGTACACATTTCTCTTTGGGTCATATATCTGTGAGAACTCTCGCTTAACCATGGACAGTAGATCCTCAACATACAAAAGATTGAGAATCTTCTGATAAACAGCAACAAATACAAGTCCAAGTTCATTGTGAAACGTCCACTTGAGAGTGTAAGCAGCTCCAGGCACATCATAGTTGTAGGCTGCAGAACCCGATCGTTCTTCCAAGAGGCATGTCCGAATCAAGAAGTCAATAGGAGAACCTTTAAGAGCATTTCCGATCCCTTTGCAGGTCCAGAGGATCAACCCCCCTCTTGTGAAAATAATTAACTGCTCTAACATTTATGTGCGATGTAATGAAAATTCTGAGAAAGAGAAAACCCCATATTATTATAAATTTAAAAATCAAAACCACAAAAGATAGGGCCTCCTTCAGCATCATTTTCTGTTTTCTGTTTCATAGCTCTAAAAAATGAAAATCAGAATAAGATGTTTTCAGTTTTATGTTGCTAATTTTCAAAATCAACATCTGCTATAAGCAAGACCATTTTTAAACCATAAACATAAACAAAAACTAACTATGACTAATCCAAATCTAAAAGACAAAAGAAGACTAAAACAATGTATATGTAATAGATGAGCAAAATAGGTATTTAAGAAAGGGAGTTGAACTTCCAATCCCATTATTGCCCCGAGTCTTAGGGGGGTGTCCCCAACACGGATTTTAAATGATTTTAAAAGATTGTAGATTCTATGGATTTTAATTGAATTCAACAGATTCCATGAGATTCATATGGAATTCTATGAAATTCTATTTCATGGAATCATATGGATTTCAATGGATTTTAATAGATTTTGAAATACAAGCCGGTGCAAATCCCTGCCCTAATTCCCAGCCCCCACACCTGCTCAGCCGCTGCAAACCGCCGTCGTAAAAGTCGTCAGAATATTTTGATAAAAAACAATTATTCGTTCTTTTTTTTTTTAAATTCATTGAGAAATGTTAACGATAAATTGGCTTCAATCTAGTCATATTTAAGGAAAAACCTCAAATTGAAATATAACAAACTACGTAATTGATATTTAATCCAAAATCAAAGCACAACCTTAAACAATTAGGAACCGTACTAAAGTAACAAAAGGAATACATTCAATTTATGTAATCTTCATTGATAAATTAATGTATGTTACTTCAGGTTAGTTATACTTTTTTTCATTGATTAGAAGTTTCATTGGTTAATTATTATTAGTATATTAACTTATAAGCAGATTAAACAATTTAAAAAATGTCAGTTAAATCTTGGTTCTAATCAACAATATGTTTTCTATCTTTAGCCATTATTCCTAATTAGAGAAGCAACATGAATTACTCCTGTTTTTTTCCTCCGTAATTCCTTTGCCCAAAGCCATCATCACCAAAATCGAATGTCTGACAAGCTTGACAGCTTGTCCAGACTGGTGGAGAAGAGCTCTGCCAGAGTTCTAGTTCTTGAACATGTGAGAACATTGCATAATGGAATGACAACTTTTGGTCTACATTAAGCATTTCATGTGCACGTTTTTTCTTATTATTGTTTTCTCCATGTGAATTGCACCCGCTATATATGCTATACTCTGAATAATTTGACACCCGCTATATATACGGTAATAATTTTTGACAGGAAATCCAAAGATTCATATTCATATTGCCCCAAACTTTCTCAGGTTAAGACATATGTTTTCACCTTTTAAATTGACTCATCTTAAAAGAATACCTCATTGAGTTTAGATAAGAATAACATACTCCTCTAAAAAGCAACCCATTGTTTAATGTATACATCAAGTTTAGAACATCAACCCTAATCATAACAAGAATCAAACAGGCTCCTTGATCTGCCCTAACTTCACACGAAAAAGAGAAACCAAATTTGAGATTACAATCACATCACCTTAACCTCAGATAAGGGTATACTAATTTCAGTTTAAGAGAATAAGAGAACACTTTAGCTTAAATCAATGGAAAAGTAATGGAAACCAAATTTATTGAATGCTTATATCACAAAGCTATGGAAACCCAATTGAAAACAATAATAGAACAAAAAGACACCCAAATTAAATTTCTCATATGTTACAAACGAGCCATCATCGATTAGAACAAAAAGAAGAGAAGTCTGATAAACAATGAATGTAGAGAACAAAGAATTTACCAGGGAATTGGGATGATTAATCAGCCCGAGTGATAAAATTTGAAGGATGAAGAAGGTGGAAGATGGAAGATGGAAGATGGAAGAGAATACCCAGGGAGCGTCGATTGAACTACGTTAGATCTGACAGGCCTCTGAAAACTCAGAATCTCAAGGTCCGGCGACTTAGACCGTTTGGTGAGCTTGATCTTCTTATGATTGCTCCCTCCTCCTCTTCTCTCTGGTCGCGCTTGGTCGATCTCTTTCGTTGGAGCTCTGCTCCTTTTTTTACCTGTTCCCCCAAATTTTTGATCAACCACGTCGATGTTCACAGACAAAAAAAATAGCTTTCACAGACATATGTGTGTACAAAAGTGTGTATTAAAGTGTGTACAAACATCATTTTTGATTTTTGATACCTTATACGATCAGTCCGTATACGGGGGATCATCCACCTTGAGCACCGTGCTCCACTCCCAAAACGACGTAGCTTTGAACAGTTTTTTAAAAAAAAATCGCGTGAACAGTACACGCGTGTACAGTAACTATTTTTTTTCTTTTTGTCCCAGTAGCATAAATGATGTAACTCGCGTGTAAAAATATGTAACTCACGTTAATAAGAAATGTTACTGCAGACAAGTCGAAATGTAACTTGTCAAAAAACAATGATTTCAATGTAAACAATAAAAAGAGAGTCTAATTTCTTATTTATTTTACCGAAATAGTGAATATGTTTTGTTTTTAATATTAAGATCACAAAATATTTTAAAGGAATCATTTTTTACCAAAAAAAAACATTTTTTTGTAAAAGAAAATCAATTAAAAATAGTTGTTTTATTCAATAAAAGGGTTTTATTATTTGATTATGAAATACAATATACTTATTTATGTGGTTCCAAAAAAAATTTGTATTAAATTGGTAAAGAAAAAAATTAATTCAGTTGTAATTTCATTAGTTAAAGATAAAGATAGTAAAGTATCACAAATAATTAGATGTAACTCACGCATAATTAGATGTAACTCACGCATAAAAGTATGTAACTCGCGCATAAGAAGATGTAACTCACACATAACAAGATGTAACCCACGCATAATAACATGTAAACTTACGAAATGTAAGTTGCGTGTTACAAAATGTAACTTTAGCCAAACTGAAATGTAACTCCGATGTATTTGAACTGTAACTCTATACTATTAGGAAACAAACACATAGCAGAGCAATTAATCCATAATAATAGGGGATGATAATAAATTATATTCAAATTGATCATCAAATCCACAAAAATATACACTCAATGCGTAATAATTAAACCAATTGCTGGGCAGCTGGTGTTTCTGCAGAAAGCTCTCAGAGCTTCAATGACGCTAGCTCCCAAGATGCACAAGTTGTAGGCGGCGGCGGCCATAGCTTCCACAAACTGTCCGACCTTCAGACCTTGAAATCCGGTATCTTATGGCAGATCACAGCTCTTCTATGTGGCTTTTGCTCTCGGTCACCATCAAGGACAACCTCCGTATTCTCAATTTTGGCCCCGATCAGTTTTGTAGGGTTCGTCGGAAAGGAGGTTCTTACCGGATTCGATCTTGTACGCTGCTCTAAGTGCCTGGTGTTGTTTGCCATCGAGGCTCCCAAGAAATCCGTCGAGAACAAGAAAGAAATCGCAGAGCAAGGAAGAAGAAGTGGTGCTACTCTGCGGATGAAACGGGCGCTGCTTGTTTTGATGTTAAAAAACTATACCGTATTGGGATCGGCACACCATGCGCATGGTGGGCCGATCCCACGGTATAATTTGCGTTATACGATCATTTGTGCGGGTGGGACCATACCTTTTATTTGGAAATTGGAATATGAAAAATGTTTGGTATATACACTTTTTGTACCGGTGGGCGTAGCTCAACTGTAACAAGGGAGTGTCACAAGGGTTAGTTCCTGGGTTCAAGTACCGGGGAAAGAGTCTCACTCTATATCTGTCAGATTGTGATTATAGTCCAATTTACATCCTCCCAACGTACCGTCCGGTTGGGGTTGAGGGGCCCTCAGGGATGGGGTGTCATCCTTTTTTTGGTATACACTTTTTGTTGTACATATTTTGTACACTCGTTTGTATCACGCACAAATAGTTGTCTTCAAAAAAATGTACATCTAGCACGCCTCTTGGAATATTATCAATTATCACTACCTCCTATTTGCAAAGTCAATTTTTGCATTACATTTTATTACGCCCTCCATCTCTCCGTTCCACGAAACTTTATCAAGGTTTACAAGAACCACAAATTATTATTAGGTATTGTTTAAAAATGAAAGTTGTCAAAGTTAAAAGGGACGAGACAATATGTTCTAACTCGGATTTCACATCTTTTTACAGATTTTAGTGGAATTTCTGAATATTTAAAATTTTAATTATTAAGATTGAATTAATTATCTTTCAAAAAAAGAATGAATTAATTATCAATAAGGAGAATTTAATTTTCGCATTGATTAACCTAAAAACATTGACTTTGCAAATCAATTTAGAACACATGGAGTAAGATTTTGATTTATAAAACTCATTGACCGAAATAAGACTCATCACATTCGTCCAGATTTATATAAGGTCGATTCTAGATCATTTAAGACATTTTTATTGAAGAGAGAATACGAAAAAGAAAGTTAATTAGAAGATATGAAACAAATATTAGACTTCTAATACTCAACAGAATATGTGTGATGCTCAATACAAGTAAATTGATGTTAAATTAACAGAAGTCGCAGTTTTCAACTAAAATTATGAAATGTCACTGACTGTACGTTTGCGCCGTACAATCAGTTGTATGATATACACACTTGGAAGTCAGGGCAACAACGATTAATGCAAAATTAGTGAGAAAATGATCTTGAGAGAGAAATGAGAATATATTTTGACCGTTAGATTGTGTTCTATGAAATTTAATGTGCATAAAGTGAATTCAAAATGTGCATCACCAATGGTATGGCAAAATGGCATTATGTAAACTTGGATTGTGCATTATGTGAAATTGAAATTTGCATTATGTGAAACTGAAATGTGCATAATACATCCAAAAGGTGGACTCTCCCACCCCAGGAGCCCCCCCACCCCGACCCGACAGGATGGTGGGGGAGTTAATCACGGTGACTCAGTCAGCAAAGCGGCAGTAGGCCTTTACCCGTGCGCACCAGATGTTCAGCCTTATTTCAGGTTCTGAAAAACCCCTTTTGGCCGCTACGGGATTCGAACCTTAGTCTACGTCCAATTTTTTCCACCACTCGACCAACTGAGCTACCTGTGCGGGTGAAATGTGCACAATAAAAGCTACTATGCGGTGACATTTTTGTGTCTCTTACTCTGCACATTATTTCAATTTCACATAATACACATTTGAGTTTTATCTTTGATTCTACACATTTAATTTCAATTTAACCTAATGAACATTTCAGTTTCATCAAATGAACAATTCAATTTTACATAATACAATCCAACAGTCCAGAATTTCATATTCATTATCATTTCTCTCCTGGAGTCCTTTCTCACCGAAACCGCTCCCTCTATGTTCAAATGAGAAAACGATCTTAGGAGAGAAATGAGAATGAATTTGGACCATTAGATTATAATACTCCATCTGTCCCTCAATACTTTGCCATGTTTGACTGGCACGAGAAATAATAAAGTAAAAATAGTGTGGTTGAGTTTTGTGCAGAGGAGAAAGAAATGGCAGGAACCACAAATTCATTGTTTAAAATGGAAATTGACAAAGTTTTTGGGACAAAAAAAAGAAAGATGACAAAGTTATAAGAGACGGAAGGAGTGTGTGAAATTGAAGGTGCATTTGATGAAACTGAATTGTGCATTAGGTGAAACTGAACTGTGCAGCACAATGAATACGACACAATGAGATTATGTGAAGTTGAATTGTGCATTAGGTGAAATTGAAATGTCCATTAGGTGGAACTGAAATATGCAGAATAAAAAGTACGATGCAGTGGCATTATTTTACATTTTATTCTGCACATTTCAATTTACCTAATGCAGATTTGAGTTCTACCTTTTATTCTGCGCATTTCAATTTCACATAATGCACATTTTAGGTTCACCAAATGTACAATTCAGTTTCATTTAATGCAATCTAACGGCTCAAATTCATTCTCATTTCTCTTCTAAGAGTCTTTTCTCACCGGAACCGCTCCCTATATATATGTGTGTGTGCGCTTGCTTTAAATACTAATAAGTTGTCTTGTAATATTATTGTCCACTCGTTTGCAAGTAATAATATTTAGGTCATTTTTTCTATATTGTTGTCCACTCGTTTGCATAATTGTAATTTTGTAAAAGTATGTTGTTTCCATTATAGTTTTCTTAAGAGGGAGTCCAATGTTGACTAAGGAGGGACAAAATTGTCTATCAAAATCCGTATGTTTCAAAAAAAGACAAATACGGTCCTACTAGGGAAAATAAATATAGCAAGTCTTATTTAAGTATTTTAGTAACGTTTTAGTGTCTCAGTTTGTATTTTCTTAACAAATGACTCGTGACTAAAACATATCATGGAAAAAGGTAAAGTTAAGTGATATACTCTATTTAACTTAATACATGATTGGTTATTAGACTTGTAACGTTTTTACTAATATTTGGTATTTTCTCCACTGGGATTCGCTGGACTCTTCTCAGCTTCATTAAGCAGCTTGAGAATTTCTTCCTTTTTAGCAACCATTGCTTGTATCTTTGCATCAATCTTCTCCAATTTTTGCTTCAATTTTGTGGGGTCTTTTTTGTCTTGAGGATTCTTCTCCTTCTCTTTTCCATCCTTCTTATCCTTATCCCCCTTGTCTTTCTTCTTCTTTTCTTTATCACCACTTTTTTCTCCTTTCTCACCTTCATCTTCTTGCTTATCTTTCTTCTTCTCCTTGTTCTTCTTCTCCTCATCTTCAACTTTTGCTGCACCGTCATGCTTCTCTACTTTGTCTTCTCTTTCTCCCATTCCAAATCTTCACAAAAGAGCTCTAAAGAAGGAACAATATAATGGCCTTATAAGTGAATCCATCTGATCATCTTCACATGTTATCTATGTAGCACGGAAATTTTTAGGAAAGAATGTGTTTACGTTTCGGAAACTCTACGGAAATTATTTGGAAATTCTCCAAACAGTTGTTTTTCAATTAAAAGATGACATTTCCATTTCCCCGTTTCCTCGTGATTTTCATGTTTTCGTGCAACATAGCATGTTATACGTTTACGATTACATAAATTCCAGTTTCTGAAGAAAGAATGAAGAAAATTTAAAGTAATGAAAGATCATTATTTGCAACAATCAAAATGTTTAATTTGAACGACCTGTAATTTGCCAAGTACTACTTTTGAAGTATGACAAGGCATGTAATAATAGATATACAATGGTGTTAATCCATGTCCCATTGGCCAAATACGTACAAAGAAACACAATTATAAGTTATTGAACTATTCCTTTGATTCCTTCAAAAGAAACTATTCCTTTGATAAAGTAGAATTGTAGTTTGATATAAATAAGTTCCAATGCATATTCAAATACACGCACTTTAGGATTGATATATGCTCTAACTAATAATGAGTGGATGGAACAGACTAGCAAATCAAAATGGTGCAATGGAGTTTGACTCAATTGCTTATATATGAACTTTTAAAGATACATACAATTGTTCAATATATACATAGATAATAGACACACATACATATACATGTATATATAATCATATTATCTTGGTATGTACGGAATCATTTAATGAACTTCAAATATGATTTGACTTTTGGTTTTTTATTGTAAAAAAAAAATATTTAGGTTCAATGTTCTACCAATGATTTACCCGTTATTTAAGATTTAATTTGTTTATTGTTTTTAGAATAAAAAATTGTATAGCTTAGAACATGTGCTATTTAAACTTATTTTTCTAAATATGCTTCTCATTAGCGTTGGGTGCCTAATTTAGCTTCTTTACTCCTTCCTAGCCTTCTAGATAACAACCATTTGTACACGCTTTTTTATACACACCTATGTGAGAAGACTATTATTTTGTCTGTGAATCCCGTTCACAGACATGTCTGTGAATAAAATGTGTATAAGAAAGTTTGTACTAACAGATTCTTTCCCTAGGTAAACACGAGCAACAAAAAGAAAATAATACTACATCCATATTGTAAATCATATATTTGGATTTGAAATGGATGCTTATGAGTGTATTATCATGACATTGATTATTCACAAAAGTGCAATGAAGGAATAACGAGCCAACATACCTGAGATCTTTAATCTCTCCCTTCCAATAGTAATGAATATTAGGAAAAATTACTTAGAATGCTCGAATTCGGGCTCCCTATTTCTAGACAATCCATAAAAAGCTGAAGGATTGGACACAAATAAAGTACAAGATGAATGGTCAGGAGTGTAATCAACAACCGTTTTTATTTATAGCCACTAATCCAACTACGGCTTAATTGCTTATCCATTCATGAACGCAAGAAACTCCTCCTTATAACTTTGGAACATGCTTGATGTACACACTCTTGTACACACCTTATACACACCATGTTTGTGAAGCTTTTTTTTGTCTGTGAATCCGGTTCACAGACAATATTTTGTTTGTGCAAAACATTGTCTGTGAATCGATGTTCACAGACAAAAAAAAAAACTTTCACAGACATAGGTGTGTACAAAAGTGTGTATAAGAGTGTGTACAAACATCATTTTTGTAACTTTAATATCCTCCTACATTTCTTGCACATTCTAAAGGACCTTATATCCAGGGGCGGACCCAGGAAAGTCATTTTGGGGGGGCGAAAATATTTTTGGGGAGGTTCAAAATACTTTTTGGAAGAGCAAAAATCATTTTTCGTATATATATACACTAAAAAATTTTTTTGTTAGGGGGGCGATAGCCCCCTCGGGTCTCTACTACGGTCCGCCCCTGCTTATATCCTAAAGTCTCATTGATTATTGGGGTTCATGTCCAGTTCCGGTAGAGTTAGGGAGAAACTAAAGGGTGTCCCCGATTATGACTTTGATGGATTTTAAAAGATCGTGTATTTTGAAATTCGAGGGGAATCTACAAGATTGTGGTGGATTGTTTTTGCATATAAAATGCATCGAAATCCATTAAAATCCGTGCAAATAAGTAACAACATAAATTCACGGAATGTTTGAGGACACCCTTATATTTTAATGGATTCTACAGAAATCCAAATCGGGGACACCTAAATTCTGACGGAATTCTAGACTTTATTAAAATCCTCCAGAATACGAATCGGGGACACCCCCTAAGTTTACCTTAGACTCAGGTTCACGTACTTGTCACTAATTGGTATTAATAAAGGGTATGACGGTCATTAATTACTTCGAATAAATCCATCTTATTACATTGATAAATGACAAAAGTAAGTGTTGCAATAAGCTTGCTAATGAATAACAATTAAAAAAAAGTAAAACGGTAAATTGGGCGTTATTATAAAGTTACACATAAGTGTACAATATATATTTTGCTCACAAAAAGGTACAATTTTTAGGAGACTAAAAATGTATATTTTATTTAACCTGTTACAATTTAAGAGCTCGTTTGGTAACATTAATATAGGAGAAATCGTATGATTCTATTGAAATTTATGAAGTCTTGGTCGAAGTAGCTGGATTAACTGATTCTGTTGAATTATTAAAAAATTATATTTAGAATATGTTTTATTAATAAAATAAATAGAAATTATATGAAAAATAGCTAAAAAGGTCACCCACCGTAACTTTAGTCAATTCACCCGCAAATGTAACTCTAACCTTACTTATTTCGATTATTACACAATTCAGCGCACATAATAAAAAATTACGCATTTGATGAAGAAATTAGCTAATAAAGTTAGATAAGTTCGATGAGAAGATCATGAAACGAGCTCTGAAAATTAATTCTATTTTCCAAATTCTGATTCATCTATGTAATAGTGGGGAACTCAAAGTCATCTCCACCAACATCTCACATTTTATTTGTTCATATACTTAGTTGTGTGCGAGATTAAAACAAGGTAAAATTTGTTTTTAGTTTATGATTTTTTAAGAATTTTATTATGTAAACTTTGGATTTTTTATAAAAAACGTTGATACGTGTATCTGTAGGCTAGGGTATCCGAAACTTTAATATACAACAACAACAACAACAACATCCAAGCCTTAATCCCAAAAGAATTTGGAGTCGCCTAACATGAATCGATCTATGATATCGATGCCAAACAGAGAAGACGGACAAGAAAGGGAAGAACAAAAGTAAGATAAAACGAATAAAAATAAATAAATATAACATAACAATAACACAAGAATATAAGAAAGATAAAAAATAAAAAGAGCATAAAAAGCTAGAAGATAAAAATAACATAATATAAAAAGATAAAGAAGATAAACGATAAAAGAAAAAAGAAAGGAAGGTAGAAAAGACATCAATCGTCCACACGGATGTGCGCCCTCCACTTTGCTCTCTCCAAAGTCATACTCTCATCCAACCCAAGGAGACGTATATCAGTTCTAATTCCTCTAATCCAAGTCTGTTTGAGTCTTCTCCTCCGTTTCTTCTCTACTTCTTCTCCCCACCCCTCAAGTCGTCTAACAGGTGCATCACTCGGTCTTCTACGCACATGCTCAAACCACCGCAAACGAGATTCCTGCATCTTATCATCTATAGGTGCTACTACCACCTTTTATCTGATTATCTCATTCCTCAAGCGGTCTTTTCTGGTATGTCCACACATCCAACGCATTTCTGCCACACTCATCTTTTGAATGTGGCATTGCTTCACCGCCCAACACTCTACGTCATACATTAATGCAGGCCTAATTGGTGTTCGATAAAATTTACCTCCCAGTCTAGTAGACATACCTCGATCGCATCCGAAACTGTAATATAATTACCAAAAAAGTTGAAAACTTTTAATTAAGGGAAAATCGCACTTTTAGTCTCTGAAATAGTCACCATATTAAAATGTCAGACACGTATTTCTGAGATTGTACTCATCGTCCACATCGTACATTTCACCCAACGATCACATTTACAATTTGGACAATTGATGGTACGTTACGTACGTACGTAGGTTATCTCATATTCTCTGGTGGAGTTTTGATATTGATCGAAAACCAGAAAAGGCTTAGACTGGTCCGGCCGGGAATAAGGCCGGGAATCGATGAATACCGGGTTTGGGAGAATGGGAGAACCAATTAATTTGTTTGGGTGGCAATTCAACGAAAAGTATAAAACCACATGAAATAGGGGGTTGAGGAGGATACTGTTGGATGGAAGAAAGGGACAGAAGAAAACCTTATTAGGCGGCAAGAAAAATGAATCTAAATCCAATGAGCGGTAAGTACTTCGTTTTCAGGGTACCATCAGATATAAGGAAACCCAGAGTGGATCACATTTTCATGAGAGGGAGAGATTATTGGATGTCAGGTGTAGATGCTGAGGGGCGGCGAAGATCATCAGCCGAATCTGTATATGAAGAGGTGGTGCCTCTTTTTGAATGGAATCAGGACTCCACTGCTCATTATTGGCTTTTTCTTCATCTTCCAGGTTCCAATATAGGAAGTGTATGAATCTAATTCTTAAAACTTTTTTTGCTCCTTCAGGGAGCAGAAGTTAGAGTGTTTGGATGAAATTACAGAAGTGATTTTGGTACTCTGATTTACTCTTACAATCAGGTTTTTGAGAAGCTAGGGGAGACCAGCTTTTGAAAACTGATTCTTATTTTGTTTCTGTTTAAAAAAGAAGAAGAAGCAGAATCAGTTTCAAACACGCCCATAATACCCCCAAATATACAAATTTAGAATCATGAGCAATGCTATCACAACTTTTTTAGGATTTTGGACGGATTTGTGAGTGGTACTGCCGAATAAACATTTAAAAATAATTGTGGTACTGAGTTGCTTCATTTAATAGTTAATGTATCAAAATGCATCAATTTTGATAAATTTATTTACCATTTATACATTTTGCACGATTTTGTATTACAACTTCTATAAGATTACACATTACGACTTTTGTGTGGTACCGCTAAATAAACATTTAAAAATAGGAGTACTATTTAGAGATCATACTCAATTGAATTAACTAATAATCCGTCTGATTAAAACTCGAAAATAGCACATCAATTAAAATATCAATTTATGGTGATGAAGTTTTCTTTCTTCTTATTTTCATTTCTTAATCAAATCATTGAAAGAATTGAAATAAAAGGGATAATATATTATGAATATAATATACTTATTAGTATCTCTAATATATTATTGTATAGATTATATATGGTAATTCTCCATTTCCTAATCCCATATTCCCATTGTATTTAATACTCTTGCACTCTTAATTGTAGCAACATGCTCTGTTACTTATTCCTATTATGGTTGAATTTGTTATTTTATGGACTCTTGTGTCCCATATAAACTTCTCATGTGTTTTATTCAACATTATCATAATTAATATAGTTTGTTAACTATATATTAGACATCTTTTACAATTAGTTCAAATAGTGTATTTGTGCCAATAATGCATCAACTATGTTTAAAAAGCGGTGGTATTTGGTATGTAAATCAAATTTGTCCGAGAAATATTGAATTGAATCCATTTTATAGTAAGCTGGCTTTTAATAGTCTATCTTTGCATTTTATATTTTGGGCAAAAATATGTTTTGTTACTATTCACAGGGTTCAGAAGAGAGGATGTTAGAGTGGAAGTTAAAGCTAATGGCCTCATAAAGATTGGTGGGGAAAAGAATGTAAATGGGACAAAGTTTATCTGGTTTGAGCAATTCTATAAAGCACCACAAAATTCAAAACCTGAAGATAGCAAGATTGAGCTGGTAGATGGCGTTTTAAAATTAACCATCCCAAAGCTGGCTGAAAAAGTTCATGCTGCTACCCCTGCCAAGTCACCCATAGATGAAGATGATTCAACTCGGGATAAGGGCAAAAATGTGAATGGCAGTGGTGATTATTATCATAGCCATAGTAGTGTCAAAAGTACAATTGAAAATGCTCCAGCTGCTGCCCCTGCCAAGACACCCGAGGATGAAGGCGATCGGAATCATGATAAGGGCAAAATGGTCAATGGAAATGGTGAATGCCCTAACAAGAGTGAAGTTAGATCAAGTGAAGAAGAACATTGGGATGTTGCTGCCAATGGTGAAAAAAAGTCCTGCAATTGTTTGGCGAAAATCGCAAACAAGTTGAAAAATAACATGGAAATTTTCCTTGTAGCTATTCTTGCCTTTTCTGTAGGTGTTTTAGTGTCCCATAATAAACTTAGAAGAGCAAACACTAATGAAAAGGTATTGGCTAAACTTGATAACCAAAATCATAGTGAGAAATTAAGTCCATGATAGAGAAATATTACATGACCCCATCCTTAGAGAGTTAGAGAAATATTTGGTAACTAATAATACTGTTTCTATAGAAATATTGTGATAACGTATAACTTGATTGACGCATAAAAATGATTGTCATTTGTGGAAATTAACATTGAATAAGAGTTTGGCACATGCATGCATGTGTGTTATTTTATGTTCTCAACCAGTAGCTAGACACACTATAGGAACAAAAACCCTTTTCTAAGCTTTTACTTTACTATGGTACAAGATGCTTTGCACAATGATGGACTACTAGCAAAGTCCTTTTTGAAATTACTGGCTTTCGGATGTTCTTACTAGGACTAAGCTCAGCCTATGACCTTAAATAGTCCAGTCTTGGACAATAGTAAAAAATGCATAGTATCAATTTTGACCATACTAGATCATACTAGAAAGTGAATCCAAATGCAAACAGACTAGTTTTAGCTATTTTTAATGAGATTCATTAAAGGAAAAGAATGTTTCTCACTCGATGGGACTCGAACACTAAATATGATTATCCTCTTATTTTGAAGCCAAATATTATTTTACTGGATTTTCATGGTCAAAAGTTATAATGAGGCAACTTTTAGCTTTTCCAACATTGAATGTGTGCAATCTTTTCATTGTCTATTTTTCTCAGTCATTTTAGCAAGTTTTTGAACTACTAATATACATAGCACAGCAAAGTACAAGATTCCAAATGCCAGTGTTGATATAGATTATAGAATCACTGTATGTATACATGGACGTAGATAAGGAAGGCCAATCCTAGCCTCGACCCAATCCAAATTAAAAAAAAAAAATCTATATTTTGTGTAAAATTTTTCCAAAAAACATTTTTTGTACCGGCCTAATCCGGCCCGGTGCCCTAATTCCGCCCCTGTATGTATACATTACCACGACGTGGCCATACTAGTTTTCAAAATATAAAACCCAAATAATATTGTATCATTTTAAATTAAATAACAAAAAAAACGAACCAATCAAACCGTGGTTCCAAGTTTGAAATGTAATACTGAACCAAAACCGAACCAAAACCGAACCAAACTTTTTACTTTGATTATGTATTTGGTTTTGGTCAAAACCAAACAACCGAACCGAAACAACCGAACCCACCCCTACGTAAAACTGATAATCATCAACCCGTTTGGTTAGTATTCCTCCTGTCTCCACCCATTGCCAGTGCAGGAACCTCAAGTTTCATCAGTTTGGTAAACTGTGATAAAACAACACAAAAACAAAGGAAGACTTCAAATAAAAATTTCATTGATATTGGACAATTCAAATTGATTTGTGTCACAGAGACGAAGACCCATGGACACCTGTGATGTCTTCAGCTCTAGTTCATCCCATTCTGAAGATGAACTGCTTCCTTCGACTATCCCTGTTCCAGCATAAATCAATGCACCAAGACCCTGATAACTCCAAGTGATTGAATTCACAATTAGAACAAGGTTATTCAACTAGAACTTAAATTAGTTGTTCTCAAACAACATCAAAAGATTGAACCCAGTTGATTAGTCATTTTAACCCAACACTTTATTAACTCATCAACCTCTTTAAAACCATCATAGTAGACTTGAGCACAGCAAAACCAGCATGTACTCAAATAGTGGAGCAAACGAGCGAGCTTGAATGAGCCTAATAAGTTTGGCTCGAGCTCGGATTCAGGTCGGCTCGTGCTCGATTCGGGCTTGACTCTGGCTCGGCTTGAGTTTTGCTCATTAAATTTTATAGGTTCGGCTCGAGTTGCCGGGTGTATGTATATATATACATATGTGTGTATGTATGTGTATATACGTACAAATAAATTTTTAAATATAAATATGTCATGGCCCGTGAATCACAAGCTAAAAGAAGTTGAGCTCAAGTTCGGCTCGAGGTCGAGTTTGACCGAACACGAGTCGAATTTTAACAAAGCGACTCACGAGTACCACAAGAGTGTCATGACTTTTTTGCACCCCTATACTCAAATGTGTCATTTTAAAAAGCTCTAGATGTAGGCGGGAGCTGATTAGTCGGAAATTCAATTTAAAAGACAAAAATACGACCTATTTTAAACAAATTCAAAAAAGTGACATATTCAGTGACTCATCATCTAGCAATGACTTGTCACTCTGAAATATACTATAGTGACTCTTGTCCAATTACTTGTACACAGTGACTAGTCATATTTTTGTCCAAAAACATAACTAGTCATATTTTTGTCCGGGAAACTTCGTTAGTAATATAAATGTCATTTTCAAGTATAAAACTTGAAACACTGCTGAATCCTTTTTTCCTAGACTTCTTTCTTTTCAGGGTTCTAAAAGTGCAGAATAATGACAATGAAAGTTTAAATAAACAAAATACAAGTGCAGGCTGTTAAGCATACCTTACCAACCAACGCTGAGCGGATTCCAACGGCAAATTCACTCTCTTCTCCTCCAAACCAACCAACAGGGCCAGCATACATTCCTCGATCGAACGTTTCTGCGGAAATATGAGAGGTTAGATGTTGGGCTACAAAAGACATACGAAGGAAGCCTCCAAGAGTTTGAGATTCTTCTTTTTGTGATTTGACACCAAAGATAAATGAGTTCACTCTCTCTTTTTATTTTATTTTTAAAATATTCCTGCTAATTGAATATAGTACATTTTCTACCCAATAGCTTTTCGACATAAGCATATTAATTAGATATTTAGATGGATGCAATGCCTGAACAAAAGAAAACAGGGCTGCTCTAGTTGAAAAAAGTTCACGGTAGCCATGTACTACCTCCATCCCAAAATAAAAATTACAGAACTTTTGAGCACAAAGATTAAGAATGTGGGATAAAAAACTAAAACTACCTTACCCTTTTATTGTAGCCTGTAGTTAAATCGCTACTCGGTAGTAACTCGGTCAAGGGCCAAGTAGCGAGTAGGACCTAGTACTCGGGATTACTCGGTCACTACTCGGTCCTATATTAATTAATTTTAAAAATATAAATATCCAAAATTATAGTAATATATTATTCTTAAAATTTTTATGTATGAAAAAAAGTCCTGATGAAGAAGAACCAAGAAAGAAGATAGAGCCATGGAGGCGAATAACTTACCTAGAGATGAGGAGGAACCACTACTGGAATGAGCAAATGTATGAAATACTTTTAAACCTAGACTTTTTAAGTTTTATTTCCGATTTTTAAAATGCCCACTCATTATTTATAAATTCCATAATATCCCTCTTTAATTAAAACTTTTCAGATTAACAAAAAACGATTTTTTTTTATGCCTGGCCGAGTAACTCGCAGAGTTGATAACTTCCCTGATTTGAGAAACTCACCAAGTACTCGGCGAGTAACTCTAAAATATTATACGGACCAAGTCAAGTAGCTAATCGGCAAGGTCACCACCCGAGTTGCAAGTACCCGACGAGTAGATAACCCAGATTAAGTGAAAAGTAGATAAAGTTGGAATGGTAAAATTGTAGATTTAAGTAAAAGGAAAGGTAAAGTATGAATGGAGTATTCATAAGTATTGATTGAAGTAACAATACATTAATTTTGGGACAGCCCAGAAAGGAATTACGTGACTTTTTTGGAATGGAGGGAGTATCACTTATCAACTACAAGTGCGCAAAAAAAAGTTGGGCCATAATATTTCATCTTACTTTCTCTTCTTTTAATCTGAAAACATAGTTATGCAGCTACATCATTTCATGGGTGGTGTATATTGTATTCAAGAGCAACAAGCAAACTTTATACCCAAATTTCTGAGGGGTTGTGTCAGGAATAGAATTAGTGAAGATAGTAGTGGTGTGTAGGTGTGTAACAATTGGCACATACCAGTTTCTGCTATTAGAACCCGTGCAACTTCTGTCGGATACCCACAAACTGCTGGAGTTGGATGAAGTGATGATAGAACCTTGAACTGGTGAAGTAAATTATTATTAAGGGATAGAAGTTGTAACTACCCCTGAAACGGATGAGGAATCACTAAAATATCAATCCAGCGCCTAAACAAAGCTTTGACTAGTGTGTATCCTAGAACTATTCATCAAGGTAGAACCAAGACCCTGTGGTACTCCGTACTCTTACTTAACAAGTTAACAACCAGTGATTTACAATGGAGTGGATAAAATAAGATCCAGCTCTCACCTTATTTGGCTAATATTCGTGACATGATTCCACCTTGCCATAATGGATAAAAGTAGGACCCATCGTCTGTATCCCTTTCATTATTGTTGATAGTGGTATAAAATTACCCCTTTTATGGACATTTTATATGTATCGTTTCATGTTAACCGACCCCAAAATCTTTTGGATCTAAGGCTTGGATGTTGTTGTAACATGAACCAATTTTATAAATCAAGTCAATCAACCTAACATTTGAATTAATAAGTTTGGCGCTCTCTGGATTATGCTTCATCATCAACCTCCACATCTAGCGAAATAAGGGTTCGTTACTTTGTTCTTCTGAAGAAGAGTGTAGAAATTGTGAGTGTTGTGTCAGATAAGAGATGAGAACAGGTCATTGTGGCTCACTCTTATTTAGTGTGGCAAGGTGAGGCTCGTGGCACGCGCATCGGCCAGTAAGATAGTGACAATTGGGCCTGGATTTATACTTTTATCCACAGTTCCGCACTATCTCAAGATACCAATTGTTAAGGTTCCATTACGAAGTAGAAAAATGATAGGGGAAGAAAATTGAAAGGAAATTATAGATGAAATTTGGAAGGGAAAAAATGTTAGTGAAAGTAGATGAAATTTGGAAGGAAAAAAATGTTAGTGAAAATAAAGCAGTGGTTCAAACTCAATAATTTTATTTTATTATTTGTTCAAAATCATTTTTTATCTTATTTCTATTTTATGTTTACCAAGAAATCTAATCATTCTACAAAATATCTAAAAAGATCCATTGTATTTCATTTTCCTTTGCATTTTCAGGGGTCAAACAAAATATAAGAAAATAAATTACATTCCTTTGCCTAGCATTTCCTGGGGTCCAAATATAGCCTAAGTAAAAGGGGAAACGGAGGGGCTTAGTTGTGCTATTCTTAAGGGTAGAAACGAACCAAAACTTTTTTCACAGATTAGGTTGAACTTCATGCCTTATCCCCTATTATTTGAGAAAAGAAAGAGAATGAGGTGAAAAAGAAAATCAAGCCCCAGTTGATCCTAGAAATCCATAAGTGTCTAATAAAGTATAATCAGAACAGCCAATACACAAACTGCAATACATAATAAGAACTACCTCATCATCTTCACTTTGAAGCCTCCCCGACAATCGGGCATAAAGATGTTGGACTCTAGGAAGTTTTTTCAAAGCTTTCTTTGGTTCAATCAGCACACTGGAACACACAGCCTTTTAAACGAAAAGAAAGAATGAAACGGAGAGTAACAAAATCCATTAGTACTTTTAGTTGCAAAGTAACAAATAAACCGTGGGACATGAATCTAATCAAATTGCATTCAGTGTAGCTTGCCTCCAGTCTCCTTCTAATCCACTCCCGTACTATAGCGAACTCATAATTGTCTTTCGGGCTGCACCAAGTACAATGAAAAGAGAGCATATATCATTTAGCCTTCTAAAGAAACTCCACAAATTTCAACTCTTTTTTCCCATGAACAGATAGTTAATTCATAGAGACTCATGTTAATAAGAGAACCTGGAAAGCAAATCCTGCCCTATCTTGAGATCTAGAAGCTCTGTTCCACCTCTAGCTCGGGTGCCAGCAAGAGCATCACTGCAAACGCTGAGTTGGTCTCGATGAAATAATTGCTCTGGCTGTACACAATTTTGTTAGAGTGAGTATGACCACACCGAGCTCCCAAACATCTACTAATAGGATGAAGAATTGCACTGACAGTATTTCCAATAAATGCCGATGATTCAGGAGGCTGTATACAGAACTGATATGCATTTTCTCCTTCATACTATAAAAGAAAATATAAGTTTAGAGACAGCTCGATTTGCCTTCGAGTAAATCAGATGAACATAAAAACTACTTCAACCTTCAGGCAAGTTAACCATGTCAAAGGGTCAATGTCTGTAGCAGTTGCAACTCTGCTGCTGCGAGCAAGTACAACCTACATGATAAAATAAATATTGGGAACTGGGATGAAACTGAATTGGCTCTAACTCACCACAAAAAATCATCAATAAGTGAGATTTACTTCACACTTACATATTAGACACAAACCATATAAATATCTAATGTTGGACGCTTAATACCGAGAGGGAAAACTTGAGAGATAGATAAAGGGCCAAACCAACCTAAAACAGTTTACACTGAATTATAGGTGTCACCGTGTCAAATAAACAAATGAACCATAACTGGACCAGACTATGACACACTATCAAATTAGACCTAAGTAAGCTCAAAAAGATTCTCGAGAGGATAAGATCACCTTGTACTTTTAGACAAAATGAGAAAAATCAATATGGTACACTTATAGATAAGCTCAACTATATCTGACTTGAAAGAACCACTTATATGGCTTTGTTGTTGATTCTAGCAGATGTGTCGAGCAATGGCTAAAATAAATATATCAACATTCAGTTCTTTTTTTTCTTTTTTTCTTTTTGGATGCTCGACAATGCCACTTTTGGTTCTCGACTACCAGTTCAACCACTCTTGGTCCCTCGGCTTCTCAAAGCTAACCAAATTTAGTTCAAATGTCTAAAATGTCACTACTTTACCAAACAACATTTCTTTGTATAGATATATTTTGGACCATTTGGACTATATTGGTACGTTTGAAAACTTAGGGAGCAAAAGACGCCCAATTGAAAGTCAAGAGCTAAAAAGTAGCAATCTCTATAAATGAAGGGCTAAAACTCATATTAACTTTAAATAAATTGCATATATTAAACCTTGATCAGTGTAGAGTAATCCCCCTTTATCATATGCAAAGCACGATTAACAGCCTGATCCCAAGATGTTTTTCCGGGAATGTGAGTTTTCTGGAGTCCATATGTATCGGGAACTCTCTTCACCAAATGTTTAGCCACAGTGTGAACCTGCATATATTCAATGAGTTAAAGAAGCAAAACGAAGTGCTTGGATGGTGAATGCTTGCTATGAGAAAAGACAGACCTCACACATTGTTTCATGTAGTTTATTGATAGACTTCCGATATGTCCATGAGAGAGAGTTATCCCAAGCAATAGTTGCAGCAATCATTGAACTTTCCTCAAACTCATCAAACTCAACCTGTGATGAGAACGGAAAATAAAAATCAACGGTAGAAACTGTTGCCCAGACTCCCAGAGCCAAAGGCTGAACCGAGTTGCCCTGGACTGAGTTGCCACCGAGTAGCGATTTAACTACTTAGTATACAAAAAACATCATCTTCCACATGATACACCTTTCAGCAAGTCAGCAACTAAATAAGAGAAAATTTCAAATTGGTTACCTGTGGAACCATAAAGAAAAATGATCCAAAAGCTCTCCATTCTGAAGCAATGCTTACAGTGGCGTTAAAGCGAATGGCACCATAAGCACGAATTAGAGGGCATCCCTTGGAGAGAAACCTTTCAAAGAGAAATCAAATATTATTTCAGTATATGCGTGCCCAAGTCTATGTAATTCTATGCGATGTACAATTGTACATCTTTACCACGTATATACATCATAGTTAGTTAAATACGATACGAGAATTAAACGAGGTTTAATACGTACGTGTTTTATTCGGTAACATGAATGAAAAAACGGTCAAATATTCGTTGAAAAAACGTTGACTTTTAAAAAACTTATAAATAAGTATACGTGTATAGTACGATATCTATTACAAAAATTCGGACAAAAATACGGGGTGAGGAAGCGGTCCAGCCCAGCTGGTCGCCGACTCACTCTCCCTTACGGGAGGTCTCGGGTTCGAAACTCAATGGAGTGAGTTTCAGCCCTGATTACTCCAGGCCCCCCAAGACCCCTCCCCCAGACGCCCCTTGGAGTAAAAAAAATACGGGGTATTAATTTGAACATTTAAATTGTATAAATCCACATAATAACATATATAGTAAAAAGAAATAAAAGTACATGCATATTCAAGTAGCAAATCCTATTATTAGTACATAAAAGAATAATTCGTAATTGCATAAGTCGATCATAAAAATAAAAATAGTAGTAAGTCCAAGACATAGTTTTGCAAAATAATATCGAAAAAATAAGACATAATAACAATTGAATGAGACTAAACTAAAATCATTATCTTTATATGATCATCAAATAACATTCAAGTTAAACTCGTCATTTTCATCAAGATAACGGGTGACATATGAGAAAAGTTGTGCGACTGCTACGCTTATTAGTGTTTATGTGTAAAAGTTTATACTAAAAAATGTCAAACTTAGAAAAAACTTAATTTGATATGCTTGTTTGAAAAAACATAAGAAATTTAGTTGTATTTTAAGTATTAGTCTTTTAAGATGCTAGCTTTAGCTATCATGCAATTAATTTTAGTATTTAATAATTGTATTGTAACAATACAAACACACGAGGTCACGGAAAGGAGGTTTTCCTTTTTGCTTATAAACTATTGTTGATCTCCAATCCATTTAATACATTCATTCGATTGATCAATTCATTTTTCTATTTTTTGTAAAAATACGGGAAAAATATGTTTTATACGGGTAGCATGAGTTTTTTCCTTTTTAAACGGACCGGCATTATTTTTCGTTTTAAACGTGTTTTTTTACTCAAAAAAACGGTACGTGTTTAAAACGGGTTGAAAACCTAAAAAAGCTAACTAGGATATACATACACCACAAGGCACCCAAGATTGGGTAAACCTGGTATTATATCCACATGGTATCAAGATTTGTTTTCCTAAACCCTAGACATGAGCACTGAAATTAGCACCATGGGTGCTTTATCTGTTTCAGCCACTGTTTCCAGCCAAGCAGTGCCGCCTAGACGAGCGTCACTTCTTTGGTGACATCCTCTACTGCTGAGAACACTTCTTTTTCAGCCTTGGAAGGCCTTACTTTTCACACAATTTTCTGCAACCATGGCCGCTTCAGGTGGTGGATCTAGCACCTATGTTTTCAGTGTTCATAACTACTTTAACTTAATTTTTGAATAAGTATTGTTCAATGCAAGATTTGACACATCTATCTTTTTTAACATAAAACTAGTCATTAGAGTTGAAAGAAAAATGTACTATTTAAAAAGTACAATGAATTAACAAATGTGTGTCACTTATTTCCAATCTATTGGGCATTTACACGAACACTTTGAACAACGAGAGCTGTTAGCAGCGGCTTTTCTCTCATGTTGTGCTATCGTGTATTTGTCGGCCCAGATGTTACGCATGTTAGGATGGTTAATGTCACTAGTTGTATGACTAGGGGTGAAACGAGTCAAACCACTCATGAACTACTCGTGAGCAACCGGTTAAAACTCGACTCGGATTCGGTCATACTCAAATTCGAGCCAAATTCGAGCCAGCTGTTAACCCATCTAGCAGAGCTCAGGCACAATTCTATTTAGCTCGTGACTCGCGAGCCAGCCATGAAATATTAATATTTAAATAAATAAATATATACAAACATACACACACATATTATATACTCCGTAACATACATACATATATATATATATATATATATATATATATGGGATGATACATGTATACATATATATAGGGGAGGGTTCAAATACAAAGAGGTCTTCCCATGCAAAGTGAGAATTAATCTCGTGCGTTCATTTTGAGATCTAATGGCTCAAAATGAGCCAAAAGTGAACTAAATTTGGACAAAAACGCGGTGTCAATTTTGTAATTAAAAAGAAGTTTTTTGCCATCGTGAAAAAGTGCAACAGAAACACGCAAAAGTGCAACGCGGTGAAGAAAAAGTGCAATTGTTCGCACTTTGCACGGGAGAACATCTTTTTATTTGATCTCTTCCCTATATATATATATATATATATATATATATATATATATATATATATATATATATATATATGTATGTGTGTGTGTATAAATTTTTTATTGAGAGTAAAATAAAGATGAAAGAGAGAGAGACTAAAGAAAATGAGAAATGTAATGTTCAATATTATATATATTTTATATTTGTTTGTTTGTTTACTTATTAGTATATAAAAATATAACACTAAAGTTTTGAAAATAAAAATACTATTTCTGGTTTTGAATTCGAAATCGAGTTCAAGCCAGTGCATTCTTATCACTGGTGGGCACGGGTCCGGGTAATTGATAAATTTTCAAGAACCGTCGGTTTCATTTAACGGGTAGGTTTGGTCCGACTATATTACGTCTACCTTTTATGGGGTGTTGGGGATGTCCCCCCACAATATAGTGTGTTGAATCAGTTATTCCCAATGTCAAGGTGGTGGAAATTTCCCTCAATGTTATAAACAATCCAACTCCCCCTATCCCTTCTATGCATCCTTCAGTTCTAGTCTGTGGAATGAAGGTGATTGGTATCATAGCTCCTTTGAGTAATCGCACACGACTCCATTCGGATATATATGATTTCTTCTAAATCTTATTAAGGTAAACAATATTTAGGTAACTTTATCCCCGCACATCTTTCAAAACTTACTAAGTGATCAAGTGGAAAAGGGAAATGTATGTAGTATTCATTTCACAGCCAAAATAGAAGAAGTCGTATAAAATTACCATTGACTTCGTGATTCAAAACTACAACTTGAAGCAGCAAATATGAAGAACCTGCGTGCTATATTGTTAGGGGGAGTGAAGGATACCTCTTAATGAAGAGCCAATCGTCGAATGAGAAAGGGCGTAAGTGGCGGAAGAAGACAGCCGAGCCAATGCCAGCTACACTCACCACCCTATGCTTTTGAGATGATGAAAGAACTGAATGATCAGCACTAAGATGTTCAATGGATGAATGATCGGTGTCAAAGTCTCGGCTTCTACTGGAGAAGTAACAGCGCGGGAGGAGAGGAAGATGGTTTTGGGCATGCAGCCAGGCGAGTGCCTCAATCTTCTCTTTAATCGGTACCTAATAAAGAGTATTTGACACATTCTGAAGGGTGCCTCGCCTATCGATCAATTATTCCGGCCATATTCGGTTAATTTGGGAAGTAAGCTACTGGAAATTATTTGTTGACACTGTAGATGAGACCGAGAGATTATTTGTTGAAATTACTTGGTAAAATAATCTAGAAGAAGAATACGAATAACCATTGTTTGTAGAAAGGTAAAAGTGATAACTCAGTAAATCAGCCACAAGTTTGAACTCAAATTTTATGGTCTGATTTGGTCCGTTTAAGTGTGATTTGATCTGGTCTACAAAACGTCTGGTCTTAGTGTATTTTAGAGCTATATATGTCTAGTCTGGTCTACTTAAGTGTGGTCTGATCTGGTTTGTTTAAGTCTGGTCTGGTCTGAGATTGAAAACAGTTCAAAAGAAAACATCCTTAATCTTTCAATTCATTGTTTAGAGTTTTTTCCAGAAGTTCTTTCTAAATCTCAACAAGTTTAGATAGTTTTGTCAAATAAGTCTTTATAATTGTGAGTAAGCTTAATTCAATCCCTGAACTAAAAAAAAATCAAAATCGCACCCTGAACTGGAAAAAATGGTTCAAATTTTAGTTTTAATGGGTCACCATTTGGTAACCCACCACGTCACCATCTAACCTCGAAACTGAAAGCTCAAATAAGTCCTTGAACATGTTCAAAAATTTAAGAGTAAACTATTAATGTAAAAAAATATACATATAATATTTTTTTCATCGTTATTATATTTTTATATTCATATATTTTTAAAAAGATCCCATATATTTGTACTCTATCTTGTAATTTTATATTTATTTTTTTCAATTTATTTTGAATTTATCCCCGTGTTGAACCTTTTTTAAAGTTAAGGGGGTTAATTGAACGGTACAAACATGTTCAGGGGCTTATCTGAGCTTTCAAATTCGAAGTTAGATGCATAGTGGACAACTTAATCTGTGATGTGATGGGTGACCGGATGATGGATGATAATCCATTATGACTGGAATTTGAACCACTTTTTCCTGTTCAGGATAAATATTGGACCTTTTTTAGTTCAAGGATTGACCCTTTAGCCACAAGTTTATGATATGGTTTTGTAAGATGACATGCATAAATCAAATAGTATTTGACCACATATATCGTTTATGAATTTATGATTACTAGTTTATATATGGGACAAATTATCAAATTGATAAAAAAAATGGATGGTTTACCAACTTGGTAAAAAACCACTTGAGATATATTGGTAAGAAACCTAGTGACAAATTGATCCTTTTTTATGAGTGAGACACTTTTTTTTTGAAAGAATGATTGAGACACTTTTGATGATCATTTTACAAAAACATAAAATTAAAAATGTTTATAGAGATAGTGATAGTGTAGTAGTCATTTAAAATACTATCACACTTTTTAATTTTATGTGATAGTATTTAAATGACTACTATTACAAAAACACTTTTGATGATCCTTTATTTTAAATGACTACTATCACTATCATTTTTAACATATGTACATTAACGTGAGCGCACACATATAAATTTATTTATTTTTAGTGTTAATATTTTAAACATGACTATTTTATAAGTTTTAAAAAAACTCCATATAAAATAGAAAAAATATTCCATATAAAATAGAAGTTTCCTATGGAATAGAATTTTAGAGTAGATTTTTTAAATGAAGTAGGACTGAAAATGTCAATTTCACAATACTTGGGATATGAATCTCGGGAATTCTAAAGTTTGAACCAAAAGTATCTCACTCACAAAAAACTGACCAATTTGTTACGGGTGTTTTTTCTTACCAATTTGACTCACCAAGTTTTTTTTTTCAATTTGGTAAATCACCCTTTTTATAGAGAAATTGTCATGGCTAAGACAAAAACATACTCCCTCCGTCCCACTGGACTTGCCAACTTTCCTTTTTTGGTTGTTCCAAAAAACTTTGACATTTTCCTATAAAAGCAACTAATTTGTGGTTTTGCACATTTCTCTCTCCTCTGCACAAATCTCAACCACACAGTTTTTACTATTCTTATTTCTCACCTACTTTGCACTTGGCAAAGTCCACCGGGACGGAGGTAGTATGTTTTTCCCCAAAATAAGACTTAATGTTTGATTTTTCCTAAATAGAACTAGCCCCTTTTTTTTACCTCCAATTTAATTATTTAATTAATCCAATTAATTGCCCCCTCTAATTCTCTTGCACAATCAAGGCAGTTCGTTGGTAGCGGGGGCAGTCCGGCGGCGGTGGCGGACGGTGGAGGCATAAATCTGACAGGCTGCCTGAAAAAAATCTGGAAATTATCCAGCGGCGACAGCAAGTGATCGGCGGGAGGTGGCAGGCATAACTCCAGGGGCAGTAGTAATGACATTTTGATCCATTTATAAATAAAAAGTCTTATTTAAGAATGTTTAAACTAGGTGCTCTTGTTTTGAGGAAAAAACCATGTTTTAGTCTTATTAATAGGTAAATCTTCCTCTTTTTTTACCAATTTGATAATTTGACCTTTACATCGAGACTTGAGCAATAAAAATAGTTCCCAACTGGAGTTTTCATGACTGGATTTTGCCGAAACTAGTTGAACTGTCGAAGTGGATTGGGTGTTCCTAGTTTTGCCGTTTCCAGAATTTTATATTTACCGGTCGAGTCGGTTCTTACCTGAAGGCGAATAATGCCAGAGTCAAACGGCGAAGGGTCGGAGTTGAGGAGGTTCGAAATGGCGGAATTGAGGCTTTCCATCGCCAGTGATAGGCTCGAGACAGCCGGAAATGTTTGAGCTTCAATGGTTCCGAAGGGGGCTCTTGGGTCACCTTGGCACCCATTCATGGACAGAGAACAATGTGCTTGATGACGGTGATTTCTCTGACATGATTGCACAACATATGAAGATGGAACAATTAACAACGAAATCTTAATAGCAAAAACACGAAATATAAATAGAAGGTGAAATTTCGCTATTTGAATTACTTGAGTAGCAGATTGGCTGGGAAAGAGAGGTAGAGGTGGCAGAGAAAAATTAAAGCATCCTGGCTCATTGAGTAGTACAACTCGGTGTCTTAAAATTGCATCAGACATGGAGCTTAACGGTCGGCGTCGCCGCTGCTGGCGGCAACGCAGTTGGTTAATTAGCTGCTCTCAGATACATGATCAACTTGAATAGCTCGCTATTCACCGGGTACTGAGTTCTTTGGTCGACTGATTGGTCACCTTGTACTTTTAGACAAAATGAGAAAAATCAATATGGTACACTTAGATGAGCTCAACTATATGTGACTTGAAAGAACCACTTATATGGCTTTGTTGTTGATTCTAGCAGATGTGTCGAGCAATGGCTAAAATAAATATATCAACATTCAGTTCTTTTTTTTTTCTTTTTTCTTTTTGGATGCTCGACAATGCCACTTTTCGTTCTCGACTACCAGTTCAACCACTCTTGGTCCCTCGGCTTCTCAAAGCTAACCAAATTTAGTTCAAATGTCTAAAATGTCACTACTTTACCAAACAACATTTCTTTGTATAGATATATTTTGGACCATTTGGACTATATCGGTACGTTTGAAAACTTAGGGAGTAAAAGACGCCCAATTGAAAGTCAAGAGCTAAAAAGTAGCAATCTCTATAAATGAAGGGCTAAAACTCGTATTAACTTTAAATAAAAAATTGCGTATATTAAACCTTGATCAGTGTAGAGTAATCCCGCTTTATCATATGCAAAGCACGATTAACAGCCTGATCCCAAGATGTTTTTCCGGGAATGTGAGTTTTCTGGAGTCCATATGTATCGGGAACTCTCTTCACCAAATGTTCAGCCACAGTGTGAACCTGCATATATTCAGTGAGTTAAAGAAGCAAAACGAAGTGCTTGGATGGTGAATGCTTGCTATGAGAAAAGACAGACCTCACACATTGTTTCATGTAGTTTATTGATAGACTTCCGATATGTCCATGAGAAAGAGTTATCCCAAGCAATAGTTGCAACAATCATTGAACTTTCCTCAAACTCATCAAACTCAACCTGTGATGAGAACGGAAAATAAAAATCAACGGAATAAACCGTTGCCCAGGATAATCAACGGTAGAAACCGTTGCCCAGAGCCAAAGGCTGAACCAGTTGCCCTGGACTGAGTGGCCACCGAGTAGCGATTTAACTACTTAGCATACAAAAAACATCATCTTCCACATGATACACCTTTCAGCAAGTCAGCAACTAAATAAGAGAAAATTTCAAATTGGTTACCTGTGGAACCATAAAATAAAATGATTGATAGGAGCCCAGGTACACTTGATATAAATCCTAATAGGGAATTCACAAAGGTTTACACCAGAAGGAATAAGAGGAGGGTAGAAGAGTCTTTTGATAATTCTAAAGGGAGAAGTGGAGAATCAATCAGCTGAGTGATTGGTGGGACCTGAAGAGCAGAAGAATAAAGCAATGCACAGGAGGAGATAGGAGACAGTCTGGAGTCGGTTGTAATACGAGAGAGAGGCCCTCTCGAATGGTCTCACCTTTTTTTCTGTCCTTGTTCTGCAAGTCCTTCTTCTCCTTTCCATTGTTGCTTTCCAACTGTCTGTCTCGGTATTGAACTTATTTACCTAATATAATACTTCCTCCGTCTCTTTTTAGTTGCAACAGTAAACATTTCACGTTTGCCAACGCACAACTTTGACCGTCATTATATTTAATTCTGTATTAGTAAAAATAAAATAAAAATCAGATTATAAAACTTAGTAATGAGACGAATTTAACAACATTTTTCAAAAAAAATAATTCACATACATTAATAAATAAAATGTAGTCAAAGTAAAGTACATGAATAGTGTATATATTCCAATGTTGCAATTAATGAGATACGGAGGATAGTACCTATATTGAGATGGACTGTGTGTGTGCCCTAACATTGGTATCAGAGCATATTGACTCCTGAGACTGTGGATGCCCCTCACCCGATCACAGACGGAGCATCGGACGGACAATATGGAACGCACAGTAGCAGATCTCGGTGATAGGATGGACGAAATGATAAACAACATGATGCAGGAGATGCGAAATATGTGGCAACAGCAGGAGAAACGTAGAACGGAGGATATGCGGACCAGGCGACGGCAACTGGAGCACCATCGAAGCAGAGGCCGTTCCAGAACTACTCGACGGACGTCCCCTCAGCATACCGAACCCTCCCGCACTCGCGATGAGTCGCGATCTACGCGGGTAACTTCCGCAACCTATGAAAGGTCAAGGGTGAGGTGTCACCATCGAACCGGAAGGAAGATAGATCTTCCAATATTCAATGGCGACGATGCCTATGGCTGGTTGGTCCGAGTAGAACGTTTTTTCAGATTGAATGATATTCCTGAAGAAGAACGAGTAGAGGTTGTGATTATAGCTATGGAGGGTAAAGCCCTCAACTGGTTCCAGTGATGGGAGGGACAAACTTATTATAGGGGTTGGGAATCTTTTAAGGAAGACCTTATCAAAAGATTTCAGCCAGACCTGGTGCAAAATCCGTACGGGCCCATGCTGAGTATCAAACAGACGGGAAGCGTGATGGATTACAAGGAGGAATTTGAATTAGTAATCGCCCCCATGAAAAACACAGATACGGAAATGTTGAAGGGGATTTTCATGAATGGGTTGCGGGATGAAGTTAGAGCTGAGCTGAAATTGTACCCTTCGGGATCCCTATCTGAGTTGATGGACCGTGCTTTGTTACTCGAAAATAAGAATATTGCAGTAAGGACGGCTAAACACAGGGAGGAGGATAAGAGAGGCTGGAAAGATAAAGGGGGAACTCAAGCCAAATCCTTAAATTGGAGGGAAGGCACTAGAGGGGGAACCTACCCTAACAACCCCACTGCTGCAAAAGGTGTGACAAACTACAAGGCCACAGAAACATCTGGATTCACTTACTCCGGGAAAAAGGGACAAGGGCTGACACAGGAGGAGCTGCTGGAAAGAACCCGGAAGGGTTTGTGTTTCAAATGCGGGAACAAATGGAACAAGGAACATGTGTGCAAAATGAAGAACTATCGGCTGACTCTCACAGAAATTCCAGAAGATGCAGAGGTGGAGGACAACCCGCTGACTGACGCAGACGAGGTAGAGTCAGAGGGAGAGAAAATGACTATGCAACTCTCGAGTATGAGCAATGAAGGGATTACAACACAAAGAACCTTCAAAGTTATGGGAAATTTAAATAACCCAGAGAGTGGCGCACCAGTAGTCATTCTATTGGATTCAGGAGCCACCCATAATTTCATATCTCACAGGTTGGTGGCTGACCTAAAACTGCCCTATACACCCACCGCAGGGTTCTAGGTGGAGATGGGAAATGGGGAGCGGATTAATAACAAGGGTAAATGTGAGAATTTGCCGATATGGGTCCAAGACGTAATGATCACACAAGACTATTATATCCTGAGTTAGGAGGAACTGACATAATCCTGGGAATGGAATGGTTGGCCAGCCTTGGTAAAGTTGAAGTCAATTTCAGAAAACTTAATATCCAATGGGTAGAAGCAGCACAAAGGAAGAGTTTGCAGGGGGATCCATCTCTAAGCAGATCTATGGCATCCTGGAAGACCTTACGCAAAGTATTACAAAATCATGGGGAAGGGTATTACCTGTACTGTGAGAACATGAAAACTGATCAGCAAACAAATCTTGAAGTGGGAGAGGAATGGGAAAGGATCCTAGCAGAATTTCCCCAGGTATTTCAGACTCCTAAGGGATTGCCCCCTCACAGAAGTTGCGACCATGCCATCCAAATCACGGAGGGAGCTAAAATTCCCAACATTAGACCCTACCGGTATCCATATTATCAGAAAACTGAAATTGAAACATTGTTAGGGATCTTCTAAGCACTGGGATAATCCGGCCTAGTACTAGCCCCTATAGCAGCCCTGTCCTTCTAGTTAAAAAGAAAGAAGGGGGGTGGAGGTTCTTAACAAAGTTTAGAATAAGGAGGAATTGAGACTGAAAAGCTTGATTCATTCCATGAAATGATATCCTATTTATACAACATTTTAGAGCTAGGCTACTAATTATAATATTAAATACAAAGATTTGTAACTGAAATATTAAATACAAATATTCTAATTTATTTTGTAACTCATGTAACTGATCTCTAGAGCTGTCTAGACTCTTCTGTCTATATGCCCCCGCAAGCCAGGTATTCTATCAGTGCTGAGAATCCTGAGCTTGTCACGTAGAAAAACAAACCGTTGTCGTGAAAGGGGTTTGGTGAGAATGTCAGCTAGTTGATCATGCGAGGGGATATGAAGAACCCAAAGAAGGCCATGCTGCACACGTTGACGAACAAAATGGAAATCAATGGCAACATGTTTCATTCGGGAATGGAATACCGGATTGGCAGAAGAGGTGGTAGCGCCTTTATTATCACATAGAAGAACTGGAGGAGAAGAAGGAGAATGTCGAAGCTCATGAAGAAGTGACTTAATCCAAAGAGTTTCAGATGCAGCAGTGGATAGGGCCCGATACTCTGCTTCGGTTGAGGATTTGGCAATTGTGCGTTGCTTGGAGGACTTCCATGAAATAAGCGATTCTCCGAGAAAAATGGCATAAGCACTGGTAGAGGATCGGTCATCTGGATTTCCCGCCCAGTCTGCATCAGCATAAGCACACAATGAAAGGTGAGAACTCCGACGGAGATATAAACCATGAGAGGCTGTTCCGTGAAGATACCGCAAGAGACGTTTCATGAGCTGCTAATGGTTCACTGAAACGGCCTATTCTCTTCACTGAACTATCCCCCCGCATCACCTTTCTCTACCCATGGCTCATGAAAATAATAGAGACAAAAGTCCAGAAGACGTGAATGATAACTCAACATCATCTCTCTCAGCCAATAATCCCCTAACCCCGGATGGCCTTGTTATGCTCAGCCCTAACCAATTCCCAGAAAAACTAGATGGATCAAATTACCTTGTATGGAGAGACCAAGTAATGGACCTTCTGTTCGGGTCTCATCTAGATCAGTATATTGATGAAAAAATCAGTCCTCCTCCAGAAACTGAAGCTGCCAACTTTCTGCGATGGAAGAGACATGACCGTCTGGTGCGGCACGCTCTTGTATCTTCTCTCAGTTCCGCCTGCAAACCGCTGGTTGGGTCTACAAAGACCTCCGCCTCCGTCTGGAAAACACTGAAACGCCTATACGGGACCCGGTCAGCTTCCAAAATTCGAAGTCTTAAAGACCAGTTCCGCCATGCTAAACAGGGGTCGCAACCTGTAGAAGAATATCTTCACCACCTTCGCACCCTCGCGGATGAACTAGCCATGGCCGGCCGACCTGTTGACGATGAAGACTTTGCCATTCAAGCCCTGGAGGGTCTTCGTCCCGAGTTTGAATCCGTGGAGAACTCCATCCGCCCAGATGAAACTAACTTCGAAGAACTCCACTCCTTACTGGTCAAATTCGAAGACAAGTTGTGAAGGAGGGAGCTCTTGAATTCCGCGGCTGTTGTTACTGCGAACGCAGCGACGGTAGAAAGAAAAGAGGAAGAAGACAGTTCGGTCGCAATGACCGTTCGCAGTAGTATAGACCAGAACACGTCTATATTAGGCCCAGGTCCATCAGCCCAGTTTCAGACTCTACCCAATAGGCCCAATACTCAGAATAAATTTTTCAAAAATCAAAATCGAGGCCCACGTCCCAGCAACTTCTACAATTCAAATCGACGTGGAAATAATAATCCCGGGGGCAGGCGTACTAATTTTGGGGGAAATACCAGTCCGGGTGCCGTTATATGTCAAATTTGTAGCAAACCGAACCATCCCGCTATAAACTGTTGGCACAGGTTTGAACAACAAAATTATCCCCCCCAGGCCAATACTGCCACGATCAGGAGAACCGGATGGTTGCTGGACTCGGGAGCAACTAATCATGTCACCAATAATTTAAACAATCTTACCCTGGCGGCCGATTACACTGGCACAGACTCCCTCATTATTGGTAACGGGTAAAAGTCTTGAAATTGCACAAGTTGGGAATATGACCCTTCATTCTCTCTCCTTACCTAATACTCTTTTTGTTCCTTCTATTCATACTAATTTAATTTCAGTTGCCAAATTATGTCGTGACAATGATGTACTAATCGAGTTTCACCCTTCTTTTTGTCTCGTCAAGGACCGGAAAACGGGAGCAATTTTGTTACGGGGTATGAATAAAGGTGACGTCTACAGCTTGCCTGATGTTCCTGTTCCTTCATCACCATGTGTCAATGTTACTACAAAATTTTCTCTAAATAAATGGCATTGTCGTTTAGGACATCCTGCCCTTCCCATCACTCAAAAAGTTATTTCCTCATTAGGTATTTCCTTTAAAGATGTTAATAAGGATTTGTCCTTATGCACTTCATGCGCAAGTAATAAAAGTCACAAGTTACCTTTTGCTAAACCTTCCCTTTCAAGTTCAGGTCCACTTGATTTAATTTATACAGATGTTTGGGGTCCCTCACACATTAATTCCGTGGATGGTTTTCGTTATTATGTTATTTTTGTTGATCACTACACAAAATACATTTGGTTTTACACTATCACTCACAAGTCTGAGGTAACTTCAATTTTTCAACAATTTAAGAAGATCGTAGAAAACTTTTTTCAAAAATCTATTAAAATGGTTTATTCAGATGGAGGGGGTGAATATATATCCCTAGGGAAATTTCTGGCCTCTTGTGGTATTACTCACTTATTGACCCCTCCATATACCCCTGAGCATAATGGCTTCGCTGAACGCCGACATCGTCATATTGTAGAAACAGGGATCACTTTACTTCACCACTCTTCTATGCCGTTAAAATATTGGTCATACGCCTTTTTAACTGCTGTATATCTAATTAATAGGCAACCAACAGCATCTCTAGGTTTTTGTACTCCCTATGAAAAACTTTTTCAAAAACCTCCCAATTACACAAAACTTGCTATTTTCGGATGTCAATGTTTTCCATGGCTCCGTCCTTATGCAGCTCATAAGTTAGAACCACGGTCCAGACCTTGTATTTTCCTTGGGTATTGCGATCAACAAAGCGCTTATCGCTGTCTTGATCCTACTACCAATCGCATCTTTTTTAGTCGACATGTGGTGTTCAATGAGTCTGTCTTCCCTTTCTCTAATAATACAACACCCGTTACAGATCTGTCCTCTGAAATTGACAGTTGGCTTCAACCTCCTATCTCTTATCTTCCTATCTCAGGTACATCACTAGCAAAGGCGTCTCCTACTACTCGTACCCCAATAACACAAGACTCCCCTAACCCTGCTCCTCATAACACTCCACCAGCTTCTAACCCACCGGTCCTCATCACTTATCACCGCCGGCCCAAACAAAACCCAACTACTCCATCCTTACCTAATGTACCCAACACCAACCCCTCAACCATTACTCCCACTACAAATAATCCCATATCTACCTTGGGTCATCATCATGATCCAAAAGCCTCTCCACCCAAACGTACCCACCCAATGACCCTTCGTTCTCGTAAACAAGCTAATGTTGTCACACACTCACCATTACCTCATCATATTATTCCTACTTGTGCTTCTCAAGCTTTACAGGTACCTGAATGGAGGAAGGCTATGTCTGTGGAATTTGATGCTTTGGTTCAACAAGGGACATGGGAACTTGTACCCGCTCATCCTGGTCAGAACATTGTTGGCTGCAAATGGGTTTATACTGTGAAATATAAGCCTGATGGTTCCTTGGATCGTTTCAAAGCTCGATTGGTGGCTAAAGGCTTTCATCAGCGCCCGGGGATTGATTACTCTGAGACCTTTAGCCCAGTCATCAAACCAGTTACTATTCGGGTTGTTCTGACCATTGCACTTTCTCATGGCTGGCACATAAACCAACTAGATGTCAACAATGCTTTTCTACATGGTGCTCTTCAAGAGGAGGTTTACATGAAACAACCCTCTGGTTTCAATGATGGCTCTGGAAGAGTGTGTCGTCTTAGGAAATCCATCTATGGTCTCAAACAAGCACCTCGAGTATGGTACCAATCCCTCAGTGGATTTCTATTATCCCTTGGTTTTCATCAATCAGGCTCTGATACCATAACAAAGTTTAGAATAAGGAGGAATTGAGACTGAAAAGCTTGATTCATTCCATGAAATGATATCCTATTTATACAACATTTTAGAGCTAGGCTACTAATTATAATATTAAATACAAAGATTTGTAACTGAAATATTAAATACAAATATTCTAATTTATTTTGTAACTCATGTAACTGATCTCTAGAGCTGTCTAGACTCTTCTGTCAATAATTCTGTGGGGATTACCGAGCGCTGAATAAGATCACCGTGCCAGACAAGTTTCCCATTCCCATGATTGATGAATTATTAGATGAATTGGGACCTGCACAGATTTTTTCCAAGCTAGATTTGAAGTCAGGGTATCATCAAATAAGGATGAAGGAAGAAGACATACACAAGACTGCATTCTGGACGCACGAAAGTCATTATGAGTACGTTGTGATGCCATTTGGACTGACAAATGCCCCATCAACCTTCCAAGCTTTGATGAATCAGATTCTGAGGCCTTATTTGAGGAAATTTGTGCTTGTTTTTATGATGACATCCTAATCTACAGTAATAGTGGGCCAGAACACCAGGAGCATCTAAGGAATGTATTACAACTTACAAGTTTTACAAGAAAATCAGCTGGTCCTCAATTTGAAGAAGTGCAGGTTCGGACAGAATCAACTATCATACTTAGGGCATGTGATTTTGGGTCAAGGGGTGAAGGCTGATCCTAGCAAAATTCAGGATATGCTAGATTGGCCTATACCTAAAAATTT